>JARKIA010000120.1:0-528659 GCA_029289565.1 Mycena galericulata | reverse complement strand
GCTAATGAACGGATGGATCGAATTCAGATGAGGAGAAAATTTAACGGCCGTGCCGCCGACCGTGCCGTACCATCAGAGATTTTGCCAACCACTCCACAGGCCGTGTAAAAGCCGTCGATTCGACAGCCGTCCAGTGCAGTTTAAATAAATCCATGAGAATATTGTCCTACACCTGTGGGGCATCAATTTTATTGAGTCAGATATGATACATTGGAGGTTCAAAATCAGTCAAGAATGCACTGGCTCTCGAAAAAAAAAATTGAGAGCAGTTCAAATTATCACTTACCTTTTCGACCCATTGTACCTGCTTCCCATGGTAACAAATCAGAGAAGTTGTCGTATCTAATTCCCGAGTTCCTGAATCCAAGTTGTATTACCCTGACAGAGTCAAAGGGCGAGCATAGGAGGTCGAGGAAAGACGTGGGAGAAGAGAGCACAGCCATCTGATTGCTGTTTGTCTCCAATGTTTGTCTCAGCATTTGTCTCGAGACAAAGATCACATGATCCATGTCTTTTGTATAATAGACTAGCAGGGACTCGTGCTCCGCTACGAAAAATTAGAGTCCATGTCATTGATGAGAACTAAACTCAGGATAATACTCAGAGGGAACAATCAGATATCCTTTGGTCCATTGAGCAATAAAGAAAGAAAGACCCAGAAAATATCCTTTTCAGCTTGCGGACACTCGTCACCAACCTACGGTTGGTTCCTCGTGTCCCTCGTGTCCAGTGTCTCGAGCACACATGCAGATGCTCAGAAAAGGAAGATGGAGTGGAATTCAAACACCCCGCACTCGTAGGTGTCCAGAATCACTTGAGAAAAGTAGAATATGAGCTGTACATGAACTTGAAACAGTACACACCCGCGAATATAACTTAATTGAGAGGAAGGGAGGGTCAGCAGGAAATCCGACAGCCCATGTGTACTGGTAGGTAGTTTCTCATGTGCAGAAGAAATTGACCACTGGAGAGTTTTGATCTGAGAATTGAACAGCTCATTGGGAGTGAAAGTGTCTTGCATCTAATCAGGACAGAAGACTCAATGGTAAATTGAAAAAAATCAGCCCGCACTCATGGCCTTGTTGGAGAGCAAAACTATATTGTAAGTAGCAACAGAGCAAAAGGCAAAGATCAGGCCAAATTGAGCATTCCGTCGTAGGAGGTTTCTCAAGTTCCCAATTAATTTACTGGAATATTATGAGGTGGAGAATTTGAGGACAACCAAGAAGGTCCAGACTCCGAAAGGAACAGTGAACACAAACAGGCCGCGCCTATGACAGCTTCTTTGTGTCCGAGCCAATTAAACACTCAAGAAGATACGTAGACCAATGTTATAGGTAGGCTCTTCATTTCAGATAAAGATCCACTGAGCTCAAGCTTGTTTGCAATAGCCATCAATCAATTTGGACACTCAAGGTTCAAAGAAGTCCAGTAATTTGGGAGAGATCTCAGAGAGAGATTGGGTGCCGGAGGAACAGAGAGTACAATGAAGCCGGCAGGACCAAGGCAGGACACGAAAAGAGCCTGGAAGAACGATGTTTGTCCCATGTTTGTCCAATGTTTGTCTCAGCATCTGTCTCGAGACAAAGATCACATGACGAACCCTCATTTCTCTTCTCTTCTCTCTCTTTATAAAATTGAGCGTGTCTGAAGCCTTTAAACTCCGACCGCGCGTTTCCGACGGCTACCGCTGCAGTGACTTGGTCGAAGTGCCGGGACCGCTTCGCGGTCCCGGCGCGCTCTTGTGTATAATAGATTTCTTTCGTGCAGCAGAACGGGCCACATGTCGGATCACTGGACGCCAGTGGAGGAGGAGGTATATTATACTGACACGGTCCCACAATTGGAACAGTGGTGTAACGGCTGCCAGCAGTGATCTACTTGGCGCACGGATACTAATGGTTCACGGCTGGAAACCAACGGCTGATCGGACGCCTGGTTTCCGGCTTTCGATCAGGTAGGCGTGTAGTAGGCTGAGACGCGACTGGTCCTAGCTAGTAGCACTACACCACAGTAAAATATCAAGCTACGAAAATTATCCCATACGGGCCTTTTTCCTTCCATTCCCGCCCCCGCCGTTTCCTCCGCTCGGATATGGCCCCCCTCCACTCATGCTCGCTGAACTGCCGGGTTTCGACTGGGTTTGCGAGTTGAATGGTGCAGCGGGAAGCGGCACCATCGAAGGGGCTTCGTCCTGCGTAATTCGGCGATGTGGCGGTATTTGCTGGGGTGTCCCCTGAAAGGCACTAACCATACCGAAATCAGTGCTTTCCAATGAAGAAAAAAAGTTCGCACTTCCATGTTGGGTACGGATCCTCATGGAACCATTTATGCTGGAGGGCTTCTTTGGCGGTCAGGCGGTTGTCTGGGTCGTACGCAAAGAGCTGTCGGAGAAGATCATATCCGTTCGGTGAGCCGCGTACACGGTTCGAGCACCAGTCTTGCAAGCGATTGGTATATCTGCGAGTATATTTGTGACCGCTAAAGTCTAGAGCAAAAGGACTCACGGATCCAGACGCTTCATGTTCTGATATTCGACCATATCTTTGACGCCAGGCCATTCGTTTTCTGCGCCAAATATCAGTAACGACGCGGCGTAAGACGAACTGGCAAGAACCGTCTGGCGTGCCCAGCACCTCAAAAATCTTCAAAAGTTGATCTCTTTGAAACGGCACATTTTTCTTCGAGTCTAGCTTGGCCTCTTCACCTTTGAATATTGGCCGCAAGCTGGCAAGCTCTGCCATAACACACCCCACGGCCCAGCAGTCAATTGCCTTGTTGTAATGCTTGGCGCCCATTAACAGCTCAGGCGCGCGATACCAGATTGTCACTACGACTTTATCGCCTGCAAACAGAGGCTGAAGAGGTTGGTAAATTAGGCGGGCGAGACCTAGATCGCCGATTTTAACGACGCCTGAGGCGGTGATGAGGATGTTGGCAGGCTTAAGGTCTCGGTGAAGGATATGGCAAGAGTGAAGATAGACGAGTCCATTAAAAAGCTGGTAAATGAGAGACTTGAGAACAGGAATCGTTATCGCAGTTCTTAACGTCGTGGCATGGTGCTGGATTACTTGCTGCGGGGTCGTTCCGTCAGGTTGTGTTTTATGTGGGATAATTGAGTGACTTGCAAGGAAATCGTGTTCGGCGAATTCAAACACCATGTATATCGATTTGTCCTCGAGAATAACCTCTTTGAGAGCCACAATATTCTCGTGGTCAATCTCACGATTCAGCTAGAGTATTGATCATAACAATACCGATCGAAAGAATGCAAGCTAGAACTTACCGCGATTTCTCGTATCGCACTTTGGCTGATCCCGGTGTAGGTGATCACGTCGCCCTCCTTGTCGGGCTTGAACTTCTTTATGGCATGAATCTTTGCGTCCTCCCCAAGGCTCTGTGCCTTGTAAACCCGACCATATGTACCAGAAGATATGAACCCGAGGATGGTATATTTTGACGAGACTGATTGGTGTGTGTTGTCCCGCTTCGAACGGTACATGCGCATCGGATCATTCTGAATGATATTACTTGTCCATTCATCCATAGACATTCCAGGAGGAGCAGGAAACATAAAAGGCCATTCAGAGGTTGATACGACCTAGGACCGGCGACCGGGCCGAACTCCGACTGGTTCGGCTTTGTCATCTTCATGAACTTATCGTTGACCGTCGATCGGTCTCGCATCGGTCTCGCACCCCGTTGTTTATCCTCATCCAGGATTGGCCTGAGATCCCAAACTCCCAGTACACTTTGACAAACGCGGCATCCTTGGCCTGAATAAACAACTGTACATGTGAATCTGTTGAATTGTTCACATGGGGGTCATGACGTCGAGAAAGGATAGCAAAGCACCTGAATAATGGCGCTACCGCCGAGCTTCCATCCCTACGAACTTGCTGCGAACGGCTAAGTTACTTACTTATACCGAACGCCGTTTATCGCCTGATGAAAATCCACGTTTTTTGACGTCACCTGAGTGGAGCACTGGACCAAATACTTGGCAAGTCCTCACTGCGTTGGTACGCTGGGCTACAATATTATCCTGCTTCTTATCCTCCTATCCCCTGTTCAAACGCTTATTGCAGGAGAAAAGGAAAACGGGCCAAATTTCGATTTATCGTCAGCTCGAGCCTCAGGTAGGTAGGTAGGTATATTCCCGCGCAATATAATGGCTTTGCATCCAGATAAACTTGTACAGTACGTGATAATATATCTCAGCACGCAGTTGCTTGATCATGCTGAGATGTCGTTGCTCAGGCGGAATCTAACTTTTTGTTCGTTGTCCAACGCGATGGTCTTCTGACCTCTGCCGCCTTGCGTAGATTCGAAGATGACTGATCCGGGCAACCCGCATCCAAAGGAAAACAGGTCGTGCGTCCGTTCAACCGCGTCCGTACGCCATGCGTAACGCTTAACATGCGCGTCGGTTTGTTCGATTGCCGCTAATTGTCCAGTTCCTGCTTTCTAGGCAGTATAAAACGGCCACTTCGTTTATGCGCCATCCGTATCCTCCGTCATGCTTCCGGCTATGTTCCTCTCTGCAATGGGCATGGCCCTTGGTTCGGCCACTCTTGTATCTGCGTTGGGGACGTCTTGTAGTACCCCCCTCGGCGGCGGAACGTATGTGTGTCCTCTTTATCTCGCGTACCCTCGACTAAATGCTTTCCTCAGTGCTGCGGCGACAGATCCGTTCTGGTTGCAGAACATTCAACATCAAGGGATTGCTGCATACAACCCGAGCCCGTCGTCATATCAAGTATTTAGGAACGTCATGAATTTCGGAGCCAAAGTGAGATAGTGGTTCCTTGCAAATTGGAAGGGAACTAACTGCTTGTCATAAAGGGTGACGGTGTTACAGATGATACAAATGGTGCTTTCTCTCTCTCTCACTGTATGCGTTGACTAATCGTATTTCTGCAGCGATAAAGTATCTATCTATTCTACTAATTTTTGCCACATCTAACCGTCACCAGCGCGGCCATTGGATCGGGTGACCGATGCGCAGGATCTAACGGCCTTGCAACAGCATGTAATTCCTCGACGTATGTCTTTGACGTTTTCTGTCTGCACTTGACAGATTAATCACAAATTTCAGCATCGCCCCAGCTGTAGTTTTTTTCCCTAAAGGGTATTCATGTTTCCTCATCCAAACAATCCTATGCCGGTTAACCGATGGATAGAACATACCTGGTTTCGGCCCCAATCGTCGCTGACTATTACACACAGTGAGTTTACCGTCCACGATGAAGACGACATCGCTGATTGTCGAACGCAGACTGATTGGAGATGCTACCGCCCCGCCGACCTTGTTGGCTACGGCCGGCTTTGCCGGTATCGCTGTGATAGGTTGGTTTACTGCAGTCTTCAAAGACTATTGATTCCAAGCTCGTTTGAAGATGCCGATGTCTATATACCTGGAGCCAGCGGTGCCGAGTGGTATGTAAACCAGTAAGTAATTTTTTTCCTTGACCGGAGTTATACTTGCTTATTATGTTTCCAGGGATAATTTGTAAGAGTCTGTTGTTATCCAGAGCTATCGTCTCATCGTGCAAATTAGCTTCCGTTCTGTACGGAACTTCGTGATCGACGTCACGCGGTAATCAGAAATTCTACCGCATTCAGGCTACATTCTCATTATCGAATAGGATTCCTGCCACATCGACCGGAACCGGTATCCATTGGCAAGTTAGCCAGTCCACGAGCTTGATAAACATTGTCATCAACATGTCTACCGCGTCCAATACTGCTCATCAAGGTAAGATAGTCGATAATTTCTCCCCGACTCAATCTCATTAGTTTATATCAAGGCATCTGGATGGAAAATGGCAGGTAAAAACAACACAGGTTCCACAGATTTGAACGAGGGCTAAAACTTCTACAGTGGTGGATTTATGGGCGATTTAGTGCTTAACGGCGGTAGGTCCTTCCCATAATTTATACCTTCGCATCACCCAATCGGAATAGGTAAATTCGGGATGTGGGTTGGAAACCAGCAGTATGCCCTTTTGTTTTCCGAACTTCGTCCCGCCGCTGATTCGCTCCAGATTTACGGTCCGAAACGTCACTGTCAATAACGCCAACACGGCGGTATTCGGAGTTTGGAACTGGGGTTGGACTTTCCAAAACATAAACATCAACAATTGCCAGGTATGCGCAGGAAAGGGCCTCGATGAAATACATTAGTGCTGAGTGTACCTTAGGTTGGATTTGATTTGTCGACCGGAACCACAGCCACGTCTCAGGTGTGTACTTCGCCTTCGCGACTGCTCGGTGTATTGATGGCTTTTACTAGACCATTGGTGCCGAGGCGATCATCGATGCGACTGTGGCCAACACTCCGATTTTTGTCCGAACTGCGACTGCCGCCAACGGGAAAGTCATCGGGGCGGGCTCACTGGTTTTGAACAACATCAAACTCACCAATGTCCCCACTGCCGTTGGGGTAGTCGGAGGTGCCGTTGTCCTGGCCGGTGGAACGACGACGATTGCCTCGTGGGGACAAGGGAACGTTTTCAAAGGGACGAGTCCGACGGCTCAGTTCACTCAGGGAACAATCCCGAGCCCCTCCAAGCCTGCCGTTTTGCTCGACAGCACGGGCAAGATCTTTGGCAGAACGCATCCTCAATATGCGGGATACGCTGTCAGCCAGTTTGTTTCCGTGAGATCCCAAGGAGCCAAGGGAGATGGAGTCACAGATGACACGGCGGCACTCAAGGCGATCTTCGCCGCTGTAGGTTTAATTCCACCTATCATCATCCCGTCCTATCTCACTCCTATTGCCAGTATTCTGGGTGCAAAATCATCTTCTTCGACGCTGGCACATACATTGTGACTTCTACCCTCCAGATCCCTGCCGGCACTCAGTTGGTCGGGGAGGGTTGGTCGGTGATCGCAGGCAAGGGCGCGGCATTCCAAAACGTCAACAGCCCCCAAGTAGTCGTACAAGTCGGCGCACCGGGCTCGTCCGGAGTTCTCGAAATCACCGACATCATTTTTGCCACTGTTGGTCCTAGTTCGTGGAGCTTTCTGAAATCAACAGTGTTCTTATACTGACTTCGCTGCAGCTGCGGGTGCCATTGTCGTCGAATGGAATGTAAAACAGACGACCCAGGGCGGTGCTGGCATGTGGGACAGCCACATCAGGCTGGGCGGAGGTAAGGGCGGTGATTGGACGGTTGCCGTGTGCTAACTAACGTCTTTTCAAGCTGATGGGACGAACCTTCAGACTGCCAATTGCCCAGCCAGCGGAAGCGGCGGAACTACTAATTGTTATTCTTCTTTCCTCGCTCTTCACCTTACTGCGGGATCCACCGCTTACTTGGAGGTCCGTTTGCGTTATATCTCCTTAAATCGTGTTCTCATTATCCGATAGGGAACTTGGGTTTGGAATGCGGACCACGATTTGGACGGAAATGGTTACGCTCAGCTGTCGCTGTACTCGGGGTGCGTGCTCTTGTTGCCTTCTCGCCGTTATCTCTAAATTCGTCGAATGATTCAGCCGCGGTATCCTGTCCCAATCCGCAGGTCCAGTTTGGTTGATAGGCACTGGCTCCGAGCACCACGCCTTGTACCAGTACAGTCTGGTCGGTGCACAAAACCATTATATGGGTTTAATCCAGACCGAGACTGTAATTCTTCCGTTTTAACTCTTGCACCGATCACTGACGGAAGTCGAGTAGCCCTATTACCAGCCTAATCCGGCTGCCCCTGGTCCATTCACAGTCAACAGTGCATACAGCGACCCGTCGTTTTCAGGCACTTCCTCCGCTTGGGGCCTCGTCGTATCCTCCTCTTCGAACATCTTGGTATTCGGAGCGGGCCTGTACAGCTTCTACAGCGTACGTTTGCGATACTCCTCGATGGGCATCGTCTGACAGTCCCCATAGAGCTACGGCCAGGGTTGCCTAACTCCTGAAAACTGCCAGGTGTGTACATAGACAGACGTTTTAGCGAGCTAGTCACTGATTCCACCTGTCCAGTCCCAAATCGTGAACATCGATTCAACGTCGTCGGTCTCCATCTACAATCTCCAGACCATCGGGACGACCTACCAGATTAGCGTAAATAACGCGGGGGTAGTCAATCAGAACTCGAACCCCAATGGCGAGGCGGCGACCCTTACGGTATGGACCCAGTAAGAGCTTTAAGTTTCCTCAGTTCACAGCAGAATGTACAAACTACACATACCACGGAGTTGTATTACAAGTGATGATCAATCTACATATTGCGTCAATGAACAGTGAATCCTGAGATGGCCGGCGAGGCCGAAGGCAGAGCCGCGCATTCTTGCATTCTTGCTTCCTTTCTATTATCAGTCGTCTCGGACTCTCGGTAATGTGTCTCCGCGACCGTCCGCTAGTCATCTGTTGCTCAAGGCTCGAGGCATTCTGCTCATGAGGTGCCAACGCCACACCTGCATCACATTCATTTTCCACCACATCATCCGATACACCCAAAGCCGCGCTGGTGTGGGCGACCCATTGCTCGCTCATGTGAGCTCCACCGATACGGGAACCGTGAAATATCCGGCCACAAGTTTAAATTTACTACATCCACTCAGTTGCCTTCGCTCTTCTAACAGCCTGAGTGCTGGCATCTGATTGTCCACCCTGCTAGTTATGAAAGACCACAAGTCTTCGTGCTTTCCAGCTGACTCCTCGGATCCATTACTTGTAGCCTCCATCCGCCCGTTTTTAACAATGGTTTCCCCATCCGCACTACAGGAAGCATCGACGAATCATGGGGCCTTACTACCTTGGGTATCAAGTGCACTTTGCTAATTCTGCCTACTGTGGATCCGTATAAAGCCAGGTATTCGGATTGTGTCGGTTCAACTGGACTGGCATCGCAAATCCAATCGCCACCATGCACTTGTCTTTTCTCGCGTCAACAATCGCCGCCGTTATTACTTCGACCGCTACGTTGGTAAACGCTCTCGGAACGACATGTACGACCCCACTTGGCGCCGGAACGTATGTCCGACTCTTCCATGTAGCTCCATCATCTGAGACATTCTACTAGTGCTGCTGCAACCGACCCGTTCTGGATGCAAAATATTGCACACCAAGGAATTGCCGCTTTCAATCCAAATCCAAGCACGTATCAGGTTTTCCGGAACGTAAAGAATTTTGGGGCAAAGGTATACCTTACGGGAACGAGTTCTACGAACTGAACTTTCTCATCCATGACCAACTGCTAGGGTGACGGAGTTACTGATGATACCGCTGGTTCGTCCACGTTTGAATTATCTCTGGATTCAGATTGATAGATGGTCGCAATCCAGCTATCAAGTACGTTGGCACCGTACTACATGAAACCAACCATGGGACTTACTCTGCTGTTGTCAGTGCAGCAATCAGCTCGGGGAGCCGCTGCGGCGGAGGCTCATGCCCCTCATCCACGTGTGTATTCAATTGGCTTGCAGCGTTCATATGTTTTATTTTTGTCTCAGGACAACCCCAGCAGTCGTGTTTTTTCCATCTGGCACCTACCTTGTTTCGGGATCAATAGTCGCCTACTACTATACGCAGTGCGTTCTCAAACTTTTATCCTCTTTGTCCCATATGAACCCCCGGACGGCAGACTGATCGGGGACGCGAAAAATCCGCCCACATTACTGGCTGCAGCCAGCTTCTCGGATATCGCTGTAATAGGTTGGTGCCCATTGAATATTCCAGCCCCGAAGAGAGGCTGAGACTTTGCAGATGTGGACCCATATCTCCCAGGCGGTGCGCAGTGGTATACAAACCAGAATAACTTGTGCGGCTTGCTAAGATCATTTTGTGTAACCAAACCTCACGGTTCATCATGCAAACAGCTTCCGTTCAGTGAGGAACTTCGTCATTGACGTCACTCGGTAAGTTTATACAATCGCCTTCTTTTGTGGTGATCCTACTGCCTAATAGTGTGCCGGCTACTTCGGAGCAAGGAACCGGAATTCACTGGCAAGTGGCCCAGGTGTGTGTCCATAGTAGTATGGCACTGCGAGATGCCGTTGATAAGAACCTAGGCCACCTCGTTGATGAACATTGTTATCAACATGTCTACCGCGTCCAATACTGCTCATCAAGGTAAGATAGTCGATTTTTTTTTTGCGGCTCAAATCTCATTAATTTATACCAAGGCATCTGGATGGAAAACGGCAGGTAAATTGACGCAAGCTCTCAGATCGAACGAGGGCTAAAACTTCACAGTGGTGGATTCATGGGCGATATGGTCTTCAACGGCGGTAAATCTTCCCCATACTTCATCGCTTCGCATCATCCAATTCCGAACAGGTAAATTTGGGATGTGGGTTGGAAACCAACAGTAATGCCTTTTTTCGAAACTCTTCTCACCACTGACTCGGTGCAGATTTACGGTCCGAAATGTTACTTTTAATAACGCTAACACGGCCGTATTTGGAAATTGGGACTGGGGTTGGACTTTCCAAAACGTGAACATCAACAATTGCCAGGTATGCGCAACCAACTTGACCCTAGACGGCACCAGTGCTCATCGTGCTTAGGTTGGATTCGATTTGGCGACAGGAGGAGGAACCGCCACTCAGGTGTGCGGTTGTAGTTCGCCTTCGCGGCTGTTCGGTGTATTGATGACTGTTACTAGACCGTTGGAGCCGAGGCGATCATCGATGCGACTGTGGCCAACACTCCGATTTTTGTCCGAACTGCGACTGCCAGCAACGGGAAAGTCATCGGGGCGGGCTCTCTGGTTTTGAACAACATCAAACTCACCAATGTCCCCACTGCCGTTGGGGTAGTCGGAGGTGCTGTTGTCCTGGCCGGTGGAACGACGACGATTGCCTCGTGGGGACAAGGGAACGTTTTCAAAGGGACGAGTCCGACGGCTCAGTTCACTCAGGGAACAATCCCGAGCCCCTCCAAGCCTGCGGTTTTACTCGACAGCACGGGCAAGATCTTTGGCAGAACCCATCCTCAATATGCAGGATACGCTGTCAGCCAATTTGTTTCCGTGCGATCCCAAGGAGCCAAGGGAGACGGAGTCACAGATGACACGGCGGCACTCAAGGCGATTTTCGCCGCTGTAGGTTTAATTTCACCTATCATCATCCGTCCTATCTCACTCCTATTGCCAGTATTCTGGGTGCAAAATCATCTTCTTCGACGCTGGCACATACATTGTGACTTCTACCCTTCAGATCCCCGCCGGCACTCAGATGGTTGGTGAAGCTTGGTCAGTGATCGCAGGCAAGGGCGCGGCATTCCAAAATATAAACAGCCCGGCGCCCGTTGTTCAAGTTGGCGCACCAGGTTCTTCAGGTCTAATAGAGATAACCGATATCATTTTTTCAACTGTTGGACCGGCTGGGGGAGCTATTGTTGTCGAGTGGAACGTGAAGGAGACGACTCAGGGCGGCGCAGGAATGTGGGACTCGCACATCCGCCTTGGTGGTGTATGTCCTGCCCTTGTAATCATTCTCTGCGAACTAACCCTACAATGAGGCTGCCGGGACAAATCTTCTGGCTGCCGAGTGCCCGTCCAGCGGCAGTGGTGGTACGACCAACTGTCTAGCTGCTTTCGCAGGTCTCCATTTAACTGCCGCGTCGACTGCGTATCTGGAGGTTCGTCCATTTCAACCTTCAATTATGCGTCTCTGTTTATATTCGCCCCAGGGAACTTGGGTCTGGCTTGCCGATCATGAATTGGATGCAAGTGGGGGCGCCCAAGTCTCCCTTTACTCTGGACGGGGCATCTTATCTGAATCAGCTGGACCGGGTAGGTTGTTTTTGTCTCCTTCTATCTGAGCTTATTTTTGTGTGCGAAGTCTGGATGATCGGAACAGCATCTGAACACCATGTGATGTATCAGTACAACCTCGTCAACGCACAGAATCACTACCTCGGACTTATTCAGACCGAAACGGCGAGTTTTTTTGCGACGAATATCAGCTTATAAAATTGATCTTCTTTATTTAGCCATACTACCAACCTTCTCCGGCACCTCCGGCGCCGTTTACTACCAACGCTACATTCAAAGATCCTTCTTCTTGGTCAGGTATACCTGCTGCCTGGGCCCTCAGGGTGACGACATCCACGAATATCATCGTCTTCGGCGCTGGTCTTTACAGCTTCTTCACGGTGACTCCAATGCATTCCCAAATTTGATAGCGGGCTGAATCATCTCCCAGAATTACGGACAAACATGTCTGACCCCAGAAAGTTGTCAAGCGCAAATTGTAAACGTCGATACCACTTCATCAGTCAACATCTACAGCCTCGCTACTGTCGGATCAACCTTCCAGCTCAGCGTCAACCAAGTTGGTGTAGTCAACCAGGCATCCAATCCGAATGGGTTCGCTGCCACCCTGACATCTTGGAGCCAGTAGTAGACCGTAGTTGATCGTTTTTTATCGTCTTGCGGGCTGTTTATTTTTGTACTACAATACTATGTGCTCAAATTTGAAACACGAATTAAATTGAACCATAGTCACGTGTCCAATGTTCAACTTCTTCAATTAAATGTCAACGGATTCCTCGTGGAGCCGATGAATGGGAGAACCCTCTCGATGAAGAATTCCACTTTTCAAGCGTGCTTCGATAACCTCGCAGCCCGGTCCAATAAAAACTTCGAACGGATATGTCGAGTCCCTTGCCTCCTCCGTTACCGTCAAATACGCGTACGAGCTTGCACAAGGTTGGATTTTTCTGAACAACTTTCCAGAGCCTTTTGGACGGTATTTATACGCTAGGCGTTCTCCCATACCGAACCACGGTTCCAGAGCTTATGATTTTCTGTATAACCTGAACATGGTGTGTCTGAAGTTTAGGCTCTACCCCCGACATAATACTTAGAATCCTGTCGTCGGTTACGAGGCTTCAGATCATCGGCCTGGGAGAGCCATTTTTTTGGACGGTAAAGTCGACGAAGCCTTGCAACACGCACTCGCGCTTCAAGACCGGCCTCAAATCTTCGAAGAAATCATAGTGTGTTGAACGCTTTTGCAGTCCGGTAGTATTGCTTCACATCTAGCTTCTCCGCGGCGTCCATCAATGTAGCTCCAATTGCAGAAGCACGCCGATGAAACCCTCAGATTTACTATGCCGATTTGGCCGCAACCAGCACCCCTCCATCTGTTTGTCGAAAAGGTTCACCTGTGCACTCAGGCTTATTCGGCGACAGAAAGTAACGAGATTTGGGTTTCTAGGCGATGAGGTCTTTCCCTCATTTATTTGGTTCGTGTGGCGAAGATATCGCTTTGCTTCATCATCTGCAGCGCTACGCGGCGTGCTATCTCGCTTACAAGATAGGATACTTCCAAAGACGCGGTAAAAGTTTACACGGCAAGGTTAGTCACGTTCTAACCATGCCCGAACAGCAGAACCTAGATCGCGGAAGAGAACTCCTGCCCCATCCAACAAAAAAGCTCAGCGTCACCTTCTATCAGTCTGATACCGAATCCGGGCAAGGACCTGCAGCTATCAAGGCATTCCTTGCGGGATGTCACCCACCAATGTTGCATTTGTTTGAGAGTTTCCAGCGTGTACGCATCACCGGGGATATACATCTCGATGTATTGGCTTGTCGGACCGAGGAAGATCTTCGAAAGTACCTCATGTCCGGTGATGTCAGAATCGCGACTACCCCGTTGGAAGTGGAAGCACTCGTGCAAGCGTTTTCAAGGAAAAAAGATAATGCGTAGTCACAAGCCATTGCTATGAACCCTAATGTACCAGATTTACTAAACATTAGCTTTTAGTCCACATGTAAATCAACCATCCACGAGCTTACTTCAACCGAATCGTTTGCTCAGACCGTCGTAGATCAAGAAAATGATGGCGCTACTGGGTACAGACCTAGCCACCGTAATCCCGCACCCAGCATAAAGGCCTTTGATGCCCTGTGCTCTATACATTGCGTTGAAAGTCCGTAAAAACGAGGGTCTCGGAGCTGCCTTCCCGGCGGTTTGTGCTATTGGCCGGAGCTCCTCCTCCGTTTGCATAGCACTTTTTACCGTATCTGCCGGAAACAAAGCAAGATTGAACGCAGCCCCGGCGCAAGCACCGGATGTAGCTGATTCCCAGGGTCGAAGCTCTTTCGCAGAGGCGGACGTTAGGGCCTGCGCCATCTTTGGGTTTTCTTTGGCGCCTCGCGACGAGGAGAGATGCAACGAACTCTTTGGTCGAAAACCAAGCAGCCGTGCCACCTGTTTCTCGAATGAAAGTACCGGTGTGACCAAGCCACAATCCGCGGACGCCTGTGTTACGCACGACGGACATGAAGACGGCGAGCGGCCCAGGGAGTTGTTGCGATACCACCGCGGACGTGGGGGTTACAAGCATTTGAACTTGCATTTTGCATTTCACTAGTTCTATCGGTGTGCTGAGGAATAGATAAAACGTCACGCAGTACTACAGAAGCGAAATACGCACAGGAGAAAACTGGTAATGGCCCCGGCGCCTGCAGCCGCCAACGCAATTTGCGGCATGGAGGACGCCTCAGTGATAGCTTGACGATTGAAGCGCTTGATAATATCTTGCAGCTCGCGGTATGATAGAAAGAGGGAAGCATTTTCAGCCATGGCACCGACAATCGGGGCCGGAAGACCCTTAAAGGCCGAGTTCAAAGACATATGGAGGAGAAAAAGGTAGACCTACGCGATATAGGCCACGAATCCCTTCATTTCGCCAGGTTTTGTTTAAACAGTCAATGGGCCCAGTGAATCGAGCTTCTGCATCCAAGACTTGTGCTTTCAACAGATGAGTTTTTCGTGACCATAGAAAACGTTGAGGGGGTTACATTGCAGCCGGACTTTGGTGAGATCGAATGGGTGCTCAAAGATCTTCGACGCGATGCCAGCAACCTAAACCAACGCAACCGTTGGTGAAAAGAAGGGAACGAATGGAATAGCGCATACTATTCCATAACCTATGTCTTTCGCGGCTCGGAGAGCGCTAGACTTGGGGTCGAGGCCATCCATAGTAAACCGCGGTGAACGTATGGGATAGAAGCTATCGGCTGCGCCATTATATAGCCAAGGAGCTGTTTGCTGTGTGGCTTACATTCCGAAAGAAAAGGAAAACCGGCCCGACATCCGGAGACTCTCACACGCGCAACTGCAAATCCAACATTTTGTAGACCTCCAAGGTCCCAGTTCATATCTCACAGCATCAGTTTCTTCCGCGGTGAATTAGACGGCAGTATCGGAAATTACCATCTCTATTAGCAAACGCCGCCGTAAAGCCAGGAGGCGATTCATTTGCGGTAAATGAGCCGACATTGGGCCCTCGTACTACTAACCACGATGAGGCTAGCCGGGTTTCTACTGCACATCTTCGGTGTCAAAGTCGCCTTACAGGGGATGGCCGATTCGCGGTCGCCTGAGTCAAGCTCTACAACTCTCGACACTCCTCTGGCGGCTTCTACAGATCTTTTCTGGCTTGAAGCAATCAAGCATCAAGGAAAGGCAGCCTACAACCAAGACCCTGATTACCAAGTATTCAGGAATGTGAAGGACTTTGGTGCTAAAGGCGACGGTCTGCTCTTCATAACCTACATCTCAATTCAATATGACCATGCGCTCAGGCATAACGGACGACAGTGACGCTATCAAGTAGCCATAATCTTATTGTCCCTATTTTCAGGACTATACCAACCATCCATCGTCTAGTGCTGCTATTTCTTTCGGAAATCGCTGCGGCGGCGGCGGCGGCTGTAGCTCCTCTACGCAAGTTTTGATCCTTTTTTCCATTTCTGACGATTGTTGAACCTAAGCAGAGTGACTCCAGCCCTGGTTTATGTCCCAAGCGGGCGAGTATCATCCGAAGATCCAACCATGCCATTATTCATATATATTTATAAGAACCTATCTAGTCTCAAAATCCATTATCGCATACTACTACACTCAGCTCATTGGGGATCCTATAAACCCTCCCACCCTTCTTGCCGCCTCGTCGTTCACTGATATAGCGGTGATCGGTCAGTCAGCCACTTCACTGTAATGCAATTATTCGAAACCATTCGGCGTAGATGCTGACCCTTATATTCCGGGGGGGAACGGCGCCCAATGGTATCAAAATCAGAACAATTTGTAGGCAGGGACCGCTCAACACATCTGCGTCTTCCTGATCTCTATTGCAAAAATCGCAGTTTCCGCTCTGTTCGAAACTTCATAATCGACGTCAGACTGTAAGCACCACGTACAGTGGGAATTCCGTATTTTTGATCCTATCCCTCGCAGCGTACCCCCTCCGAGCCCTCCGACTCGGACATCCCAAGGAACAGGGATCCACTGGCAGGTTGTCCGAGGGATGAATGGGTTCATCAGATGGTTGCTTAAGGTTTCAGCAGGTTGCGCAAGCTACGTCGCTCATGAATATCGTATTCAACATGTCGGAGGATCCCGCCGCAGGCCATCAAGGTGCCTATACTTAATCTTATAATATTCAAAGCTGACTCTGCTAGGTATCTGGATGGAGAACGGAAGGTGAGGAGGATATTCTCCACCGACTTGAATTGCCTCAACATAAATCCAGTGGTGGCTTCATGGGTGATTTGACGTTCAACGGCGGTACTTCGCCCTCATATTTTTATCGTTGTCTGTCGCTCAATTCGCGATAGGTAAATTTGCAATGTGGGTCGGAAACCAACAGTGAGTGGTTTGAATGTCTGTTTGTTCAACCTTACACGTAAGATGAAGATTTACTGTTCGTAACATCACCATTAACCGCGCCGCGACTGCCATCCTCGGGGTATGGGCGTGGGGTATGCTTCTGGTGTATTCTTTTCCGGCGATTATTTGAACCCCCTATCAGGCTGGACCTTTCAAGACGTGAAAATTAACGACTGCCAGGTTCGTGATGTCATAAGTTGTTTAATTGTCATTCAAAACAATCTTAGATTGGCTTCGACCTACTGGGTGTAAGTCTCGGTCCATAAATGCCAACGGGAGCTTACATCTGCCCCAGGGTGTCGGTGCGGAAGCGATCATTGATGCCGTAGTTCATAACACCCCGATTTTTGTCCGCTCTGCTTCGCCCAGCAACGGGACCCTGGTCGGATCCGTAGTCCTCAACAATATTCAACTAAACAACGTCACCACGGCGGTCGGTGTCGTTGGCGGTGCGGTCGTTCTGGACGGTGGTAGCAAGGTCACCATCGATTCTTGGGTCCAAGGCAATGTCTACACCGGAACCAATTCCACTGGTGCTTTCACACAGGGCAATATACCAGCCCCGCCCAAGTCTCACGTTTTGCTCAACGGCGCTGGCCAAATATTCGGGAGAACTCATCCCCAATACATCGATTACGACGTTAGCCAGTTCGTCAGCGTGCGCGATGAAGGAGCTACTGGCGACGGCGAAACTGACGACGCGGGTGCGATAAATGCGATTCTTAGTAAAGTAAGGACGCCTCCTCATTCAAGCATTCTCATTCCCCTTCATTATTTGCAGTATGCTGGCTCCAAAATTATTTTCTTCGATGCGGGCACGTATATAGTCAAGTCAACCATCACCATCCCCGCCGGTTCACGGATTGTTGGGGAGGCGTGGTCTGTCATATCCGGAGCGGGCCCAGCATTCCAAGATCAGAATAATCCCCAAGTTGTCGTGAGAGTCGGGAAGCCAGGTTCTCAAGGAGTAGTAGAAATAACCGACATGATATTCTCGACAGTTGGGCCAGGTGAGTGCGGGCTTTTGCTACATGGCGTGTAGAGTAAAAGCTCTTTCAGCTCCTGGCGCTATCGTGGTTGAGTGGAATATCAAAGAGACCAAGCAGGGTTCTGCCGGTGCTTGGGACACTCATATTCGCCTTGGAGGAGGTAAATATTTTACGACCCTTGACTTTTAAAACTCAATCTCGAATAGCGGCTGGCACGAATCTGGAAATTGAACAATGTCTCCCCGGCAAAGATGCTTTGGGGTGCATGGCTGCTTTCATGGCGTTGCATCTCACTTGCGACTCGAGTGCATACCTCGAGGTTCGCTTGCTTCTTATACTTGTGTGACTGCTAAATATTTCGCAGGGCATGTGGGTCTGGTTAGCTGATCACACTCTCGACGAGGACGGCGTTACGCAGCTGACGATATTTTCGGGGAGAGGGATCTTATCCGAATCGCAGGGTCCAGTCTGGATGATCGGAACGGCCTGTGAGAACTCACCCTATAGACGATTTTTGAGATCCACTTAATTTCGTTTGAAGCCGAACACCACACGCTCTACCAGTATCATTTGCTCAATGCTCTTGACCATTACATGGGCCTGATTCAGACGGAAACGGTGAGCAACTGTTGCGTGTAGCGTACCTCTCAACGTCAACTACTTCCCGTACTACAGCCGTATTATCAACCTCTCGGGCCTCCCCTGCCCTATCCTTTCCAAATCAACAGCGAATTCGGAGACCCTGAATTTCCTCTAGGAATAAACATGGCCTGGGCTGTCATTGTTCAGTCGTCGTCTAATATCTTGATCTTTGGTAGGTGTAGCGATCTCGGCGTCGAAAACTCACGTTAATTACTTCTTTCAGGCGCCGGGCTGTACACCTTCTTCTCGAATTATTCGCAGGCATGCTTGGATACGCGTAATTGCCAAGCCCACATTTTCAACATTAGTAGCGATTCGTCTGTTCACGTTTACAGCCTGGCGAGCGTGGCGAGCACCTTCCAGATCAGTGTCGACGGGGTCGGAGTGGTGAACCAGAAGGACAATAATAACGGGTTTGCGTCGATAATGACGGTCTGGCGTCCGCAGTGAGTTGATGGGATACACATTCGGATAGGGGCCAAACGCGTAAATAGGCATAAATATCACGATCACGCGTTTTGTGTATACACAACTTGCATCTTAACTTGACATGTCCCATACACTCAAGCGTACATATAGCTCGCGCAACAGGACCTCGTTGCTTTCCTCCCCTCCTTCGTCTTTCTCGTCCTCCCCGATTGCAGGGCAGAAGCGCAAGCGACCTCTCGAAGAGCGCCTCGAGAACCTTCTTACATCCGCACCCAAACATGCAAAGCTCGAAAAACCGAAGGTCAAGACGAGACAAAGCGTGAAGCACAAGCCGAAAGCAAAGACATTCACCCAGCTCCACTTCTGCATCGACCAGACCATTTTACGGACATGCCCTCTGTGTGCTTTATCCTACACCAAAGGCGCACCGGACGACGAATCGCTCCACAAGGCGCACTGCGCACGCGTCCAGAAGGGCATGGAGTGGGGGCGGGAGGAGGAGAAGGAGAAGGAGAAGGCCGGCGTCGTCGAGGTGGCATCGGGGGTCAAACTCAACGGTGGCAATAAGGGCAGGATTATTTGTTTCAAGGCAGACGCGAGCGGCAAGATTGGTTCCAAGGTAGATACATACACCCGCGCGTCCATGTCCAGCGTCTAACTATCTCGCAGCTATCCGTCCTTCTCGACACCATCAACATCACGCTATCTTCGCCGCCTCTCTCGCCCTCCGTCCTTCAAGCGTCGAAGGCGTATCTGTTTCTCGTACCGTCGATCACGAACACGCGCGAGAAGATCATCGGCTGTGTCATTGCGCAACGGATATCGACCGCGATGGCCATAGCCACAACCGCCGAAGTTGCTGCCTCTTCGTCATCTGACGAGCCATCGTCTAGCCCAACCGCGACGCTCGTCGCGGTGGACACCAGCACCGGGATCTTCTGCCACCCTGCTGCACTACCCACACCGCTCGGAATCCCGCGCCTATTTGTTTCGTCATCGCATCGCCGGCAGGGTGTGGCGAGCAAATTGCTCTCGGCGGCGGCAAAAACGTTTGTGTATGGGTGCGAATTGGACCCGCGCAAAGGGCAGGTCGCGTTCACCCAGCCCACGGGCGACGGCAGCGCTGTGATGCATCACTGGGGAGGAGGTGGTGTGCGGATATACGAAGAGTAAATTGTCGGGTCCTGCTTCATCTGACTTCTGTGTTGTTGTCAAGTCCGTGTCGTTTATGTGCGTCAGTATGAATCGTCAATGTACCACAATATTTCTAGCGCGATGGGTCGCAATGAGACGATGAGAAGGCAGGCAAGGACGAAGCATAGTGAAATTATCAAGAAGAAATCTCGTGCTGCCAATACGCTCGCGAATGAGCTCGATTCATGCGACCTGGGAGGTGGAACGTACTTATACCGACTTCGTTGATGACGCGCCTCTTTCTGCGCCCTATTCGCCTCCTTACACGCGGTCTGTCGACTTCCGGCAGATGATGCGCGCGCCAATTTGTGTGCCCAAGATAAGGGATGTTTCTGGAAGGAAGCGGTGTGTCTGCGCCAGTCCTCCAGGGAACCACGGGCGGTGATTCCGACTCGGTTTCGTTCCCGGATGCCAGAAGGGCTTCGCCGACGATGTTAGTCGACGTTGAAGAGGTAGGAGCGAACCAAGTCGGAGACGAGCTGGACGAGTCTGTCGACATGGAAGAAAGAAAACAGTAGGATGGCCTGCCCCCAGGAGACAGGCCAAGCTCAAGCTGGCAGCCGAGCTGGTATGCTGCGCGTTGGCTACGCGTGTGCAGGATGCGAGAAGAGCAAACAAAAGCAAACACTCTCTTTGACGAAACTTGGCTGAATGGGAGACAACCAGGAAAAATTCAACAGGGATATCCAGACAGCAAGGGCTGTCTATCTCGAGACAAAATCTGAATTCTATGCTTGGAAACAGGCCGCCATCGCCAAAACATGGGCTCGAGTCTTTCCTTCAGATTCTAACGCCAGCGGTGCGGCGCAGACCCCATTCGAGCTGCCTCGTAATGCATTTGCAATCCCTCCTGTTGAAGAAATGCTCAGCGAAGAGGAAAACCCTGAGCCCTGCGTACATCACTGGGTTTACGATGAGGATGGTAACATCGGCTCCGTGGAGAGCATGCCCCTCCTCGTGCTGAAGCCGACTGAGTTCAGCGGGCTCACACACCCGCCGTACCAGTTTGTCACCCCCGCATCGCGCAATCTCATGGCGCGCATGATTGACATCAGGATGGCTCCGTTTCTCCCGTTCCCCGAGGACCGACATTTCCCGCGCCAGGAGTACTTGAATCTGTTCGGAGACGGCGTTCAGTGGCAAAATGATCAGCTGGATCCTGACGGCAAATTTCTCTTCACTCAGTCCGCACCTACATACTTATTCACTTTACTTGCAGAGGAGGTGATTCAATACGAGACCGTACGTCGCCTCCACGTCGAGCACCACCTTTCTCCCGAGGCAATAGTGCGCATAATGCAAAATTATGGCGAAGGCGCTAACGGCGTTCGCCCACTTCGTCTTTCCAACGAGAGCGGGCTCATATGGGAAGTGAGCCAAAGGCAAGCTATCGTATTTCTTTCATAGTCACAGAGGTCCCGATCGTTTTCATCCCCAGAGATATGCCCGACGTCATCTGGGGTGATGGACAACCCTCCTCACAAAAGGAGCCGCTCCCGTCCCATTTTGCACAGGCATATCCAGCCGCGAACGACATATTCGCACAGGTCAACAACGGACGTGCGAATTTTTGCTTCAACTTGAGTTGTTTACACAATGAATGTGAAATTCATGGTATGCCATCAGTTCCTTTGAGGTGTATAGATGTTTATTGGGCTGCAGTTTCGCCAGAGTGGGAACTTTATACACCACCGGTCCTTGAAAAAGATCCCCGACTCACAAGTGAAGAGCTTTTCGAGCAAGATGGTAATGTTTGTGGGGAGGATTGTTTCCGGCTCGTCGATCCAGACGACATGGAAGTAAGCCGCCGCCCTTCGTGCACCAGCTCACTCTACCTCATCTTTACGCGCAGGACGATGACGATGTGTCTGTCGATGCCTTGGTACTTCTCCGTGGCATCCTAAAGCTTGATCCAGACATGCTTCCATGTGATTTGGCTGTTCTCTGCAAGCTGCGTTGCCGGGATGTGAGGTTGTAGAATTTGGAAGCATCCGGTTCTCTTATAATATTTCTGTAGGTTTTTTTTAGCCGCCGGCGCTTCATCGACGACATAGAGGTTGGGCTTCCAGAGGAACCGGAACCTATTCCCATTCCCGCAGAGACTAAAAAGAAACGCAAGAGCAGAAAAAAGGGGTTGAGCCGTACAAAAAAGACGAATTTCTGTGAGTGTCTTACATGACTCGATGATTAATTCGCCCACTCTTTTCTTGATGTTTCCCAAGCGCAAACGAACGAGCTGTAAATAAAAAATTCCGCGTGGTTTCGTCGTAGTAACAATTCCTCAGATTCGTTCAGCCGTGCGACCACCCTGGGCCCTGCTCCTCGAGGATAATGTGTGGCTGCTTCAAACTGAGAACATACTGCGAGCGAGACTGCCGTTGCCCGCCTGGTTGTGCGTAACTCCCCACTTCCGGATTCCTTGGCTGACATGTGCGTGGATGGAAGGTGAACGGCGGTGGAAGGGCTGTGACGAAGTCTGCGGCAAGCCCTGGCGGACTGGAACGTACACGCAGTGCAAATACGGCTCGAGGTGCCCGTGCCGACGCGCACGTCGCGAGTGTGACCCCGAGCTGTGCACCGCGTGCGATGCACGGTGTGTCTAGTTCACCATCCTCGTTGGCTGCTCTCGTTGACACGGTGATTATTATTGCAGGGATTTGCATGTGCACCACCCGCAGGAGGGACGGGATCCGGGCCCCGCGGGCCCGTGCCACAATATGGACCTCCAGCGCGGGGTATTCAAGGCGAGTTGCCTCCATCTTCTGTGCTTATCCCTGGCTTATCACGTCCCGGTGGATAGCGCGTGGAGATTCGACAATCGAAGTATGGACTCGGCGCGTTCGCCGCAGAGGATATCGAGAAGTATGACGTTATTGGCGGTGCGGGTGTATCTAGTGTGGCTGTGGTCAATAATCTCATATCGCTTTCTCGAGCAGAGTATGTCGGCGAGCTGATTCACGACGAGCATGGGAACCTGGAACCCCTGTGCGTGTCCCTTCTTCTTTTCTACTCCATACAACCTGACGCGCAGTGGCTCATTCAGCGCGATGGTGCACACCTACTCTGGCCTGAATTACTGCTTCGAGTACGATTTTTCTTTCGGACCTATCGTCACTATTCTTTTTAACTCTTGAACTTTAGTCTGGGGACCACGACCGTCGACGCGCGCGCTGTGGGAAACCCCACACGTTTCCTGAACGACTCCAAGCAAGACTCTGGGCCTGGAAATCCGAACTGCTTCGTGCTTAGTATGCTAGCGCAGCTCACATTATTGTTATTGCTAATTCAAATTTTTGCTGTACATAGAAGACCACACAGTCAACGGGGAAAAACGGCTCGTCATTCATGCATGTGGGTGTTTTCACTTCAGCTAGGACTAAAAGGTTGAGCATGGGTATTCGGCCGCAGGGAAAAAGATCAAGAAGGGTGCAGAGTTAACGCTCACCTACGGAAAGCCGTATTGGAAGGAGCACAACGCCAGCATGCTCTGGCGGAAATCAAGAGGGATTGCTTAGCTTTCGTTGAGAACCACGCATGCCGCTTCCAATCAAACATACGGTGGACTAGATGCTTTATGTACAGATGTAATATAATATCAAAAACAAAGAGAATGGAGTAAATTTGAAGACAGGGGCTATCGCTGGCGCTGACGACTTGGACGGTGACACGGGTAGGGAAGAATTCGGCGCGAAAGGCGACTGGGTGAGTGGGTTGTCGGCCTGCGGCTGGCTCTGCAGCTGGTTGAGGACACTAGCGTTGCACTGTCCGGGCGGGCTGGTGTTCGAGATTGGCACCGGAATCGGCGTGATGGTGAAGACCCCCTGGGAATACATAGATTCGTTTCAGCGTCCTTAAAAGATGTTGTTCACTATACCTGCGAGTTGAAGTGCGAGGTTTCATAGAAGGTGAGCTGTACACGAATCCCTTGTCAGCTGCGTCCAAAAAAGTAAGGGCAACGAGCAGCTGACATTGTAATTGCCCGCAGGGAGACAGGTCGGTACAGGCCAGTTAAGGTGTTTGACGGTGCTGCCGCTTTCGCCAGTCAGGAAAGCAGAGGTATTGGAGACGGTCATGTTGATGTTCGTCTGCTTCGAGACGAGGTAGATCTCCAGCGCGTCGAAGCGCGTGGAGAGTCCCGAGCCGGGGACGCTGGCCGCGGATTGCAGCTTTCCGTCGCCGGAAACGTCTACGGCGATGGGAACTGCGCGGATATAGTGAGGAGCTTTCGGGGAAAAAATGAAAAATCACTGACTGGGCGACCCGGCATGGCCAGGACTGTGCGGACCGACTATCAGTACTTATGCAGAGCGAAAATAGAGTGAAATATAAGCCCGACCTGGAGGGGCTCGGGCTATCAATTATTGCGAGACCGTCTGTGAACGTCTGGCCATTTATGTACTGGCTGACGGCGAGGTGCGCGCTGAGAAGAGCGAAGAGAGCGAAGAACGACTGGGATTTGAGAAAGGACAGAAGAGTTAATGGCGCTCGCATCGCGCAAAAGTTTTGGTGGTGAATTTGGCGGTCGAAGAAAAGGGAGATGACTCGGATGCCAGTGACATGGCGGCATGATGGGAACCACGATCGGGAGAACCTCGGTCGTTCGGCGGCGTTGTAAAGTGTACAAAAGTCTTCAGCACAAACCCAAGGAGAGTCTCGATTATTTGAAGAGACTTTCCGTGTGGCTGTTTTCTTGGATCTTTTTTTATATTTTGGTTGACGCGTCTGTGTACGCGTCTAGAAAAAAAAAACGACTATCAAGCCTGTTCTGCCATTGGTAGTTCGGAGCTTGCACAGGACAATTTCTGTGAGAGTGTGGTGGAACCACGGTCAGTGCGCGTCCTTTGGGTACACAAGGACGGGAGCAATACATGATCCAATCACTATTCGCGTCATCCTCGTCTTCTCCTTTCGGCATGTTCGTATGTCGACTTCTCCGCTCAGATGTATGGATGTTCTCAAAATGCAGAAAAATAAATTTAAAAATGATGGAGACTGGAGGAATCGAACCCCCGACTCGCCCCGCACGCTAATTCTCAGCTCGAGCTCAAGCTGGCCAGGCCGTCACCGTACTGGTTGCTTCTGCTGGTTGGCGTGTGTTACCGCTACACTAAGCCCCCGGTGGTTAACGCAGTGTGAGAGGTCGATTTGTGGGCTCTGTGGACTTGTACAGCGTGAATTAATTAATGAATATATTTTTGACGACAGACCCCGATGGTTTTTCTTTCTACCGCGGCCACGATGTTGCCAGAAATAACATGGGGAAAAATACATACATGTCGTAATGCTACGGTAGCCTTTGAAGACGCCGTGCGGCGTACACCTACATGCACCTACATCGCCGGTCAGCGGCGGCCGTTGGCCGCCTGTGGAAACAATCACTGCCAGCACGTAACGGATCGTCGCCGTCCCAGTCGACAGGGTCGGAAGCGAGGTATTTTATGACCGACAAGGGCGGCTTAAACAATCATGCAGAGAGGTAAGTCTTGTTGGAAGAGCGAGATGATGTAGGTATTAGAAGAAGCTGTTGGTTGTGAGTACATCCCGATGCGATCAGGAGTTGAGTGAATACGCTACCTCCCGCGTACGTGACGGCGTCCCGCACGCGACTCGCCGTGGACTAAGACCGCCGGGTTTCGCGTATCTGGTAGGTTGTCGGGGGCGTCGGTCGGGTTAGTGCCGGTAGTGCCGGTAGCATTGCACAGCAAGGGTTGAATAGTGTGAAAGAATATTTTCCCAGTCCGGAACTTTTGAGCCCCCGGAATTAAATCAAAAGCGCGATTGGAACAAAGAGGTCGAATAAAATTGAAGAATTTTCGCGTTCACCTGGGCCCATATCTAGCAGTCTTGGCTCGAGCGGTGTCAAACGTGACATGCTTTCGCGCCCAGTGTTCACTGGTCTCGTAGCACGTTGATGGGACGCGTTTGACACAGCGAAAAACAAGCTGAAAAATTATTGTGAGACTGACAGGCTGACAAGCCGAGAGCACCGGACACTGGGTCAAATTTGGGCCTTCCGCAACTGCTCCGTTGTGGCGGCAGAGTACACTGCAATGCTATTTCACAGCGCCGGCCCCTCAATTAAATAGGCATATTAGTTAGCTATACATCTTTAAGTATGGTAAAACAAATATTTCGGCCCCAAACTCAATTTAATATATCTGATTTGGGACTTAGCAAAATCTAATAATATTTGTTTTACAACTAGCTTAACCCCGTGAATAAATTCACGGGTGTTAGCAAGTCAAAAGAAAGAATTTATGGAAGGAATTATACAGTTTCCCCCTTTGTCTGTTCATCCCGGTCTCTGATCCTTTTCTCCCATTTTTCTGCTCATCCCTTCTCTCTTCCCTCTTGCCGTGAGCCGGTTCTCTCAAACAAAATCCCGAGTCGGCAAGCTATCAGACTGCACTAACCAAGGCCCTATCTGACCGTCCTTATTGTCCGACCTTTTCTCTTATTCTTCGGATCATCCCCTTCTCTTGGGCCTTTTGTTTCCAGCCCAAGCCTACCCATTTCTATTGCATTTCCACCCACCTCATTTTTTTGTCCCATTTATCAATTATATCACCCTGAGTACTGTATCTCTCCGTCTGGGGTTTTAAATCCCACCAAGCATCTGCAAGAATAACTTGGAGAAGAGGTGATGACGGCTTCAAGCTCGGCATGATAGCGGTATGAGGTTGAGCTGACCGCCGTCAGCAACAGCACGCTCACCAGCTACGCTGTGCCTCGGCCCAAGTGCCGGGCCCACATGGTCTCCAACATCCGATGTAAACTCCGCTCGGGCTCTTGCTCGGTGCAAAGTCCCAAGGCTCTTCTCAGCCTCCTGTACCATGTAACTTCTGTTGAGGTCGAAGCCCGTTGGCGCGTTGTCGTGGTATGAAACAAGCAGCAAAGCTCCCGTATTTGACGTACAAACAATGTCTAAATACTCGGCACTCCGGCCCGTAACTACCTCGTCAACACTCCCCCTCGCGCAAAGGACCTTTGCGTCCTTGCGCGAACATGCCCGGGACGTTGTAAAATTACCCTCGCATCCCCAGTAATGCCCTTGTCGACGCGGGCCGGAAACGAAGGAATAAATTTCCACCTGCGCACCATAGAGCAGGCCTTGGTCTTTCCCGCATTCTCTGCGTCCCGTTTGGTGGCATCCAACGACGCTGTCTGGACCGTGGGACACTGCGAATATCCTGTCCATCCAGCACGTCCACCCTCCCATCGCTACTGTTCCCAACCCAAGCCAGGTGAGAGAATAGGCCCACCTGCGACGCCATCGCGCAAGCCTGTCATGACCCATGTCCCTGTCTCCCGCGTAGTTGGCAGCAGCCCAAAGACGACCGTGTGGACCGTGGGGACACTGCGAAAATCCCGTCCATCCGGTACGTCCCAACCGATGCCCTCGCCGGCCCAGGATGGAATCGGGGAAGTAAATGGCCACCTGCTCACCTCCGAGCAGGCATGTATTCGGTCTGTGTTCCCCAGTCCTCCTGGTCGTTCAGCGGCATCCCATCGGTGCGTGTTCGCCAACCAGGATCGGTTCGAGGACAGCCGACCACCTGCGCACCATTGCGCAGGCCTGTATTCGGTACTTGTGTCCCCTTGACCACCTGGATGCTCGGCGGCACTCGACTGGCACTGCGATAGCCCATGGGAACCTATCCCAGCCATCGCAGCACCACCTGCCTCCCCCTCGTCCTTCATTCCATCGGTGCGACCTCCCTGTCTCCCCCTGACTATGTGCATCCTACGCATCCCAGGGGGGTCGCTCGTCACTGCGCGTACCCTCCATGTCGCTCCGGGGCAGTCCAGCCTCGGCATACCCTCGCCTGTCCCCTATCCCTACTCTCCCCCTAAAGAAAATTCGAGTTTGACGTTGGAAGGGGATGAAGCGGCGAATGAGGGTGTATGAGCAGCGATACAGTGGCCAGAGGAGACGTCAAGCGAGCAAGGGAGGATCCTGAGGCGCAAGGAAAGGATAGGGGGTTAATGGTAGGGAGCCCAAGCTGCACCACCAGTGCCCAACGGGGGCTGTAGACCGTAGACCGTCGACTAGAAATGGCAAGTCGGCGAACTCTGACTGCGAATCTGTTGAGGTCGAAGCCCGTTGGCGCGTTGTCGTGGTATGAAACAAGCAGCAAAGCTCCCGTATTTGACGTACAAACAATGTCTAAATACTCGGCACTCCGGCCCGTAACTACCTCGTCAACACTTCCGGCTTCTTTGGGCCCGGCTCGGCCACGGCTCGGCCCCACCGCGGCATGTTCCAACTGCCCTGGCTCATCTCGCCGCTCGGCTCGGCGTGTTCTCGACTTGGCTCGGCAATGAGCATGACCGTGGGCGTGAGATTTAGAAGATTCTTTGATGTTCGTTATCGACCACTTTTTATTATAGTAAAGATACTTAAAGAAGTATAGCTAACTAAAAGGCACACTTAATTGATTGGGGACAGCTCTGATTTATGGCGGTCACTTGCCACCTTTAATAATCCTGTACATATATATGCTTTTCCGTGTTATTTTGGTATGTTTTCCATAATCGAGTAACATCCGGGGTATCCTCTTGGTAACCGTACATTGTAGTAGTTCCTTTGAATTTACCACTGAGTGCACACGGTGAACATATCTAGTCCTGGGATAACATTTTATTTTGGATGGAAATATCAGAGGCCTGAAAACATACTTACTTCCTTGAGAACAAATTTACTTTGTCCGTGAAATCTTCTCATACATTTCCGGAACTTTTTTGGCCCGAAACATTTTACCTAGCCAAGAAACATTTTACCTCGCCCGTAACATTCTGTGGCTGACCTTAACCTTAACATAGGGTTACCCCATTTGACGGATTGTACAAGCTGATGGGAGTCACTAGGTTCAAGTTGCTGCTTCCTGCGCAGCAGATGGGCGACTCGGCAGCGACTGTGCCACGAGTGCTTGTGTTGCCTCCTGGGAAGCTGGGACCATGTCCTACATAAAGTGTGCAGGAGCCTGCCAAGAGCGATCAATGACTGAGCAGTGGTTCAGTGAATCAGTGCCACAGTGACTGTCATCTATAAAGAATTCAATAATCACAGCTATTACAGCCAGTGGAATAATGGGTTGTAATGGCATAGTAGAATACCGCAGAAAGGTCGATCAGCCAAATTCGCCCCATCCGGCTAGGGTTAGCATAGCCACAAGTCGGACTGTTTCCCGGGAACAAAATATGTTCCGCTGGATGAATGAAATTTGACCAGGGTCTCCCAGAAAAATATCCCGGGTCGAAAAAAAGTCCCGGGCCTCGAAAAAGTTTATTCCGGGTCCAGATGAAGATTCTCCGCCACTAAATTTGAAATTTAGGGTTCTTCAATGTTTCCATTCTACACCCATTAAAGCGTCAGAATGCCCTTATGAACTGTTATTCTTTGAGAAGGATCCAAAGGTTTTCAGGACGACAGCAGGATGCTCAAAATATGACTTTATGAGCATAAAAGGGCTGAAATAACACGGAAATGCGTATATATGTACAGGATTATTAAAGGTGGCAAGTGACCGCCATACTGATTGGCTCCTAATCAATTAAGTGTGCCTTTTAGTTAGCTATACTTCTTTAAGTATTGTAAAACAAATATTATTGGATTTCGTTGAATCCCAAATAAGATATATGGAATTGAGTTTCGGGCCGGAATATTTGTTTTACCATACTTAAAGATGTATAGCTAACTAATACGCCTATTTAATTGAGGGGCCGGCGCTGTGTTTGCAGGAGACTGCTATCAGGATCACCGGCATGTGTCGCCCAAAGCAGAATCTTGTGGAGTAATGCTGACAATAGATGGGAACCAGAGGCCTTGCTGAGGGAAGCTGGAAAGGAGAACGAAAAAAGAAAAGGTGAACACGAGTTGGCATCGTGTGTATGTACCAAGGGTTGTTGGCTGGGTGACAAGAAGGCAGGGTAAAGTACACATTCAGGAGGGAGATTGAAAATGTCACATCGGCTAAGTGGCCCCTCATCTTTTCTTTCTACCACCACCACGATGGCCAACCCCCAGCCATCCTACCAGCCTCTCCCTCTCACCCACGAGGATCACACCCAAAATCAACTATATAATGCCCCCCCCTCCCCAGAGCCTAATGCCTCCTCCTTTCACCTCCCCCCAACAGACCAGGATGGCCTACCTTATACAGATGATATGGGCATACCAATGGGCCAAGCCCAACCTCGTTTCCTTGGAAGGGCTCTCTACGACGATGGCGGTCCTGTCATGCGCGATTCATATGCCTCTTCCCATCAGACCTTCCCCTCGGCCGACCGTGCATCGGCATACACCAACGACGACAGTGTATACGCTTTGAATGACGGCCAGACGCTGCCCCGTGCGTACACCGATTCCACCTATCACGACGAACCAGGCTTTTTTGTTCACGGCGGTCAACCCCGCCGCCGTGACGAGAAACGTGCTGCATACGCGAGCCCCAAATCTCGCCGGAAGCCTATCCTCATTGCAGTGGGAGTCGTCGTCGTCTTGGCCATCGTAGTTGGCGTTGTCGTTGCCCTCGTTAGCAAGTCAAAGTCCAAACCATCAAGTTCCGGCTCCTCCGCTTCCGACACCGCCTCTTCTGGCTCGTCGGGCGGCTCTTCCTCATCTTCATCTTCCCCGGGTAAAGTCGCCTTGGTCACGGGCACCGACGGCAGCACCATCACCGCGGAGGACGGCTCCACATTTACCTACACGAATTCCTTTGGCGGGACGTGGTATTGGGACGAGAACGACCCGTTCAACAACGGCGCACGCCCCCAGTCCTGGTCACCCGCGCTCAATGAGACTTTCAATTACGGCGTCGATAAGATCAGGGGGTGCGCGACCTCTTCTTTACCCTAAGTCTAGTCTATAACCTTATCTCCCGCAGCGTCAATCTCGGCGGCTGGCTCGTGACGGAGCCTGTAAGTACCCCTATATCTCAGACGTCTGTTCCTGACCCGATCGTCCGCAGTTCATTGTGCCTGCCTTGTACCAGAACGCCCAAGCGACGACGACCTCGATTACCGTTATCGACGAATGGACGCTCGTGCAGGCCTTGGGCAACGACACCGCGAATGGGGGCGTGTCGCAGCTCGAGGACCACTACAAGACCTTCATCACCGAGCAGGACTTTATGCAGATCGCCGCCGCAGGCCTCAACTTTGTTCGGATACCTCTAGGATACTGGGCGATCGAGGTCCTCCCTGGAGAGAGTTTTTTGCCAAAGACGTCCTGGACCTACTTCCTCAAGGCGATCCAGTGGGCACGCAAATACGGCCTCCGCATCAACCTCGACCTGCACGCGCTCCCAGGCTCACAGAATGGGTGGAATCACTCTGGGCGGTTAGGGAGCTATAATGTCATGTACGGGCCGATGGGGCTTGCGAATGCGCAGGTGTGTCCTTCTTTTATTGTATCCTATATCAACTCACGAATGATAACTCTGCTCAGCGCTCCCTCGACTACATCCGCATCATCGCCGAGTTCATCAGCCAGCCCGAGTACCGTGACGTCGTGGCCATGTTCGGTGTCACGAACGAGCCACAAGGGAATTCGATTGGGCTTCCAAACCTGCAGAGCTATTACTTCCAGGCCTACAACAACGTCCGCCTCGCCTCGGGCCTCGGCGAGGGCAACGGCCCGCTCGTCTCCTTCCACGACGGTTTCATCGGCCTCTCGCAATGGGCAGGCTTCATCGAGGGCGCGGACCGCGCGACGCTCGACACGCACCCCTACCTCTGCTTCAGCGACCAGTCAACGGCCCCCATCAGCAGTTACGCGACCAGCCCCTGCAACTCATGGGGCTCCGAGATCAATAGCACCATGTCGGATTTCGGGTTCATCGTTGCGGGCGAGTTTAGCAATGCGGTGACGGATTGCGGTCTGTATGTGAATGGCGTGGGGCAGGGCGTACGGTACGAGGGGACGTATGACCAGGGCGGGCCGTGGCCGGATTTGGGAAATTGCACGACGGATTGGCTCGAATATCAGAACTGGAGCGCCGCTACGAAGAACTCGTATAAGACGTTTGCGATGGCGAGTATGGACGCCTTGCAGGTGCGCATGACTCTACTTATTTTATATCTGATAACCACGAAAATCTAAACTGCATCCCAGAACTGGTTCTTCTGGACTTGGAAAGTCGGCAACTCGACCGCGGGTATCGTCGAGGCGCCGCATTGGTCTTACTCCCTTGGCCTCCAAAACGGGTGGATGCCGACTGACCCGCGGTCTGCCGTCGGCCAGTGCGGCAACAGCAACCCCTTCGAGGGCTCGCTCAGCGCGTGGCAGACGGGCGGCGCGGGCGCGGGCACGATCGCTGCCGGGGCAACCCCCGAATGGCCGCCAGCCACCATCTCCTTCCCCGGGACACAGTCCCCGGCTGGGGATCTCCCGACGTACACGCCGGCGGGGAGCCCGGTGACGCTGCCCGGGCCGACGTTCACGAGCACGAGCGGGGTCGCGGCGCCGACGGCGAGCATCAGTGTCGGGAGCGGGTGGCAAAACAGCGCGGACACGGCGGGGATGATGGGCCCGATCGCTGGCTGCTCGTATTTCGACCCGTGGATAGGGTCGACGGTCCAGCCGCCATTCCCGCTGTGTACTGCTGGTCCCAACGCAGCCCCAGCTGCTGCAGCTGCAGCGGCAGTTATCACGACACCCCCGTAGGTGGGTGGCTGTGCTGCGGTGTCGTTCTGCACCTGTTGTATTTGTTTCTCACCTTGGGCCCCTCCTTCGCCCCGCCGCTCTTTTTCTTTCCCCTGCATGGACCTTGGAATCGGACTCGGACTTTACACACACTCACCGACTGACTGACCCTCATTGGCATTGGCACTCGTTCGTCTAATATGTATATAGCCGCTGCCCTACCAGCCCATACATATATTCGCACACCCCTCCCCTGTCGCACCCGTACCCGCACCCCGCCGCCTCGTACCCTTGCTGCCACTGCCGCGCCCAGCTGACGATTTTACATCTACGTATACAGTACTTTATTTGCCTAGCCTACTCAGTAGTAGTACTTGCACTTGCATCACGCATACCATCATACCATCGCGTTTGGCAGCCAGAGGCTCGGACTATTTATCTACTACAATTATAGTTACACGAAACGCTTTGACGATGCACATTGTGTTGCTTGAGTTTGACAATAGTTGTAAAAGATGGAATGTTCAAGCTTTCAAGCTTCGGTGGTTGATTCAACTTGACAGAAAACCGAGCCAAAGTCCCACGGTTGAAAATCACTCAAATTTAAAGTTTAACGCTGCCTCTCGTTGAACGACTAAGAAATGCACGAGAACATCTCTCGACTTCCTGAACATCTTCATGTTTTCCCAATAACTGGACTCGTCACATAACCCATGACACAATCTCGTAGGAGGCGGGGACGTTCCCGATGGCTGAGGATCTTTAGAGTCATTATCTCATTAGACGCACTCCTGTCTACTCACGGTATCGTACCTGCGTCTCTTATCAAGATCTGGCCGCGGTTCTGGGGTTGGACGGACTTTGTCCGCACGTACCGCGGCGCCTTTCCCAATACCTCGTCCTGTTACGGCTCCTGAAGGAAATCGAGCGCGACGAGCGGGCCATCAGGCGGCGCCGGGATTTCGCGGGCTCGCGACCTGGACGTCGGCGCTCCTCCAGACGGACAAAGTGAACCCGAAGGAATGCGACTACGGGTTCAGCGTACTCTGCCCTTTTATATGAAACCAGAGTCGGACAACTTGGAAAAAAAACTATTCTTCACTGGGAAAGGGAGTCGAGACGCCTGGATCGACCGAGTTGATGGGCTGGTGAAACGGATTCGGAGATGGCGGAGATCCATGAGCGAAGTGGCTTGTCTGCCCCTTGGCGAGATAAATGAGGATAAATGTGAGCATGGAGGTGGTAAGCTATAGTAGTTGTACATGATACTGATACAAGAGTCAAATTGGCTGGAGACAGTGCGACAACATCAAGCTAAGGTCAATGCTCGCCGCTGGTGGTCGCATATCGGTCCTCGAGGTCCTCCTGCCCACCGAAGCCACCTTCAAAGTCGCGCTCCCGTGCGTCCGCCGCCTTTGTCGCTTCGGCGGAGGTGGACTCGGGATTGGAATCCATCTCTGCACGGAGCGCGGCGAGCTGCTCCTGTTCCTGTGCAGACTATCGGTTCATCGAGAGAAAATAAACAAGAATAGTCCGCACCTTCTGCTGCACATAGACAGCCTCCGCACCCTGCTCGCGTGCCTTCCAGTTCTTGTCCTGCATTTCATTAGCCTAGAAGAGTACCCATGAAAAGGGAGAGGTACTTGGGATGTCGACATGGTGGTCAAGTTGAGAGAAAGCGCTTTGGCCGATCCCGACGTCAGGACGGCTCGATCACGTGCCCGCCCACAGGGGCTTCTATTACTTTTTGGCTTTCTTCTCGTTTGTGCCACTTCCAAAAGCTTGTTTCCAACTACATACCACCAAGATGAGACGCGGATTTCTAAATAAGCCCCGCAAATCCTCCACCACCAATACTGATCCCAAATCCGACGCGTGGGTCGCGCGTGTTCGTGTAGATATGTTACCTTACTTTTTCGACAGGAATAAAGAAAAGAAAACCGCTCCTGAATCCAAGGCGGAGGACACCGAGAGGCCAGAACGCGACGAGCGCGACGAGACGAAAGGCAAGTCTAACACGCAGCCATGCGACGCGCCGCCACTCGACCTACACCGGCCACCACAATGGGTCCTCGATGACCACTCTAAGAAGGATGAGAAACGATTCATTTTCCGCCACTGGCCGCGCGACCCCAACGGGCCAGGTATCATGTACGACCGAGATGTCCCAGGCAAGACAACGCCAAACGGCATCCGATACTGGGGCGCGACGTTGTACGACTTCTACACCTGGCACCGCTTCCCGGACAACCCCGTGTTCCTCTCACAGAGCTCGGGGAGCCGCCTCACGGCGACAATGCGCGCGGCGGGCGAGCTTAAGACAGCCGAGCCCGAGATCCTGTGGGCGGACAGGGAGGCAGATCCCGAGCAGCTCGTGCTTCCTATTGAGATTGCGCGTGATATACAGCCCCAGGAGGTCCACGTAGGGGTCCCCGGCCGCTCGCGATCCGTCCGGGGCAAGGAGCACGCGCGCGCCGTGGAAGTACCCCTCCCAGACCCCGCCCCAAACGCGTACTACGACATCACCAACATAGTACCAGAGAATTACCCCGGGCCCTGGCCACTCGTCCCATTTTCGCAACCCACACTGTCCAAGCTCGAGACCCTGATCCCGTACACGCTGCTCCCGCAGACGCTCATCGTGCACGACCCCTGGAAGCTGCTGACCATGCCGGGGGAGCTCGACGCGGACGCAGGCACCGACTGGATGGACATGCCCGACATCACCTACACGTACGAGCTGGCGCCGATCACGGACGCGGGCCTACGCAAGTCGAAGCACCAGCACGAGGTGTTCGACAGCCGCATCGGTGGTGCAGATTTTATCCTTCAAACGCCAGCAGATGAAGACGGGATGTGCACGCCGCCCCTTAGGATCAAGGTCCCTCCCTACCCGCGCAAGGAGGTTACACCCGCGGCGCATTTGTACCTCTCCCCGAACAGTAAGGCAGGTGATGGCAACCACTCGGTCGTCTACCACGCGGAGTGGGAGCTCCCCCGCTCGCTGCTAGTCCCCGACGTAATGTGCCACGCGTGCATTGCGAAGGAGCTCAACGAGACGGATCTGGAAAAGGTCATCTCTGACGCGCTCGAAAAGGCTGGAGAAAAGCCCGATGCCCGCGCGCACGTCACGGAAGAGATGTCAGTTGAACCCGAGATCGTGGTGGACGTCTCCCGGGGTGCGCAGAAAGGCCACAAAGACAAGACGCTCCCTGACATTCGCGTCCTTGCGGAGGGCAGGGTCGAGAGAACGCGCACGTACAACGGGCCCATCCTCGAGGCCAGCACGGGGGTCGCGTGGCAGACCCCCGGCCGCGGCGACAACTGCGCACATATTAGCTATCGGCCTATGCTCTTCAGCCAGGGCTCCCAGCGGCCGCCGACGGCGCGCGTGCGTGTTTGCGCGAAGCTCTCGCACGAGCACGACTCCCACCTTGCGCGCGAGGCCAAGGTCTACCAGGCGTTCCCGGCACACCTCTCCGAGCACTGGAGCGGGTACAACCTCGTCCGCCCCTCGCGTGAGCCCGTCCCCGTCGGCGCCGTCGTGCCGCAGTTCTACGGTTATTACCTCCCGTCCGAAGACGCACGCAAGCGCGCGGACGGGGCGTACCTCAGCGCGGTGATGCTGCTGGAGAACTGTGGCGTTCCGCTGGATCCCGCGGTGTTGTCGCCCGACGAGGAGAAGGAATGCTGGTCGCTGCTGTACCGCCTGCACCACGCTGGATGGACGCATGAGTCCGTCGCCGCACGCAACATTGTGGTTCAGCCGGGCCCGCTGACCTCGCCGCAGGGGTGGATCCGGGGAAGCACGATGGAGCAGGCGGCAACTAAGAGCTTCCGGATAATTGACTTTGGACGATCCCTTTACTGCGGCGCGGAGGAGGAGGGAAAAGAGAGCGCGGAGGCGGAGGAATTATACCGGGAGCTGCGTGCACAAGGGGATGAAATAAACCTCAGCGATCGTATTCGGCGGGAAAAGGCCCGCGTGGATGAATTATTGGGGCAGGGCACGTACGCTGGGCATGCACGCTCGCGATAAGTAATTTCGATAGACACCATCTCGCAGAGAGAAGGAGAGTTAAGCAGGCGTGGGAATACATAACATTTCACTTTTCCAAGAGCCTTTGGGACACATTTTCTACTCTGCTGCAATTACAGTGCACGCATTCACGCATGCTATATGCCATATACTTGAGCTGCTTCCCTACTTTTTCAAAAGACCAAATAGAAGATAGGGGCGTAAGGGGATGGTTTATAAAGCCTCCAAGGGAATGAATCAATATCCAATTTCAAGTCGCAGATCCGTGGCGCGGCACGAAAGTAAACCATCTCCTCATCTGCACGATCCCCAAGCCATATGTTCACGCGAAAGCGCGTGGCGGAGGAAGTCGACGAGGGTATTCCTCTTGTTCTTCCGTTGGCTCCGGGAACTCGTCGAAGGCGTTTTGAAGCTCATTGTCGTCGGCGTAGAGTCCGAATTCGTTCTCTGGATCACCGGCGCTGTTGGTGTCCTCGTCCGTGTCCTCGCCAACGTTTTCGCCCCCGTCTTCGTCTTCGTCCTGATTGTTCGGATCCTCTTTCCCGACCTCCTCGTCTGGTATCCCGTCTGCAACCGGCGTATGGTGACCTTCGGTAGGATGCTCTTCGACTGAAGCCTGGGCCGCCTGAGTGTCTTTTGCAGGCGGCTCATTGTCGTTGGCTGGTAAAGTTCTGGCTCGCGGCGCTGCGCGGACCTCTATGCGCGAGAGAAATTGGTCGAAGAGCACGAGGCATTGCGCAGGGAAGAACCTGAGGAATACGACAGCGATTATTTCCCCAGCGAGGCGAGCATATCCGGCAAGGTCCAGGACCTGCTTAGAGAAGATGAGTAGCTCAAGCACTCGGAAATAATGCACAGCGGATACATCGGGTAACAGTCAGAGCCCCAGAATCGATACAAGAATGATTGTACACCAATAAAAATATCACTACCAAGTACACTATAGTCCCGTCTATCCCCCGTGTCCCTGCTGCTGATTCTGCTGATTTTGAGCCTGTTGCTGGGCTTGATGCGCCAGTTGGTGTTGTATCTGTGCTTGTTGCGCCATCTGTGCTTGTTGCAGCTATAACGGAGAATTCAGCATCTACCTAATGAACAAAATCGGTGCGCGCACCACATGTTGCAACTGCTCAGGCGTATAGTTCTGCAGCAGGTTCATGTTCATGTATGGCCGTGGAAGCGCGTTGCCGGGCACCACCGCAGCCGACGTCGGCGGTCGTGGCGAGGACGTCCCCGCGCGCACACCTGCGTTGCCGTTGGCGGCGCCGGCCGCCTGTTGGAGCGCAAGTGCTTGCTGGTGCGCGAGAACTTGTTGTGCCTGTTGTGCTTGTTGCATACGGGCTTGTTGCTGGAGGAGCTGCTGCTGCTGCTGTTGCGTCATCCCGCGCTGACCCGCCATCGGCGAGGCAATTCGTTGCTGCTGCTGCTGCTGCTGCTGCTGTTGTTGATGCTGTTGCTGTTGCGAGATGTTCACCTGATTCCGCGCCGCGGCCGCCACCGTTAAGCGCGCTGACTGCAGTTGCTGGAGCTGCTGCTGTTGCAGGACTTGTGCAGCCGTCTGACGCGCTCAAAAGTCAACATTTATTGTCAACAGACGCAAACGATAAGCTCACCGGCGCTTGGGCCTGCGTTGGCGTCTGTTGCGTCGGGGCAGCCTGCTGCGGCTGCGCCTGAGCCGCCTGCGTGGCTTGTGCTTGTTGGGCCGCCTGCACTTGAGTTTGATGAACCTGGGCTTGTGCTACTTGTGCTTGCGCCGCCTGCGGTTGCGTCTGTGCTCCGAGGGGCATGCGCTGCTGCTGAGCTGCTCGAGTCAACTCCTCGTGCTTCCGTCGCGCCGAAATCAGGTCCTGTTGGTCCTTATACTCCTTCTCGGCCTTCATCCGGCTCAGCTCCGCTGGCGAGTATTTCGGCAGTCGACTGTATTGTGTATGGGTCTCGTGTACCGCAGGCGGCTTCCGCTGATTCGCTGCAGAGCAATGGTTCAATGAAATAGATCGACGGAACGTCCAAAGCACATACCAAGCATCTTTTGTGCTTGCTCTCCGCGCTTCTTCGCCGCCTTACGCATCGTTTCCTGCACGAACTGGTGCCGCCGCCGTTTCTTTGCGTCGCTCCCCGACGCAGCTGGTGGCGGCCCGGACACACTTGCGCTCGCCAGTCGCTTGACGCCCCGCGTCATCATGCTCGGTGTCGGTGTCGGCGGTGTTGGCGTCATCGGCGTCATCGGCATCGCTGCAGGCTCGTCTATAGAAGTTGCCGCTTCTTGCGTCTTCGGCCGAGTGAGTTCAGGCGCCCATCGCTCCTTCCACCGCTCGTGGCAATCCCGCGGCGACCGCTTGTCGGTCGAGATGGTCAGCCGCGCCGAGTTGTAACACTCCGCAATGAGAGCCCAGTTATTCGGGTACTTGTCCGCGAGCGCCTTGAGCAGGTTGTCGTCGACGACGGTCCATATGTGCGCGGCACGCCTCGGGGTCTCCTTCTCCTTCTCCTTGGCCTCCTTCTCCTTCATCTGGTCCAACGTTTTGGGCAACCCAGCGTTGGCGAATTTGGCATTGAAGAGTTCTATACAATTGATATGGTGAGACTAAGCCAGGGTGGATAGGGATTGCATACCGTTCGCACTATCCTCCGCCTTGATCGGTGGTGTATCCGAGTCGGAGGCAGGACAGTCTTCCGCATTCAACCACCGACCGTTCTTCCAGCGTTTGGCCGGCTGCAGCGGCCCAATCAGTGTCGGCTTCGAGTACATGAATCTGCCAATGGGGAACAGCTTCGTGTACATCGTATCCTCCATCCTCTTGTTTGGGTCGTCACGGTCCCGCTTCTCGGATTTCTTGACCTTACCCTCCAGGACACCGCCGGGCGGCGGCGCCACATCCAGCATCCCCAGCGGCGGGAGGTCCGGAAATATCTCGGAGAGGTCTGCCGGAGGGAAAGCTGGATCTGCGCTGAGCTCGTCTGCGGATGCGTTCATGACTACACGATCCAAATCGTGTAGATCGAGGAAGAGTTTGTCCGGTCCCGAGTACGCAAGATACTCTCGGAGAGGCCCGTAGATATTGGCTTTCGCAGACGGCTTGACCGGCGAGGTGGAGACAGTAGTGTCGCCCATAAGGCTGCTGGAGTCAAACTGCGAGAACACGGGGTCGCTAGAGGTGTCCTTCAACCCCGAAGGCGCATCTTTATCCTCAGCATCGTCATGTTTCACAGCAGGGTCAACTGCAGGCTTTCCTTCCTCGTCTACATCCATCTTGTTTGGGACCTCTGAGAGCGCTGACGGCGGTTCCTCCGAGTCCTCTCCGCGATTGAACTCGACATTATCGAAACCGGAATCCGTAGCAGCAGTAGTTGGCCCCTTGTCTGCAGCGTCAAGTGCGTCGTCCAGGATGGAGGATGGTTCAAGAGCGTCCAAGACACTTTGCTTGTCTTGCTCGTCTTCGTCATCGTCGTCCGATCCGTAGTCGACGGCTAGCAAGGAAGTAGAAGGTATAGAGCTCGCAGGGGCAGCTGAGCTGTCCGCCATTTCCACATCCATGGGCTGCTCAAGAGGAAGAACATCCGCGTCAAGCATGAGCTCTTCCTGGATGACATCGGCACGGGGACGTCTCCAACCGACACAGATCCCTTTGGCTACTCGCTCCGCAAGGCTGCTGAAGCAGTGCCACTCGAGGACAGCTGTCGAGAGATTGTATGCGAGTGCCAACTTCCATTTGCGTTCCTCACGGAAGTCGATTCGCATCCATTTCTGGAGACGGGATAAGCTTGCGACAGGTCGCAGGCGAAAACACGCACCATCTCATCCATAAGATAGTCCCAGTGTGTTTTTGTAAGGCCGCCAACCCCCCGCTGCTTCTTCGGCTGCCGAAAACTCCAGCGGCCCGCGTCCTTCAACGTCTCGACATGCTCAAGCGCGCGTATCAGCCTCAATTCAGCCATCGCAACCTAAAATTTCCTAGTCAGCAATAACACGAAGTAGAGTGATTGATCACGAACGCCCCACTCCCGACTGCTCAAACATTTCGGTGCTCGTGAGACTTTGACATGAACCGGGTTTGCGCGGAGCGTGGCCCCCCATCGACTCACGCCCAACGGCGCCCAATCATCCTTGTCTTTGGCTTTATCCCCAGGACCGTTCTTCTCGCGTTCCTTGTGTTTTCGCGGTTGCTTCGGTGGTTTGGTCTTCCGGCTGAAGTCCGCTGGGAGAGCCTTGAGCGGTGGCAATGTGTATGTTGGATGGTAACCGTGTCGCGATTGCGGGGGCGTGACTGGGACTTCCGTCTGCAGGGGAGAGCTGGGCACGCCCGAGAAGTCGAAAGAGGGAGGCGGAGGGAGCGTTGATGCGGGTTCACGGATGAAGACAGGTAAGGGAGGTGCCGCGACGACAATGAGTTGGGGAGTCGACTCTTTCGTTGAGTATTTGATGCCAAAGCTTGGCAAGGGAGATTCTCCGCGTGTAACGGGTTGAGCTTCCACCTGCACGTCGTCATCTTCGTCGATTACCATGGATTCAGAGTCCGATAACGGGGTTTCTGGCCGCACTATCTGGATTGGCTTGTCTTCTGCTATCTCCAGCTCATCCTTTGGCTCTTCGGCCGGTACAGTAACATCGTCCATCGCCACATGTTCGGGTGGACCGAGATCTGGGGGCTGGATGATATCCGTCGGCTCGTCAGTAGCGGGTGCGACAGGTGAGGCTACGACAGGTGCAGGCTCAGGCTCAGACAGTGGGGGAGGGGTCAGTTCGTCGCGAACAGAGAAGAGATCTTCATCAACAGCCATATCGTTAGACTCTGCGGGCGGTTCATCGACTTCGGGCAACGCCACATCAACCTTGGTCGCTTCCTCCGCGGGGACCTGCACGTGAACGGGACCCTCTTCGTTCAAACTTGGCGCCAGTGGAGCCTCATGTACGTCTTCCGACACCGCCTCGTCGACCACGATTAGGACTTGCGATGGCGCACTATCCAAAGGTGGCTGGATGATCTGGACGAGGTCTTCCTCATCCGTGGTATCTCCATCGACGATTATTATTTGTTCCCCTTCGGCCGAGTCGTCGCCGTCCACCAGGATAATTGTTTCCGGCGCAGGGGTGTCCACGATATGAATTGCTTCGGAGGGAGCTCGGGACTGCGGGGGGACGGATTTGACGGACACGGCAGGCGTGCCAATGAGATCGAGTTCGTCGTCTGATTCTGGCGGTGGCTGTTGAACGGGGATAGAGCTTGCGCGGGATACGGGGACAGAAGGAGTTTCCTCGGCGACTGGAGGTCTAGGAGAGCTCGGGTCTTGAACTTGAGGTGTGTCTGGTCGAGCATCTGCGGGTGCTTCGGGTTCCAAGGCTTGGGGCTCGCTGGGCGGGGGGCTGGGCGGGGACGATGAAGGATGGGGAGACGGAAGGACGTTTTCTGGGGATGGCTCCGAGAACAATTCGTTTTGAGCAAGGTTCTGGATGCTTCCGGTCTCTGGACTGAAGTAAAGTAGTTGTTTGAGAAGACAACGAGATACGATAATTCACACGCACTTTTTGGCCAAATCAAATCTGTCCAAGAAGACCGCCAACTCTTCGTCGCCCTCCTCGTCCTCCAATTTTATGACGGAGCCCACACTTTGGCGTCTTTGAACCATGTGGAACATCTGACGAAGGAGCGCATTTCTACGCTCAGAAATGACTCTGTTACATACAAACTTTAGCTAAAGCCGCCGCAGCATAAACTGGAGCATACTGGAGCTGTGCGACACGCTCTTCCACCAACGAGTCCGGCGTCTTGTCCTCCATTGTGCCACCCGACATTACAGTGCAGACTCGGGTGGACCGCGCTGGCCCAGTATGGTTTCACACCAAGCGTGTTTCCCGTGAATTTTGTGACTTTAGCGAGGAAAAGAGAAGAAGCAAGCGATTCGATTGAGGAGGTCACTGGCAGAGTCTAAGATCGCAGCTGACGTAAACATCCGGCATGAGTCCCGGCATGTTCAGTTCAAGACAAGAAAAAGAAAGAAAGAAAGAAAACAGGACAACTACGCGAAATATTAGTCTCTGCTCAATCACGGAAAACTGCATTAGACTGAGGAGGTTTCGTGACAATTCGTCACATGGCATCACTTAGCCCGCCATGTCGAAAGAAGAAACGTGAGTCTGCATGCGTCTCGGTCGGTATACCCTCTCATGTCCTGCAGATTTCCCTGTCGCAGGGCTTCTAATCAGCCTCCACCACTCTTTGGAGAGCTAGTAAACGGTCGCCCGACCCCAAAATACGTACTCGCTTGGGTCTGTCCTCCTTCAAGAACCTCGTAGGCTCGGCGAGGTGGACGACCGCAACTTCACAGACATAATCTCAAGGAAATGGGGTGCCTGGCCGGATTTCGAGTGCGTTCTTACCATCTTTCATGTCACCACCCTGGCAACAAATCGACTTGCAGTTTTGGCCTTGCACCTCTAGCCTATCCAGGGGCAGATGGGAACTTCTACCTCATCGCAATGTTCAATAAACCCAACGCTGACCACCTCAAACGAGCCATCAATATGGCCGAAGATCCACTCATACAATCTCGATGGGCGTTGACCAAGCACGCCCCTCGAGACGACCCTTCAGTGGTTTCGATGGCCTCTCAACTGGCTTAAGACAGAAGAGCGGCAGAGAGAGAGGGCAATATTGACGCAGAGTGAGTTTAAAGACGGTGGACCGACGTCAGTGGGTCCTTGCCTCCGTAAAACTCTCTGGTTCATCAGCATCTCGTCGTCGTCGTCGCTCGCTCGTTAGCTGCTCCTCCTCCGCAAGCATAGGTCAGCGTTTATTGACGAATTGTAACAATTACATGAACAAAGCAACGGCCATGCAATCATTGCATGCAGTCTTGTTTCGGAAGAACTGGCCTGTTTGGCAATCCATCATCGATTTTCGTTGCATATATCCTCCACTCTCTACCGGGCCCACGACTCGATTCATGAGCTACCTATGTACAGCCGCCACCCTCGCCGTCACCTTCTGCCTTGCGTACTTCTTTTTGCTCACCGGAGAGCGCATGTCTTGGACCATTCAATAATGAAGACCAAGGTAATTACTCACCAAGGCGCAGCCAGAAGGAAAATACAGCGTCCTGTGCGCTCCATTTTCTCGCTGTGTCATTTGGGTCAGCCGTTGGCACGAACTCCAAGGTCGTTGCCCCGCCCCAGATTATACCCAACACTCATCGTCTGGTTAAGGTGCCCCACAGCACGTAGTACAAGATAGTCGGTGGGCTCGCCAAGCAGGTCGCGTAGATCAAAGAGGTCATCAAGCTGCCCGTCAGGCTCCTCGAACTCCTTAAGGCCCTCGGTACCGCCTGCTGCCCCGATGCGCACACTATACGGACCGCAAGTCTATCCGTGTCGGCGGTTGACCATCTCGATGGGTTGCAAGAGCTGACAAAGAACTTCCAGGGGCCACAATTCGTTCCGACTCCCGTTCCTCCTATGGCGGGGTCCGGGGCCCCGACTAATTTCACCGGATCTTCAAGCTTCAAGCACGCTCCAAGGCCGGGTGGACGCCAAATTCTCTTCCACCGTCTTGCCTAATTCTTCCGTAGCGATGTACTAGAGGTTGTCTAAAATCATCTCATCGAAGAGGAAGTTGAAGTATCGCACAAGAAGAGCAAAGCGTTACAATTCCGGTGAATGAATTTTAAATCACACACTGAAGATTACAGGAGAAGTCAAATCCATATATCTTCTGTATGGATGAAAGGCGAGGAAAGGCGGCGCGATGAGGGTCTCTCGGGTCGTATACTATGTAAAGTGCACATGTCAAGCATATGTTGTGCGGCGGCTTTCGGTTGACCAGACTGATAGATAGACTAAGCTCTTATCCCGGAAGGCAGAAAGTCTGAAAGGAACTGAAGAGCATTGGAGACTCAAACCACTACTGAGAGACTCAGACTCCGAGAGAGAGTTGAGTTGAACACGACACGTGACTGTTATATCCTATTTTCCCACGGTTCGATTTCCCTCTCACTTCAACACTTGGCGGGCCCTTGAGTTCGAACAAACTTATGAACACAAAAAAATGAGCCAGAGAAAATGGATCATTCCAGAAATACAAATGCATGTGGTACATGTACATAGGACGAAAGAAAAACGAAGAACCAGTTGAACGTGGCCATTCACTAGGCGGGGATGTATAGGAAAGCCTGAAACGAGTATCAAAACCGCGAGAAGCCAGAAGAGAGATATAAAGCTCACGATCCGTTGCACCTGCGCTGGGTGCATCTGGTTGAATGCCTGGAGATCGCCAGAGAAGTAGATGGCGGAACCCTGAACAAAACTGATGGTTGGGGCATGGGCTATATTGGAAGGCTCGGTGAGTAAAACTGTGGAGATGATGATGCGGAAAAACGTACATCCGTCGGGGTTGATCCACTGGGCCGTCAACACGTGCGTCGCCGGGTCGATCGTCCACTGAAGAATAGTTGGCAATTGAAGCGTCAAGGAAGCGATGGTGACGCACCACAGCACTCTCCGCTTGTTCAGCGCCACCATTAGCTGCGCTGAACGAGTTGGCAACGTTCTGAGGAGTTGAATTCGCAGAAGCTGGAACCAAGGTTAGCGTTAAACAACGATAAAGCAGAAAGTGAACCATACTTTGCTGGGTGGAGGCGAGGTACAAGTAATTGAAGCTTCCTTGAGCAAGACCAGAGGATGGATCTTCACGACCCTCCACGAGGCCAAGAAAGCTGAAAGAAGGAGTGTCCGAGTTCTAGTCAAAATGAGAACTCGATATCTCCAGTTGAAACAGAACGCGAACCAGAGTGACGAGATCACGGGCCCCGCTGGGTCCCACGAGAAGCGCGTCGTCGAGTGACGACCCTACGACGTACTGCGTGTGCACATACGTGGTCCTCGAGACATAGCCTAGGACGCTGGAAGGATTACCGTTCGCATCGACGGACAGGACTTGAATGTATCCGCGATTTGCAGGCGTGGCGGCCGGAGACGCGAGGGCACGGCGAGCGGACGCTGTAGAGAGTAAGGGGAGGTAATTCCGAACTGGGCGAGACGCGTACATCGTCGAGTCGGGGGTTTAAGCGGGAGGTGGCGCGCGAGTCGCTGAGCGTTGGTGAGTCCGCTCGGAACCCGGTCTCGAGACGGGGCTTCAGGAAGCGAGCGGAGAGGCCTGTGCTTGCCCATTTCAAAGGTTGGGGCCATGGGCGTGGTGAAATCGTGAGGGACCGCGGGAACGGCGAGGGCCGGCTGAGGCGAGGCGAGCGCGCCGGAGATGGCGGTCAAGGCGAGGAGGGAAAGCACCTTGAAGAGGGAGGGCATTGTAAAGACCGTGAAAGAAAGAGTGACTAGGTAGAGTTGGATTGTGGTGGTAAGAGGCAAGAGACTTGGACGCGAACGGGTGGCTGACAGCGGAATTAATACTGGGAGCGGAGTTTGAATTTTTTGCTTTCGCTTTTGGTTTCCATCAATGCCCTCCATTCGGCCGTGTGCGTACATGGCTACGTTGAAAATAAAGACCTGAAGGACTCGCTCGCAAAAGGATTTTCGGTCGTTCTCTTTATAAAATAATGCCTGTCTGTCCGAAGCCTTCAAACTCCGACCGGCGATCACCGACGGCGAAGGACACGAGGAATTTAGCAGCTTAAAAACTTTAAAAAGCCTTTCAAAGATCGATTTCCATTTTCCACACTTTAGGCGAAGTGCTTCGCGCCCCGGCACGTTATTGTGACGATACAGATCACGAAGCCTATATACGTATCGTAAAATGGGCAAGAAAGTGCGCATATAGATTGAATACGAATGATCACATATTTTCGGCCCGCTCAAACTTGAGATAGCATGGTTCACCCAAAGGTTTCGTCTATCCTTGCATGAGGGAGAAATGGTCAACCAAAAATCCAGCACGCACATTTTGTATGCCATTCCTATCCGGGCGAGGTAAAGACTTCAGCAACTTTCCAGACGCATCCACCAACTCGTAATCGAATTTTGAGAGGAAAAGCGAGATAGCCACTTTGATTTCCAATTTAGCGGCACGCATTCCTGCGCAAGGGTGTCGACCTATACCTTCGTAAATCATCAGCCAGTATGAAAGCCGGAACACGTACCCGCACCCCATCCGAGGAAGGGGAACGTTACTTCATTCTTTTCCTCCCGCCCCTCGAGGAACCTCGCAGGGTTGAAGGAAAGGGGATTAGAATAAATATCATGGTTGAAGTGTATATCTCCCAATGAATATGCGAGGAAATCGCCGTCTCGGATCGTTTTCTGAGAAATCAGCATATCACCGCCCACATTTCTTCGTAGCGCAGTTCCAGATACTGTCATACGCATAGTCTCTTTGACCACTGCGTCCAACACTGGCATCTCTCCCTCCCAGGCGGTGAGCGGAATAGAAGCGAAGCGGCGGTGGATGGAGTCGGAAGAGCTGCCGTGGCAGAGAAGAAGGGCTCCAACTTCATTAGCGACCTTTTCTCTCCATTCTGGTTTGTCTCCGAGATAGACGATGGTCCAGCAAACTATCGCATCAGAATATATTATGTGGAGATGCTGATCTGAGGGACAAGTTAGCGTACCGATCATGCCTGTGTTAATTACACCCGCAAAGATGATTCCCAGTGTGTACTGAAGCCAATCAATATTCGAACCAAAAAAATCGAGATCGTGAACAGGACTCACAGCAACGGTCGTTGCGTCGTCGTAGCCTTCGGCTATGAGCAGATCGATAGCATCGGCCGACTGAGTATCGGAGTTCCTTCGCAAGTCGACATAATGCGTTAGCATATCATACATAGCTCTTGTCGCCTTCTCTTTGGTGTTGCGGGCAGGCCCAGGGAGCCAGGGTAGCAATAGCGAGACCGGAGACGCTGCCTGTTCGTGAAGCAAAAACAGTTCAGAGAGTCGATTGGTGGCCTGTTGGTTGTCTGCAAGCTCGCGACAAGTTCCCATCCGTACAGTCATTTGAAACACAAGCTGCATGAGGCGTTCAGGCATATATCGGTTGAAGGACGGTTCGAGGACGTACATCATACATTTCTTTGAAAGGGTTCAATTTCCCGCTCTGGCCCCATTCGTCCATTCGGCGGTTCATATCCTCAAAAAGATACGGGATAACTTGGGAAGAGCGCAATTAGCAGCTTGCGCACATTGGGAGTGAAGTCATATGCATTACCATCCGTCATCCGGTCCTTATTACGGAAGAGACTCAGTACATGCTTTATGAGCGGCCCAGGACCCTCTTCAACAGGTTTTATGTTGATATCCTGGAGACGGGGCGCAGGGCCTCCGAGAATTTTGTAACCTTCTTCCATGTTAAAATTCTTCTCGCTGAAGAAAACCCTGCGTCCCTCTTCACCAGAAAGCGCGACTACATGGTGCTGGAATAGGTGAATAAAGCTGAAACGTCCGAAGGCATGCACGTACTTGTAGCACGCGGAATCGGAACATGTTCTGTCCCGTTCTTTTGAAAGTACCGCACATGAAGTCATAGCGCTTCGCAAAGAAGAGCCAAGCCGAAAGAAGCGGATATCCACCGAGATCATAGACCTTAGAATTGTCTATGTGTTTGTGGGATGCGCGCACGGAGAGAATTCCGAGGATGAGGACGAAGCCAAGAAAAATTCCAAGAGCTGGTTCTGGCTTGAAGTTACTCCAGAGAACCTCCAAAGATGGAAAGTAAGGGGTGGCCATGAACGAGGCCTCAGTCTTGAGCGTAGAGAAATTTGCGCTGTCTGATAAGTGTATATATACCCCGTCTAGCGAAACGCCAGAAGCCTTGTGGAGCACGGGCGTTCTAAAGTCGGCCCAGAACTTGAAGAAGAATTGCTCGCTCGCCCGAGAACCCAATAAGGGGCAGATACTGCAGTTCAGGCGAATAGATGGCGCCGCCTATTGGGGTCACCGCAACACGTTAGTCTAGTAGTTGTAAGCACGACACGGTTGTGAGAGCAATACACGAGCCAGTTTCTGTCACTGTGGTAACCCAAGAGTTTGGCGGCGAAGAAACTTTTACCTCAGATAATTGCCTGTCCTGAAATTCCTGCGCCTCCCTCATGCACCATCAGGTGGACGTTAGACAGGAGTGTCATGCAATCCGAATATCGACGACACTTGAAGGAGTTCGATAGATGAATGAAAGATTTACATGCCAACTGCCGCATGCCATGGTTGCTCGTTGGGTTGTCACCCCCTTATCCGGTACTTGAAGCTAGCGCTGAAGGCCTGATAATGAAGGCTGAAAGGCTGACCAATAAGATGCCACAAAGTTGGAACAACTGGAGCCAATGGTTCTACCGCCGTCTGTTTCCATTTGTTATCAAACTCCTAGTCGTAAATTCATAAACATATTGGAACCAGGGGGATGAACAAAACTGCTGCTTGAAATGTTGATTGAAGTAGAGCGTTTTTGGCAGAGCCTGAGGCACGCGGGCCGAAGGCCGGTGCCATCACTTTCTCCGAGATCCCCACATTGTGAGAGCAGTCTTCCTTTGCCTGTCGGACTTTCAGTTGAACGTGTTCCCAGTGTCCATGTCATCGCAGGGCAAATGCACTGACTGTTATAGGGTGCATCCTCCTCGCACGGTGGCTATCACGTCCCCATTTCAGTCCGTTATCACAAAAAACATTCGACCTAACGTCTCTGAAGCTGCCGCTATCCGCAATTTCGTCCGGGAAATCGAGGCTGCGCAGATCTCTCTCGACAAACTCTTTTGCGAAGCGGCCGAGCTACGTCGTTGTTCTCAACAATACAGGGCATTCATTCCCCCATTTGGCGCATACCCCCAGAACTCCTCGCGGAGATCTTTATTCACTCTATCGACCTCGAGGCACCGACATCCGACTCGGATTCCTATTACCACAGTGAGCGGATCGGAGGTGGTGAACATTACTACATAGTACACCATCACTCCCCGTCGGCACAGGGCCCCCTCATATCCGGAGAAATTTGCCAAGAATGGAGGGCTATCGCCTTGTTGGCACCACGCTTGTGGAACTCTATGTTTCTCAAGTGCACGCCCTCGAACATGCAAGCCAGCATCTTGCTGTGTGAGACATGGATCGGGGTCGCTTCCGTTGTCAATACGTTTTCATCAAGAACCCAGCTCCAACCGTCGTCCGACGCATGAATTGATTAGAACTATCCTGCCTTATGCACACAGATGGCGTTGGTTGGATCTGGACGTTCCGACGCCTTCCTACTGGATTTTTGCAGAATTGCCGCCCGGATCTGTGCCCGAGCTAGAGTACTTGTCCATTAACCATGATGACCCTGAACAAGCCAACATGGGATCAGGCCCAAATCCGTGGACAGCATTCCAAAAAGCTCCTAAGCTTAACGATCTCTATTTTGACTGCGTCGGTGCTGCGCATATCTGGACCGGTGCAGACCGACCCACCTTCCCCTGGTCACAACTGATGCGTATCGACGTGGGGGACTGCTCACTTGATGACTGCCTTCAGATTTTAGCTCAAGCTACGACTGCGACATTTTGCATCTTCCACGTCACCAGGGTTTCTCCATCTCTACAATTTCACTCTCCATTTATCCACCCCCGATTGCAGACGCTCAAAATTGATGCTTTTGTCGATATTCAGCCCTTTTGGACCCCTCTCTCATGCTCTGTGTTGTCAATCTTTTCCCTGGAGCTACATGGCAGAACAGAAGTGGGCGCTCAAGAACTTGCTCAATTTCTGACGCGATGCGGCAGAACCATTGAGGACCTCACGTTGAGCCAAGCAGGTCTCACTGAAACCCAATTCATAGCATGCCTTCGTGACATGCCCAGGCTGCGACGCCTCGATATATACGAGGACCTCGATTCCCATACATTCACAAACAGAGTTGCGGAAGCCCTTACCTGGACACCCGCCGTTGCTCCGTTGATCCCAAAGCTGATATCCTTCAGTCTGTCGGGTGGTTGGTTCTGCAGCGACGCATGTTTTGCCACTATGCTGGAATCGAGGATGCCCGGCCGAGCAGAGGGCGAACGGGAGTCGCTGACGCACCTGTTTCTGTACATCTGCCGAAAGATGAGCAGGGCTACAACCAGAAAGCTCGACTCCTTTCGGAAACTAGGCGTGGATGTCGACATATGCATTGATCACTATTCTACCGACAGTGAGGGCGAGGAGGGCGAGGAGGGCGAATCCAGTCACAGCAGGGATTCCGAGGACATCACTAGTGACGACTCCATGGACAACTGACGATACATTTTTCATGCGCGCATAGTGTTACATCAAATTTGGTTCGGCATCCTTCCATCGATCTTTTATTCCGACTACAAGTTCTGCACTGTGAAACGGCAAGTGCGATCCTCAATGCCCTTCACGGCCAGGCTGCCGTTGTACTCCTTGTTGCCGGCATCGCTGGACAAGAACGCCGTGCGCCCATCTTGTCCTTGATATCCAGAGATGGTCAAGTTAACCATGCCATCGACAAGGTAGACGATGCTTAATTCCAACCCGCCTAATGCATTTTAGCCAACGAAGTTAAGATATAGTTTCAAACCGAGTGAGTATGCTCACCATCGGCGCCCTCGCACTTGACGTCTTCAAAAAATTGTCAGATGGGCAATAATCGTTCGAGTTTTCAACTGACCGTTGATGTAGTACCTGTTTAACAGAAATCAACTCCCAAACACGGCCTATTTGCGCAGAACCCTCACATATTGACAAATTTTCCATTGTTACCTGTGAGTAAAACTCAATTTTCCTGAATCAGGACACTGCGCAAAGATCCTTGCCGATGAGTGCGATTTTGCCGTTGGAACCTTCCTTGACTTTGAACCTCGCCTGGTCATCCAAGTGCTGGTTCCCGAACTCGAGGCCATTGCTGGGCGTGACCTTCAAGTATTTGCCATCCAGACCTAGGATGGCGATGTTGCCGGTGACGTTGGCGTTTTTAATCGACATGTTTCTGGGCTTCAAGTCAGTCGAGGCAAATTGGGGGATGTGCGTGGTACATACGGTGTAGCTAGAGCAGGAGTATCAACAAAGGCTCTTCTCATTGTGTTCGACTTACGTGGCTGGTGTTTTTGCTTTGAGAATGAGAAGGCGTTGCAGTGAACACTGTCGACCAAGACGCACAGACCCATCTTTATACCTTTTGAAGGTGGGAGCTTGTTCCACGAAAAGTTCCAGTTGAAAACAGATCGACGGAGGAGTTTACCATTCAACCGACGGACATAAAGCACTCTCTCACAACAAAGTTTCCTAGTGTTCAAGCTCAACTTCTACGATCGAGAACCAACTGACACGGTGGACCTCCTCGACCCTGTAAGGTAAAGATGGCTCCGATCCATGGAGAATTCAACACCGAGCGCATTGTCTTACAAGAGTGGGGAGTAAATGGTGCCGGCTTTTTTTAAGGCAACAAGATGGCCGACTAGCCTCAGCTCAGGCTAGCCACTGAGTCGAGTGCTAAGTAAGTTACGACAAACTGCAAGTTATTTGGAGATTCAGGAAGTTACCGAGGGGCGCCACTTGACCTTTCGCTTCAGGCTCGCGGCGGCACCAAAGTCCGCTTCCTTTGCAGATGGGAAAGTATTGCGCGACCGCCCGCCCTTTTCTTGGATGGGAACAGCCCAAAATAAGCAGGGCGGCAAGACGGACATCTCCGCCATCCTCCGAGCTCATGTCACAAAAACTCGCTCGTGGATTCAAACGCTTAGATAGAGAGCACCGGCCCCAATTGACCTACTTCCTAGCTGCCCGTATAAGCCTCCCAAGCCCAGTGATTCTTCGCCGCCAGCCGTCCGCATACAAGAAGCTCACGAGACCGCTCACAAATTCCCTGCGGTAGATGACTTGTTAGAGAGAGGGAGAACATGGGTTTAGAGAGGAAAGAACACACCAGCTCGAAACGAGGGAACGGAGGGGGTAATCCAGGACACCAGGGATATCCGTCTGCGCCATCGCCGGCCAGCGATCAACCATGATCGCTTTGACGTTCGTTAGCGCCCGGAGGCCCTCTGGCCCGCCTATCACAACGAGCAAACGTCAAGCCTACGCTCAAAAATCGTTCTCGGAGACACGCACCGAAGCGTCCATATCCGCTCGCTTTGATTCCGCCGAAGGGGAGGTCCTGGCTAAATACGGGGTGAGTAAAAACGCACGGGCATCGCATGCGGAACCCTACTTTAGCTGAGAAAGAGAAGGATAAAAGAGTAAGTCCACACTCCGAGGCGAGGCAAAGGGGCAGGGGCACAGGTACGCACATAGAAGACGCCAAAGTCGTTCACAGAAACCATCCCGCATTCGAGCTGCTTGGCAACTTTAACGCAGAGATCCTGACTTGGGCCGAAGACGCTGGCGCCTAGCCCGTATCGGGTGCCGTTCGCGATGTCGATCGCCTCTTCGAGGGTGTCGTACGGCATGAGCGTCGCGACAGGCGCGAATACTATTGGTCCCCGCGCGGCAAGCTTAGCTCCGAGCTAGTCTGAATAGGAACAGGCAGGATAACTTACGCTCTTCCTGCGCAATGCGCATGTCGGGGGTAACCGGCCCAACGATGGTGGGTTGAAAGTAGTATCCCTTGTCCTGGTATACATGGGCGTACTGCTGTCCACCGTGGACATCCGCGCCGGCATCGTGCGCTTCTTGGATCACATTGGCGAGGCTTTCGAACCGCTCCCGGGAGATCATCGCCCCGCTGTCGACAGTGTTCACGAACCCGGCGTCCGAGGGCGCGAGGACAGACCCCAGGCGCAGCATCTCGACGCGCTTCTGGAGCATGTCGTATAACTCGTCGTGCTGTGACCTGTGCACAATCAGGCGTTCGATGCCAATGCAATTTTGGCCGACGTTCTGGCTATCCATTGGCTGAGTTAGTTCTTAACGGAGAACCAATCTGACAGGACCTACAAGATCCCGCGCATCCATATACTTGCCCACTTGTTGAGGTCGGTTCCCTCAAGGATAATTGCAGGGTCTTTTCCTCCGAGCTCCAGCGTAACGGGTGTGAGATGCTCCGTTGCGGCCATCGCAATCTAGAAGTCCGTTTTGAGGACTGTAGCACTAGTCAACGCCTACGCTCACCTTGCGCCCGACAGTCTCTGACCCAATGAACGTAATGTGTTTAATCCGAGGAGACCGTGTGAGGGCATCGGCTTGCTCCGGGAAGCAACAAACGAGCTGTGGTACCCGTTACTAAGCCACCAGAGACTCGAGTCAGAAGGCAAGCACACAACAAACCTGTACAAGTTCGGGATCGTGCCCACAGGCTTGGAGGCATGTGCGGATGGCGCCGACGAACCACTGAGTGGACCAGACCACGTTTTCTGAGCATTTAAGCACGATCGCGTTTCCCGCGAAAAGAGACGCGATGATGGGCGACCAGGCATTGTGCAGCGCTGCGGAATGTGGGGTTTCGTGCGAGTACAGCAGCAGCAAAGATACGCGTACGGTAATTCCAAGAAACGATTCCAGCGACGACACCGAGAGGTTCGTAGTGGACCTTTGCCGATTTATACGCGAGGATGAGATTGCTTGCTCTGCTTTCGGGGCGAAGGGCTTTTTCTCCGTGGTCAATTAGCCAACTCAACTTCGAGCAGGTAGTGAGTATTTCCCCAAGCGCGGCGTCGATCACTGGTATTCAATGGTAAGGTAATAGGCGCGCGGTAAGACCGACGTGACGTACGCGTCTTCCCCGTGTCGCGACACGCCGTCCGCGCGCACACCTCTTGGTTCTCCACGAGCCACTTATTCAGACTCCGCATGACGCGTCGCCGGCGCCCGAAATTTGTCTGCCGCCACGTTTTTTGGGCCTCCGCCGCGAGGGCGATTTTGTTCGTAATCTCCTCCTCACTGTCGGCCTTGAGCGTCGCGAGATGCATGCCTGTCGCCGGATCAAAGCATGTAATATACCGCGCACCCTCCACGAGGATGGGCGGCGCGAGTTCCTCGGTCTCCTGATGCGAGTTTAGGTGCGCATTATCGATCATAATCGCGTTGTGGGTTGGTTCCGCCGCCTGTGGGTTGGAATTTTGTAAATGAAGGGCGCAAAATAAAATAAAAGGACATACATCGAGGGAGTTGTACAGAAACGAGATGGCGGCGTACTGCGCTTTTTGGTATCGTTTAACCACGAGCCAGATTCCCAGCGCAACGCAAGTGGTTAGAGGGTATATGATGTCGAATCCCCTGCTGTCGTCGCCGTCATCAGACCGGGAGAGATTTAGGGAAATAAGTGGGTTGAGGAGCAGGGAGATTAGAGAGCTCATGGAAGGTCCACACGAGGAGAGTGTCCGTCGTGCAATCGAACCATCAACGCGATATGTGCGTCTATTTGGCCCTGCTGACTATGGAAGGCGTTGGCGTCTTGGATAGACTTCATGAAAAAAAGCTCAGAAAATTCTGCGGGGCTTGAATCCCAGTGAAAATCCCGTCTCGGCCGGTATCGGCCTGTCTCGGGTGGCCTTGAAAATACCGGCTGGCCTGGGATTTGCATGAAATTGTCTCGAGCTGTCTCGCGTACGTCAGTACATAGTTCATGCACGTTTATGAATAACTTGTGATTTTTCAAATGACTCCAGTTATTGGTCGGGGAACTCGGGTGCGCGCGATGAGTCGATGACGCGTACGACCAGCGGAGTTCCAAATGCCTCTTTCCCTCGTACCACCACCATCGACGCCTCTCGGATGTCTTCGCTTTCCTCTCAGCACCCTTGTTCCTCGTCAACGCACATGCTTACGGGCGCCTGTCTTACTCGCTGCCATTCTCAATCTTACACACAGTCTCTTTCGCCCGGCCACCGGGCAGGACGGATAACGGCCTATACTCTGACGCGGCGCCTCTTCTATCACCTCGCACTTTTCATCCTTCCACTGGTAGCTACCAAACTCGCTCAATGCTTTTAATCTGGCGCTCGCGGCGTCTTTTCCGCTACGTACAGATCCCCACATCTCGAATGAGAAGCAGTTTGTGATGTATCAAGTACCGTGCGAGTCGCTGTATCTCTGTAACATACATTTGTTGGCTGTGGGTGCGCGGGGCAGTGTGTTCGTGACGGGCTTGAGGTGTCAGGAGACGGCCGGTGGAGGTTGAAGTACAGGTTTCCCCAGGTGCACGTGTACGGGCGCGCTTTTTGGCAGGGGTACACGCGTGCCCGCCCACTCCCTTCCCCTCCCTTTCGTCTTGTTTGTCCCTTTCTTCGGTCCTTTTCGTTGCGAAGCTCATTTTAGATTATGCAGTATTCCGTCGGTGGTCCAACTCGTCGTTCTCCCAACTCAGTCTGTATACAGCCAGCACACGTATGTTTTTTACATTATCCAAATGTTCCAGTTACTGATGTGATCACTGGTCTCTCCAGTATCCTTCCAGCCAGCATCGGTCGGCGCTCGAGAATACCCCGTTATGTACGTCGCTAGATCTGCGTATCATTTATTTCTACTAACTCGTTCCTGCATTCTATCACACAGCTGTATTCAAAAAAGGTACGCTACCGCTGTGCTCCGTCTGAACTACTTAATCCTATCTCAGAGGTTGACGATCGCAAGAACGGCAGCCCAACTCCCGGTGTTCTCACCACAACAGTTTGCCACGAACGCACGCGCTGGAATTCACGGAGTGGCGGCGGTAGCGAGTGAGGAGGAAGAGAGCAGCGGCTGTGGGAGTAGGCCACGAGCGCGGCGGCAGGGGGGGGGGGTGGGGGTGATGGGGCGACGGCGACGAAAAGGGCGCGGGGTGGAACCAGCAAGCGGCGAGGGCAGGGAGGAGCGGCGCGAGGGCGGCGGGGCAGGTACAAAATGTAATATTAATAGCAATACCATTTGTTTTTCGAATACCTTCCGATGCAGGGCGAGACAAAACCCATTTTTGCTGGGGCTGGCACGAGTATGCCTCGCCTGGTATCGGCCGGCCTGGGATCTGAAAGACGTGAAATTCTTCGCCCACGCGAGACATACCGAGACAGGCCGATACCGGCCGAGACGGGGTTTTCACTGGGCTTGAATTCGAAGAGGACTGGTGGGTACATAAACCCGGTTGATTTCAATTTCAAAGGGAGGACAGGAATCCGAACAGTACGTGGAACCGTCGCCAACCGGAGTCCGTTGGCCAAACGGCGAATGGAAGCATCGGCAAGACTCTGAAACCGGTTGAGTACTTACTTCGAGCAAGTCCGGGTTAGGATCATTGAAAAAAACGACGAAGTACCACTGTGAGCACATGGACATCGGCGCTCCATCGCGGCTCTGCTGCTACTTACGATGCCATTTCCGCAAAAATTCGGCGCCCATGGGGTAATGCTAACCCCGCCGACAACAGCTACATAGTACAGTACCAGCCATGCATTGCATTTCAAAGTACCCACCACTCTATCACTCCGCACAGAGTTGGCAGTATTCGTTGTTTAAAGGGTATTTTGTGAGGACATAGTCGATGTTGCATAGAAGAGTTGAATGGAATGTGTTTGTGCATATTATCTACCGAGGCTGGTGTCGTCTCCACAACGCTGCTCTGCTCGTCATTCAATTGCCATGGGCTGGTTCTCGAATCTCTTCTCCACGGCAACTCCCCAGGACTCCCGCAGAGGACAGGCACTCAGCTCAACCCACGACGCTTTTTCTCTCCGCACCTCTTCTCCAACTTTCGGCGCTCACCCGGACGCATTTAATCCAGATACTTTGGCGACACCAGAACTTGACTCTGGTCCCAGCTCCGCCTATACCTACCCGCCCCAGAATTCACCTCGCGGCTCACCGGCGTACGGATATGTCCCCACCTCGTATGTCTTTCTGCCCTTGCAATGCTGTCATGGTGGCCCATAATATCTCCAGCGCTGGCTCACGAAACTCGGCGCTCTTGCCAACACATCACGACGCCTTGCACACCCCACGCTACCCGCCGCTCGCGGCTACGTGGGCCAGGTTGCGCGGTTGGCTTGCGCGCGAGTACCCCGAACTGGGTGATACGCTTAATTACGGCATACTACCTCAAGACCTCGCTCAGATCGAAACTCAGTTCGGCTTCGACCTTCCGCCCGTCGTGCGGGAGTCGTACCTCGCTACCGACGGCCAGGAGGCCGAGTCTTCCGCCGGCTGTTCAGAGGGCCTCTTCTTCGGCTTGACACTCCTCCCGCTCGAGGACGTCCTCGAGGAATGGCAGTTTTGGCGAGAGGTCGACGAGGACCCGTCTACTGGCGCCAATACCAACCTGCGCGAATCCATGCGGTCCATACCCACGGGCTGGGTTCGCAAAGAATACTCCCAGCGAGGATGGATCCCGCTCATCGCAGACAAGGCTGGCAACTACGTCGGCGTCGACCTTAACCCCGACGACGGCGGCTCTGTGGGCCAAGTTATTGTCTTTGGGCGCGATTTTGACACAAAAGTCGTCCTCTGGACCGGCGACGGCCCCGCCGGCTGGGCCAAATGGCTCGCGTGTTTCGTCGACGACCTAGAGAGTGGCGAAGGATATGAAATTGGTGGAGCGGATAATAGCGAGGAAGCCGAGGACGACCTTGGATACGAGAGCTACTTCTATGATGGTAGTGGGCGCGGCCAGGGAGACGGCGGCGGGGACAACGGCGCAGGCGGTGGACTGCGCTTGGCGGGAGAATATAGAGGCTGGAATGTCCTGGAGGCTTGGGCAGATCGAAGCATCCGGAAGTGGTACGAAATGGGCGTCATTACTGAACCGTTGGGCCCTCCCGAGGAGGAGACGAAGGAGGTAAAAATTTTCCCTTGATTCTCCAAGCACCCAACTAAACGTCCTTCAGGCAAAGCCGAATGTCGGGCTCGGTGTCCTACTTCCGTCTGACGCGGAGGTCCCGATACCGGTCGTGAGCAGCGACGATGCGACCACTCCCGTCTCAGGCCGTCCCGCCCTCCCCACCATCAGTGTGACAAGACCCCCAGCCCCTTTGCCGGTCGACCTCCCCACCCAGAACGACATAGACATCATTCCCTCCCCCACAGACTCCCGGCGCTCCTCCTTCCACGACGACGACCTAGAATCCGGGCGCGCGCAAGGAATGCGGGAGATCTTCCAAGAACCACCGCTTTCTAGAAGAGCACCCAGCTCGCCACCGTATCAAAACGCACAGGCTAGCGGATCAACGCCGCCAACATCCTTGTCCTCGCTTCCCCCAGTACCCACCGCAATCCCCGACCTCCTCGCCGACTCCGCCCCGCCGATGGACGCTTCCCCAATCACGCCGTCTCCGCCAAACGGCCAGGTGACGACGGCCATCCTTACACCGGAACTCGTTCCTGCCGCCTTGCCCCCGCCAGCTGAGGCACCGGCCGTACCACAATCAGAATCTGCATCAGAATCTGCGCAGCCAGAGGAAGAGGACGCAGTTGATCCCGATGTCACGATCCGGCTTGTTGGTGGCGGGGGCATCGCGGGCGTGTCTGCCGAGGACGCCGTTCTCGCACCGGAAGGGGATATACCTGCTGATGGTGGCGTGCAGACGGACGGCGAGGTGGACACGGACGCGGAGTCAGTGAGTTCGCAAACGGCGGCGGCGGCGGACGGGCCGAAAAAGGAGAAGAAGCACAAGCACAAGAAGACAATGAGTGGGCTCGCGGGGCTCAAAAAGCTCGGGGGACTCGGGCTGCGGAAGAAGGACTCGAGCGCGAGCGTCAAGGACGCGGCGGCGGCGGCCGTCGCAGTGCCCGCGACGTGAGGGCGATACAGGCCACGCGAAGGGACGTGTTATACTTTGCACGTCATTTGCATGCGACCCGGGCGGACAGGCGGACAGTTTGCATCTAGCCCGTAACTGGCCTTTGTTCGGCGTCATTCGTTTGCTGCACACTCCTTCATTCATGTACGCAGTAGTCTTTCGCATTTTCGATACTATACCCCCAGCCTGACAGCAATAAATATATTATCTTTTTTCCCCGTTTGTGGGAAGGTAAAATATTTGCCGGATTTGTCTTTAGGGCTGATTAAGTTGATTAGATAGCTTTCTGACACGTTTGAGTTCCTAGCACCCAATCGCAAACCTTTTCCTCTCAATTTTTTTCGCGTTGTGGTATTCCTCTACTGCTCCTGGCTAGGCCTGGCTAGCTTTGACTTCGTGCAGTATCCTTTCCTCCCCCTAATGAAGGGTAAGATGCCGTTCTTGTTGAATCAACGAAAATCGGCGGAGTTTCGCGGACAACGATCCCTTCAACGCCTATGTAGTCCCATTACGCGCTTTGAGCCTGACGACCACCGAAAAAAGGTGAAACCCCGCTCTCGACGAAACCACGAAGCCGCGAGAGGCAGACTGAGACTGGGGGGGTGGTCAGAATTAGAATCACCAATCAACATGCTTCGAATTTCTGTCGAAAGCGGGGGGCAGTAACTTGGGAGGTTGTTTTCAGGACATCAACGGAGTTTTGTATTGTGTTTGAGGATCTGTTTGAGCGCTTAATTATGCCGAGCGCTTGGCGATTCTCTTCAGCATACTCATCCAATTCCAGTGCAAAACGTTCACTTGAATTGACGAATACTTAGAGTGTGCCTAACCGGAAGCGTTCAATATCGCTTGAAAGGCTCCTGTATTGGGAACTTGTCTGTTTCGATGAGTATACACGGTTGGGGGAAACTGTACATACCTGAATTCAATCATTCAAGTTGCTTTCATCGGTTTCCTCATCCCTGGCATCGTCATCTCCTCCTTCATCGGCGTCCCCATCCTCGGCTTCGGATGCCTCGCTTGTCCCTGAGCCATCCTCGCGATAGACACAATTTTACTTGAAGTTTCGTTATTCTGGCAGATTTCCGTTGGTTGCGACCGACACCACGGCGAGGGCTTCCCATACTGGAGCTGTGATTTGTATATCAGCACCGACAGTGAGAGGTCGATGCATAGGCACGGAGTGAAGCCATTCCGAGAATTGCGTATCACCGAGGCGCAATATCGCAATGTGATGTCTTCAATTGTTGCGCCGGATCTGGTCAAGAGCTTGCGCGCTTGCCAAATCATAGATGGAAAGGGTGGACATAGCGAAACATGTAATTAACAACAATGTGAACAAGTCAACTTCTGCGCGGATTTTGGGTTTGTCCGTGGATGGGATATTGAAGGGTGCTCCGAGAATGATTAAACGAACAGGCAATGGCAGTACAGGACCAAGATCGCTGGGTGAGCAATCTCCTACGTGAATGTGCGTTAGCTACGACCATGGGAACGTCGAGGTCATATTAATACTGACAGCGCCAAAATACTAGAGGGAAGTCAAGCCCAGGGAGAAGTATTCGTTGAGTGGTCACCATGCTGAACAAAAAGCTTTTCCAGTCTAGGCAGTGATTCGGGGAAGAGGCCACCCAGAGCGGCGTAAGAACGAGATGGAAGAAATTGCAGGTTAAAAAAAAACGCCGATGGGTGGCAAAAGGCAAAACGGTCCTTATTACTGATTAGATCCCGGTATTCTTTTGTCGTTTCCTCAGTGAAAGGCAGAGTAGGCAGTATTTCGATTTCGTGTGCAAAAGAGCTGGGAACTGCGATGGAATGAGGTGGTAGATACTAGAGCGCGGGGTGCGAGATTGTGTCTTGCCAAAGTCGATGCAAAGGTCTGCCGGGGCAGTTTCGAGTACCTTTGAAGCCATGAGCGGCTTCATTGGATACCTTTAGCGGAGAATACGGAGGACGAACTCTGCAACTGACGCGGAGAAAAAGTGGAGAAGGCGAAGACGCGTCGTGTCACAGTCACGGACAAACGCACGTGTCATTCGCGACGCGTCTCAGGCTTAACGAGCCAAAACGCTGTCCACAGGTCCAAGTAATTCCTCCAGGCCAACTTTCCACCACCACAGCGTTAACCGTGACGAGCGAGGTACAAGCTCGCAGCGTCTGTAGAAGAAACTAGCGCATAGACGGTGGCTGAGGACACTTCCATCCCAAAAGCTTGGGCAACGAAACAATCGAGTACGTGAAGATCTCAAGGGGCGAGTGTCAAGACGGATGTGTGCCATGAGCCCGGATTTCCACGCCCAGCATTGATATACATACATACACCTACAACACCAGTGCGCCGAATAATTTACCGCCGCTTTGCGGGCCCGCGAGGGCGAGCAAACGGTTTCTTCTCCTCGTCCGTCCCCGCAGCGGCGGCAGGCGTCGACGCCCCGCTGGCAGGCGTGCCCTGCCCACCCGAAAGATCGAGCTCGGAGCGCAGGTACTCCTCGTCGATCTCCGCCGGCGTCGATGTCTCAATCTTGCGCGTTTGCAGCGGCGACGGCGAGTCGGCGAGGAGCGTCTTGGCGGCGATGAAGACCGCATTGAAGCCGGAGGCGTAGACCATGCGGTGCTTGACGGGGGACGAGGAGGGGCAGGAGTATATGAATACTGCGGAGTATTAGAGGGATGTGGGAGCTGCGAGTGTAATTTACCTATGTCCCGCCGGGAGGGCGCGTGTTTCCATGCGTAGAATGCGTAGGAAGCGCCGTCGGATGGGATAGAAGCGCCGACGTTGGCAACAGTCGTCGGAGAGTTCGAATGCAGAACGAGGGTTTCGGAGGCCATGTCGATGGTCTAGTGGTTTGTTTGATCGTGCACCAACGACGAGAGAGATGCTGAGCTTACAGCGACAACAAGGACAGAATCATCGCCCTCGCTCAGACCCTTGACGGCCTCTTGCAGGTCGGCTGTCCAGGGCATGCCGATGGTCTGGCCAATGTGGCTTGCACGCGCACGGCTGCCTTGGTAGACGCTCAGGCCGCCAGCTTCGCGCTCCGCAGCGCGCACGTCGGCCATCTCCTGCTCGCTGGCCGACATCGGATTCGGCGCCGTGACGTGTCTACGATGCGCAGCATAAGCTTCAGGCGTCAGATCCGTTTTAGACGTGGCAAATATGGAGTCTGAGAAGAGCGTCGAGCCCAGAGTCTTTAGAAGCGAGGCGCGGGACGATGCGTACAGCATCTAATGAAGGTTTAGGGCTCGCAACGTAATGCGAGACGTGAACGAAGGACCTTGTCTCTGACTTTTGCAGTGTCGGGAACATAGTAGATTGCGAGCCATTCTGCAGGAGGGTCATCGAGCTTGGTGAGAAGGTACGCGGGGATATTATCTTGGAGAATTTCGTCAGAGTCCTGGAGCTGGGCGAGATCCTCCTTGAGAGAGCCGCGAGTTGGGACAGAGAGATCGTGAACGAGAGATTCTTCGGAGACGGTGTAAGAAGGGGTGCCGGTGGGCAGCGGTGTACCCACCGTTCTGGATAGACACCTTTATGAACCTCGTCTGTCTCTCTTCTACGGCGCGCGAGAATGCGGCGCTGAGGTCTGCAGAGACACCGATGCCTGAAATTGCGGACATTGTGGTTCTGGTGCAAGCTGTATTTGTTTACGCGCGCGCCTCTTCCGAATTCTCATGTCCAACGGTGCCCTCATCTAGCAACCACCACCAGCTGTCTGCGATACTCTATTCCTGGCCAAGGCTGCGCTCCACTGTAGCCATCGTGCCAACTTGCATCGCTCCGGGCTGCCATGTCAGATACCGCACCCAATCTACCCTACCAGGCGTACAAGGTCTGTCTGTTTCCTGTCCATGATTTTCAAGAACCAACTCGGCGCAGTCAAAGCGACATTCGCATACAGGCTCCAATCCGCAGGCACGGATATGGTGCCCCAAACGTGTCGACGCCGACAACAGCTTCTCGTCCAGCTAGCGTGATAGCCCCGACCACTCCGCCGCCTACTCAGACCAGCCAGAACGGTTCTGGATACGCTACTTGGGAGAAGGAAGCGCAGACAACTTTCGCTTTTTCAAAGTCTCCACAATCGCCGACTCTGCCCGTCATCGTCCTGGAGCCCTCCCCGTCTGTGTCGAATGGCTCGCTCAGCCCCCCAGCATCCCCGGGATCCACCCGGCCATGGGACCCCACGATAAATGGGCGAAATGAGCCGTCACTGGAACCTGCGCGTGTAAATGGATCCCACTCCACCGAAAATGGAGCCAGCGCTGCTTCGGGTTCTGGGCCGACACAAAGTCCACCCCAGACTAGTGCTGATCTACCGGGTTCCTCTTCAGCTGCTCCCGCAGCGAACTCGGAAGACCGCCCGCGAAAAACATCTACATTCCGTCGCGTGCCGCGCAATACCCGCACGCCATTACCCTCCTCACCTTTGGCCGGCGGCCATGCTCGCACGGTTTCCAGCTCCTCCATGGCCTCCTCATCTCTGCGGCCCAGCCTCCCTCCCTCCGAGCATCCATCTTACACGCAGCAAAGACCAACATCAATGTTTCAGTCGTCGTCCCCATCAACAAACCAGGGACTACCCGCCCCATCCGAACAATCAAGCCAGAATAGTCGGCGACATTCGACGCCGCTCAATGCAGACGCTGTTGCTGCATCACTTGCTTCCGTTGACCCGCCCGCTCGGACTTCGTCTCTCAATGCCCAACACGTATCTCCGCCATCCACCGCGCCGATGTCGCGTGTCCCCTCCTCGTCGATCCCCACCCGCCAAACAACTCCCGCCCCGACACCCGCCTCTGTACCCCCATCGCCCTCCAGCCAGCTCCCCCCGCGGCAAGCCTCCGCACCGTACCGCCCCGGTTTTCAGCCCAAGGGCGTCTACCGCCCGCGCACGGACGAGTTCATCGAGCACCGCAAGGCGCACGCCATCTCTGCGGGCTACGCGTCCGCCGAGCGCACGAAGCTCGAGCGGCGGCTCGAGAAGCTCGTTGCGCTGCACTTTCCCGAGGAGAGCAAGGCGGCGGGCGTCGGCGTTGGCAGACGGCCCGGGATTGCGCCGGTACCGAACACGAATCGCCGCGCATCCTCGTTCTTTGATCTGGACTTGAAAAGTTTTTTAGGCGGGGGAGGTGGGAAGGAAGATGTCCGGAGTATGCGTTTCCTCGTTATCTTCATTTCATTGTTATTCATTGCTTCAATGTGTAGCGGCTGAACAGCGGATAACACCGTGGCAGGAGGATTCCACTGTCAGCAAATGCCCTCTGTGCACGTAAGTGACCCTTGCGATTGAAAAAAAAAGACCTCGTCTGACCCTGTCGTAGGACAAACTTCCATCCGTTAACGAACCGAAAACACCACTGCAGGTTGTGTGGGCAGATCATCTGTGCCCTGCCGGTCAAACGGCCGCAGCGACCGCAGCCGTGCTCGCTGCTGTTCGTCGTGGATCCAAAGACGCGGAACATCGAGGAGGTGGGTGAGGGCGTAGACTACGGCGTGCGGAAGCGGCGGACGGGGAGCGTCGGCGGGGCTAAGGAGTTGCAGGAGGAGGCCGCAGAGGAGGAGAAGTTCCTCCGTGGCGTGCGGATATGCAGAGAGTGCCGGCCTGTGCTATTGTGTGTCTCTTTTTGTTAACTCGGTTCGGGGTGAGAGATTGACAATTCTGGCAGACGGCAGCAACATCAACAGCAGAATTTGCATGTGCCTGCGTTCGTGAAGCTCTACGAGGTCCGGCATGCAGTTATGATACATGCATGACAAGAATTCACACAGTGGTTGCAGGCATTTTTAATCCTCGAAAAGGAGATCGAAGACTCTTTGCCGCAATTCCAGGAACTCATTTTGTCACTCAAGTATGTTCTATCTCATCTCTGTTGCATCTGTGAACTGACATTCCCCAGCCATGAATCACAGCCAACGAAAGAAGCCTCTGCCGCCCGAAAACGACTACTGGAAGCCTTTGCACAGTATGATTCGCTCGCGAAACGAATAAGAAATCTCCCAACGCCGAATGGGCGCGGCAGCTCGCAGGAGCGCGTCCAGATTGCCGTGATGACTCGCGCGAATTTGTTCTTGCAGAAGAACATGTTCCCGCTGCAGGTTCGTCGCCATCGCATCAGATTGTTACAAACAAATCACTGAGGCGAATGTAATATCACCAGTCTCTACCCACGCCGAAGCACGCAAGCGCCGCTGCACGCGCGGCCGTGCCGGTGGAAGGCGACGACGACGGGAGCTACATTGACCCATCGTCGGCGACGGCGCTTGCACTACAGCCGCTGCTTGAGCAGGAGGCGCTTGCTCGAGACTTTCGTCGAGGAGGCCAAGGCGCAGCGTAAGTTCGAGGACGCCAAGACGCTACGGGTGAACCTGGCCGAGATCCGGGCGGAGATCGAGCGGGTAGTTGGCCACAGAGGGCATCAAGGGGAAGCGCGCGCGCAAGGGGCGGTGACATTTATTGAGATTTAAGGCTAGGCTGGCGCAGTTGCTTGTGATTTATTGGGCTTGGGAGTGCGCGCTCGACTGACTACGCTTGCCCCAGTTATACTGGGCATATATATGGCAGTGCGCTAACGGTTTCGTGCGCCGACTGCTGGGATCGCGCGCATCTATGTCGACCTACAGGCTCGTGCTATTTATCCGCCGGGCGTAATTTATCCTCCTTGATGATGAAGTCGACTTCCTCCGGGATGACGCTCATTAGGTGGTCGACCCCAAACTTTGGCTCCCATCCTAACCGACGGCCATTATCACCGCGAATTGCGCATCTGTTGGAATTTTAATCAACTTCGGATTGCAAAGGGTTGCGAGTATCCGTAGGCTTACTTTCCAGCAACCAGGACTGGCACAAACGCAGGCGTCGGGGCCTCGAGGACTTGGCTTGCGCGCTGCATGTCTTCCTCGGTTGCCTTGGTCAACGTGGTTTTCCCGTCCGTCTCCGAGTATTTCAAATATCCTAGGGATGCCAACCGAGAGGCAATGCCTTCGTAGAGGCCTTTCCAGCTGAACACGCCGTTCTCCGCGAAATAATAGCCCTGTTTGCCGAATGGTGGGTTATTACCGGCTATGATCGATTTGAGGAGAGTCATGTAGAGGGAGATGAGATCTTGCAGATGACAGAGGGCCCATGTCTATGGGTCCTTCGTCGTCAGATGCGTTGACTGTGGATGTGGAAATACGCCCACCTCATCGTCGCCGGGAATTTGGGGCAAATATCGGAGAGCGACGCCGAGGCGGACGATGGCTACGAATTGGATGGATATTTTGTTTCCAAAGCCTTCGCCAGTCCCATCTGAAAGGACAGAACATTTTGAATCCTCGATCGGGACAAAATAAGAGGATTCGCTACTGACAGACCATAGGGGGCACTATAATGTAGGACCGAACGCCCAACGACTCGGATAGATCGAGAAGTGAGAGGTTTGTGTTTATGGCCTACCGAAAATATTTTAGCGAGGCGAAGGGTGATGCGAGGAACAAGTACTCGATCCATCAACTCGTGTGGAGATTTGCAAGTCTTTTGGATAGTATAGACGTCCTCCGTGTCGTTGATGAACTCCCCCGGGCGTACTTGTATACCGCCATGCGTTGAAAATAGTTTGGCCCCAGATGTCTACCATGCGTGAGCTATATTGTAGATAGGTGCATCCAGAGTACTGGAGGCCTACGTGAATGAAATGGACTTCGCGGCGCGTGTTGTTCTTCACAGTGGCAAGAGCCTCAATGAACATCTGAGCAGGACCAAAGTTCATCGCATCTGCGGCATGTACAACTACCGTCACTGGGTTAAGCTTGCTTCAGTTTCTGTCAAACTACTCCGAACGTCCAAGTAAGTATACCTTCATGTTTTATGACCGCGTCGGAAATCTCTTGAACACTCTTTAGATCGAATTGAAGAGGGTGAACGCCGAGTGATTTGACTTTCTCCGCTTGTTCACTGGTTCTGACAAGAGCATAAAGCTCGACATGAGGAAGTTCAAGTTTGATGTGGTTAAGGAGGACACCACCGCTGCATGATGGAGTTGAGAACGATTCTGCAGTTTTCGAATACCCACATGTATCCTGAGGCTCCTGTTAGCAATAGACGAGACATATTGGATTTCTTACTAATTAAGAAGTTGAAGGTAGTGCTGGATAATCCCTGATCCGTGGCCGCGGCGGTCGGAACGTTCTCCGATTCGGACATAAGTACAAGAGTGCGGGGCTGAGAATACTCTCACCGTCCCAACATGCTCCTCGTCCAGGCGTGTCGTTCGAGCAGACCGGCTCTGCGCATCATCCTCTTCCCCTCTGTGACCAGGAAGTACAGTCTACCTGCAGAGCCACCGAAGAAATCCAAGGTCTGGGATTCCGCAGATGAAGCCGTCAAAGACATCAAATCTGGAGACGTGTTACTTTGCGCAGGTGCGCGTCGTTGTCTCCTTTAGGCGCTTTATATCGAGCTACATATTTCCGTAGGGTTTGGAGCAGCCGGGATACCAGGTTTGTTTGAACCCCAATATTATGCACTCAATTGATCCGTGCCGGAAGACACCTTGCTGGGAGCGCTAGCAAAGCGCAAGGATGTCAATAACCTGACCGGTGTATCGAACAATGCGGGCTCGGGCGACTCGGGTCTTGGTTGGTCCTTTATCTTGGGGGTGCTTTTCGACTCTTGACGTAGTGCAGCTAAGTTGCTAAATACGGAACAACTTGGAAAAATCATCGCTTCGTATCCTGGCGGGTGAGTACCTCCTGTTATTAAATAGCTCATCAGCCTCATTTACTCGCCGCAGGAACAAGAAATTCGAAGCATTGTATCTCAAAGGTCAAATTTCTTTGGAACTGGTTCCACAAGGCACCCTAGCAGAACGTCTTCGCGCCCATGCCGCCGGAATACCCGCTTTCTTCACTCCAACCGGGGCATCTACAGCTGTAGAACAAGGTACTATTCCCATCCGCTATAACGAGGGCGGTATGGCTGCTGGAATAGCAATCCCTGGCCTGAAGAAGGAAGCACGGGAAATTGCTGGCCGTAGATATGTACTGGAACCTTCCCTGGCTGGCGATGTTGCTTTCGTTCGAGCATGGAAAGTCGATGAGGCCGGGAATTGTGTATTCCGGTAGGTTTCCTTCGTCTATCTTGTTTAAACCCTACAATCTTATCTTGGGAAGCTACGCCTCGAACAACTTCAGCACAGCCATGGCCAGGAATGCCAAGCTTACCATCGTTGAGGTGCGTCAAGTCGAGGGTTTCCTTAAACCTGTTTTTCTCACCCCGCTTTCAGGCTGAGCACATTCTCCCGATAGGAGCCCTTTCTCCCAACTCCATCCACCTTCCCGGAATCTACGTGGATCGTATCGTCCCTGCAACCGCGCCCAAACTGATTGAAATCACCACCCTGGCTGCCGATCCCTCGAAAAAGACCTCCGAATCCTTGACACCCGAAAAGGCTGCAGCACAGGCGCAGAGACATCGTATCGCTAAACGCGCGGCCAAGGAACTGAAGGACGGATTCTACGTCAACTTGGGCATCGGTATGCCAACATTAGTGCCGGAACATTTGGAGAAGGGTGTCAGTGTATGGTTACAGAGTGAGAATGGTATCTTGGGCATGGGGCCCTACCCCACGGAGAAGGAGCTCGATGCGTGAGTCGCTTGTTTCATCGTCCGGCCTCGCTCATCCAACAATCCTAGGGATCTGATCAACGCAGGAAAAGAGACGGTTACCCTTCTTCCTGGCGCTTCCGTGTTCGGTGGGTTCAATTCTCTCTGTCTCAGTATACATCTCAAAAAGCTACAGATTCCAGCGACTCGTTCGCTATGATTCGGGGTGGTCACATCGATGTCGCTATCCTCGGTGTGAGCGCGATTCTTGTGGTTTGTCAGCAGCGTAACTAATGTCCATTGAGGCCATGCAAGTCTCGCAGGCGGGAGACATCGCCAACTTTATGATCCCAGGGAAAATGTTGAAAGGTCTGCGCCTTGTCCGACCGTGTGTTCTTTTCATCGAGACGCTCGTTAAATAGGTATCGGAGGTGCCATGGACCTCGTCTCCAACCCCGATAAGACCAAGGTCATCGTAACGATGGAGCACACCGCGAAGGACGGAAGTCCGAAGATCCTGAAAGAGTGCACTCTCCCTCTTACTGGTGCGCGGACGGTCAGTCAGATCATCACGGAGCTTGCTGCCTTCAACGTGGATCGCGTCAATGGCGAGCTGGAGCTAATTGATCTGGCGGAAGGCGTGACGCTGGCGGAGGTGAAGGCAAAGACTGGATGCGAGTTCAGAGTCCGGGAAAACTTGGGAAGGTTCAATTAAGAGCGTGTAATAACTGCAATATAATTTATGGATGAAGGATACAAATGAATCGACCTGGTCAATTCTTTTCAGTAGACGCTACGCTACAACAGTTGAAGGCTTGGTTGAAAATAAGTGGCGGCTGTGATATGATGTCACAAGGTTCCGTGCGTGTGACACGACGCGTTCTCCGCCGTTTTCTTCGGCACAGTAAGGGGTGGGTCGGCAGTTCATTGCTATCATCCCTTGCTGAAGATAAAGCAGCTTTTTATGGCTTCAGAGCCAGCAGAATTGGCGCCAGCAATTCATTGCGTCGATTGTGGCAAGACACACCCTGCGCGCGCCGCCCTCCTTCCAACCCCCTTCCGATCCCTGATGACGTCCAACATACTGCCCACGGCTTCTGAAGCGAGAGCTATACGTGACTTTTCTCGGGACACAGACGCAGCAATAGCAGAAAGGGAGGGCACTATCGCTCAGTTGCTCTGCGAAGTGGTGGAACTTCGTCGCTCTTCCGAGCAGCACAAGGCCATCATTGCTCCCATCCGTCGCATTCCCTCCGAAATCTTGGCGGAGATCTTCATGCAAGCTACTGGAGATGAGGCACGAAGCCTGAGCTACTACGACAGTACTGACGATGAACCATATATGATCACCCCCCGCCTCCATCGAGCTCCTTTGATCTTTGGGGAAATATGTCGCGAATGGAGAGCTTTAGCGCTATCATTGCCGCGTTTATGGAACTCCATTTCCCTCGAATGTAGCAATGACGAAATCCAGAGGAATATCCCTCTTTGCGATGCGTGGATCAGGCGCTCGGGATTACTCCCACTGTCCATTCACTTTCATCGGCGGGTCCCCACAATTTCGTCAAGGCGGGAGGATGACACCGGAGAACAGTGCAGGGATTTGATAAGGAGCGTTCTGCCTTATGCCGCCCGTTGGCGTGTCTTCCAACTGGCGTATCTTCCGACTCGTTCTTACGCTGCCCTGGATGGAATCACCCCCGAATCCCTGCATAGACTAGAACATCTTTCTGTTCGGCACAACGATGACGTGAGGATGACTGCGTCGTCCTGGGCGGAATTTCGTGCGGCGCCGAACTTGACCTCCCTGCACTTCGACAGCATCAATGGCGCCGGTATCGATACAGGCCCGGAAAATCCAACATCCGTGGTCTCAATTGACACACATCACCGTGGGGGATTGCTCGCCAAATGATTGTGCGCAAATTCTAGCTCAGGCTTCCGCCGCAATCGCTTGCACCTTTGAAGTCAGGCGAACCTCCTTCCTTGAGCACAGCTTCCGTCGATCCTTACATTTTGTGGGATTCTCTTACCTGTGCTGTTTTGGCTACTCTTTCCATTATGTTGGACGATGAACAGACCACGCCGAGTAGTAGTCAAAGTCTTCAAGGATTTCTGACTCGATCCGGCACAACCATCGAAGACATCACATTACACTCTTCGGGCCTCCGTGATACCCAGTTTCTGGAATGCCTTCGTTCCATGCCTATGCTTCGACATCTCGATGTCGAGGAAATGAGCATGGATACACCGTTTACGGATCTGGTTTGTGAAGCTCTCACTGTATCGTCCGTTGCGGGCGAAGCAACACCGCCTCCACTTGTTACGCACTTGGAATTTCTTTCCATTAGCGCTGATCGATTATGCGATACACCCATGGTTCACATGCTGAAATCGCGGGTCGGGTCGACACCCATCTCGGCAAACACGTTGCCCTTCAAAAAGGTGTCGCTTTTGACTGGGAACATAAGCAATTCCGCTTATGACAAACTGACGGAACTTCAGCGTCTGGGTTTAAATCTCACCATAGACGTACATGGCGGCATTGATAGCTCAGAGGAAAGTGAATCCTCTGACAGCGATGAAGAGGACGGGGAAACTGATGAAGACACTGATCCTGACGACGTCTCAAGTGACTCTGGATAGTACATAGCAAGTTGCTACTACTATTTGAACATCTTCAGTCGCACATCATGATCCAACAGCATGGCTAAGTGAGTTTTGAGGTTTCCAAAAAAACACTCACATAGCTTTGAGCGAGGAATTGAAGTGACAACATTAGAAAAAAAATGGTGTATGGTACAATGAACTACGAAATACACTGAGTACATTATTGATGCGGTTTCTAGTCGGCGTGGGTGAAAGGTGAAGTGCAAGCAAAGGAATAAAAATATGAATCAAAAAAGTTATCTCCCAAGGGAGCCCATGAAACTGGACAGATCTAGGCCCTGATATTCGTCCTCCGCTGGCAACTCCTCCAGCCCTTGGAGAAGATTTTTCTGGCTGACAGGACCAGACGCTTCCTTTGCCTTCTTTTTCGCAGCGGCGGCGGCATCCTCCTCTTCGCTGGTCCGCTTGAACAAGTCCAGCACCAGATCGGTATCCATTGAAGCCAATCCGGAGTTCTGCTGATTGACAACAGAGTTGGCGATATTGACTTTGAATCGTTGCAAGCTAAATATCCGTATGTAGCTGACATCCGCGCGAAGAGGATGAAAGAAAAACTCACCCCATGATCTTCTCTTCCAATGTACCCTTCGTGATTAAACGGTACACATTAACGACCTTCTTTTGACCAATGCGGTGTGCGCGATCCATCGCCTGCAAATCCTTCATGGGATTCCAATCATGTTCGATGAAGATGACCGTGTCGGCACCGGTGAGAGTCAGGCCGAGCCCACCAATGTGAGTCGTGAGAAGCAGACAGTCGATACTCGGGTCGGAGTTGAACGTCTGGACCACAGCATGTCGTTTGCTGGAGTCGGTGCTACCATCAAGTCGCATGTACGTGACAGAAGGCATATGCTTGTTGAAGAGGTCCGTCTCGATGATGTCGAGCATCTGCTTCATTTGACAAAATATGAGAACGCGATGCTGCGAAAAAGCGCCCCTTGTCTCCGGCTCGGTGTCTATAAGTTCACTTTTGCCCGAGTCGACAGTAGGATTGGCCTGTCCGCCAATGCCGCAATCGGTCAAAATCTGGCTGTCGGAATTTTAGTGGGAGGATGGGGCAGGAACGAACAAACGTACCGCAAAGCTAGCAGTTTCGGCGCGTGTTGGATGTCGTGCAGGTCGTCGGGTGAGCTACTGGCCTTCCCCAATGCTAATCTGATAGCCTCCTTGTCGTCTTTGAGAACGAATGCTGGATGGTTGCAGAGTTTCCGCAGATATTGGAGTGATTGGAAGATGTGTTGTTGTGGTTTATCATCGGAACTGGACTGCACAGCTTGTTCCGCGGAAGCATGAGCCTGCGACTTGGAAAAATTGTCGTACAGATACTTCTGTAATTCGGACAGCTCGCAATAATAGTCCTGGATGATTTTGGGCGGTAGGTCGTTGAGCACATCCTCCTTCAAGCGACGTAACAAGAAGGGCAAAACTTGTTTGTGCAGTGCTTCCAACGCCAAGGCAGCTTTTAGAAGGGCCAAAGTAAGATTCGATTATCAGTTCGTGGAACGCAACGCACCGGCTTCCCCATTCTTCGCCTTGCCATCGCGGTTGGATAGGATCGGTTTCCCGAAGCGTTCATTGAAGGACGCTTCTGTGCCGAGGAATCCCGGCATTAAGAAGTCGAACAAACTCCACAGCTCCAGGACGTTGTTTTGGATGGGGGTCCCAGAGAGGATAAGACGATGTTGGGCACGAATGAGTTTGACGGCCTTGGTGAGCTTCGTTTTGGCGTTCTTGATGACATGGCCTTCGTCGAGAATACAATACAACCAGTTGTGACCTTCAAGCTGCGATATATCGTTCCGGACCACCTCGTACGAGGTGATTACTACGTCGTGCGTTTTCAGCTTAGACAGTAACTTGGTACGCTCTCGGGCATTGCCAGTGTATAATACTGGTCGCAGATTCTCCGCATACTTGAGCACTTCGTAGTACCAGTGGCCCGTTAGCGTCGGTGGGCAAACGATGAGCGAGGGAAGGTGCACAGAATCGGGTGACTGCGTTTCTTTATATCGTTCCGCACGCTCAAAGTGCTTGCTTGATAGGATGCAGATGGACTGAAGAGTTTTGCCCAGGCCCATATCTGTAGAGGTTAGTCAGCCAGTCTTACAATCGAAAGTAAAGAACGTTACCATCGCAAAGGATCCCGTGCAGCTGGTACTTCGCAAGGAAGGCGAGCCAATTCACACCGTCCTGCTGATATTTGCGAAGCTCCGCATTGATTTGGACTGGGATTTTATATTCCTCGACCTTGGATCCGTCGAGTAGCTGGGTCAAGAACTGACGCTCAGCCTGGCGACGTTTCAAAAGCTCCTCAGGAAACCCAGGCGGGTCCGGTAAGCCGGCCTATAAACGATTAGCACGTGATTTATTTATTTACTTATTGAACAAACCTCCAAAGGCACCATCTTGACCAGCGAGGCAAAGGTATTCGTGGCGGTTGAGCGGATGTCATCATCCGAATCGCTCATCCGTCCAAGGACCGGCACGACCATGAAAATGACGTACGGCAGCGCTTTGATGTCGAGACGCTGAACGACGTCTAAATGGGGTTAGTCGCGAACGAGAGCTTAGACCGGAAGTAGCGGTACTCACGATACATTAGTTCTGTCGCCCCCTGGCGATTCGCAAGTACCAACGGATCTCCAAGCAATGGAACAATATTTTCAATCACATATCGCATCGCCTCTGAAGTCATCACATCACAAAGAGTGGCAAAACAGCGCGCAGCGGATTGACGGATAATTGCAAAACGACTGGTGAGGGCCGTGTGCATCATGGGAAACGTCTCCGCCAGTTTAGGCCGAAGGTCTGGGTGGAACGTGGGGACAACAGCTTCTAAAACGCTCAAAGAGTCGATGACATCCTGCCCAAACTGCTTCTGGATGCGGTCATCCGATTCAAAGGAGGGGGCGCCTAAGTGGAGCATTCAAAAAGGAACGATAATTAGTCGGCAAGACTCTTACCCGGAGGGAAAGCGCTGATCAGTCCACCCGCCATGAACTGCCACATATTCGGGATAACATCTAACAGCCGCGGGCCAAACTTGGCTGAAAGCTGGTCAAAAGCCACACCCGCGCCGCGCCGCGAAAGCCGCGCTTTACTGGCTTCATCCGGTTTAGCAATTTCCGCAATCTTGTCCTTGTCCTTCACCGCCTCCTTGCCATTGGTCGCGGGCTTCATAGCGTCCTGGAACGACAGAATCCCTTCCGTGTGTTTGCGCATAAAAGCGAACGTCGGCGTCTGCTCGACATCTTGGCACAGGAACGTGCAAAGATTCTTGACGATCTTATCCGGGGGCTGCGAGATATTGTGTCGCGTGCAAAATTCGATGAAAGAAGCGACTGCTACGGCCGAGCGTGTCTGGAGGTCGACATTGTCCTCGTTCTGTTTCGCGGCATCATTAGCGAGCACAAACACCAATGGCGCCGCCTCACCTTGATGCCGTTCATGATACCCTTGACTACGGGGCTGACCTTATCCGGCGTGCTCCTGAACGCGACGAACGCCGCCGCAAATGCAGCCGACACCCGAATATCATGCTGTGCCTTGATATCGACATACCGCTCAATGCTCGCCACGATCTTCCCGCGCTTCTCGGCAATCACGCCGAGCTCCCGCTTCTTCGTCCGCCCAAGGCTGTCCTTGAGGCGCGTGTATATCTGCCCGACGGCCTGCTGCGCGACATCGATGGTGAAGCAGCCCGTCTTCGTGCCCGTGACGTCAATGTCCGTCCCAAGGTTCGGGATCGACGACATGGGCAGCTTGCAATCGGACGCGAACGACCCGAGCAGTGCGACGCAGTCCCCGTGGATGCGCATGAGCGTCAGCGTCATCTCGTGGTACGCCGGCGGCGGGGTGCCCTGAAGCCACGCGAGCGTCTTGGCGCTGAGCGTCTGCGCTAACACCGACTTTTCGATCAGTGGCGCCACGTCCGGTACTGCGTCGTGCTCCCGCGCCCATTCCTCGGAGACAACAGCGGTCAAGAACTTCTGCAGCATGCTCGACGAGTCGATATAGTGCATCAACATAGGCTGGAAGATGTCCTCAACGGACGGGGCGTTGACGGGCCAGAAAACAATCAACTGAGCCAGCGCTGTGGCAGCCGCGACGCGCGCCTTGAGGGTTATCTCGTTAGTGATGAGCGACGGGTCCTGCGCAAGCATGTTCTTGTCGACATTGTGGCGCTCCGGCGCCGCGCTGCCTGCCGCCGTCTCCATCGACGGGCGGTAGAACGTGGTCGCGTCGATGGCCATGCCAAGCGGCTGCATCATAATCGCGTACCATTCGAGAATGAGCTGCTGTGTGACGACCGTGTCGAGCCACCCTGGAACGCCAGCGAGGACGGTGAGCGTCATTCGCCACGCTGCGAGGCTCGCGTCGCGGATGTCGGCGCGTTCCTCGACGATGAGATTCTGGAAGAGCAGCTGCAGGAAGGGCGCGGCTATCCAGTCGCGGGGGAGCGTCGGCACGGCCATGAAGGAAGAGAGCGTTTTCACCACCGCCAGCCGCACGTTCGGGATGGTATGCCGGAAGAAGGGGAACAGCGTTGGCGCGAGCGCTGTTAAAGGCAGTCTGCATTCGCCGTCAGCTTCCCGCGGACACAGAATGGGGGGAGAGACGTACGCAACAGTTTCATCCGCCAGAATGGCGATGACTTTATCGTACGAAACAAGTTTCCCTGCAAAACGGATGGGCTTGTTGAGTACACACAGGAGGAATCGGCGTACCTAGCAAATCCATGACAGCGCCAACACTAGAACTCAAGTCGTCCTTCATGTCACTGAGGCAATGCCAAAGAACAACAAGCACACGGTCGAGCGCCTCGGGCAGCTGCTCGACGAGGTGCTCCGCAACTGGAAGCAAACACGACGCAGCAACGGAGCGAACGTCGTCATCCCGATCTCCAAGACTAGGCGCCCCGTTAATACAATACACAAGAGAAACCACTGTTGCTCACCCCAGAATCGCAGCCTCGACAACCCCCCGAAGCACTTCTTTCCCGGTCTCGTCGAAATCGTTGCCCGTCTCCTCCTCCCGCTTCACCATCTCCTCACACTTGATGGCACTGTCGCCCTCCTTAAGCTTCAGGCTTTCACGGTCGTCCTCGCGCTTGACGTCGCCCTCGGCATCCACCACCATCGCGTCCGCAACCGCCTCCACCTTTGCGCGCCGCTTCGTCGCAAACAAATCGCTCCGCACCGCCACCTCGTACTTGATACCGAGCAGCCCCGCATGGCGCACCTCCCACACATGCGTCTTCTCCGCGTCGCCCGCGCCCGCGCCCGCACCCGCCTTGACCTTCCCGCGGCGCGGCTTCGCGGCGCCATTAGACACCGCCACCGCCGGAGGCAAGTGCTCTTGCTGTATCATCTGCAGCAGAATTGCGTGCACATGCGCCACGGAGCGGCGGGGCATGTGCAGCAGCAGCGACGCGAGCGTCTGCGACACCGTCTCGCGCACGGGCGCGACGACCTGGTCCGACACAAAGTCGCCGAAGCGGTCGAGCACGAAGACGCAGAGGAACTTGGCGGAAAGGTCGTTACACCATTTTTCGTGCGCCGCGGCGTTCTCTATGGGCGTCGTGTCGTCTGGGAGGGAGAGGATACGCGTCAGGAGGGGGAGAAGAGGAGAGGGTGAAGACTAACCGCGCATCCCACCGCACGCGCCCTGCACCTTGAGGAGCTCACGGAGCGCCATGGCGGCGCCGTGGCGCACCTCCCATGCGGCGCTGAAGAGATCGACTTCGAGCACGCGCACGACGCCGTCCCAGATCCACGTCCCCGGGAGGACGTCGAGCGCGCGGGACTGTGCCGCGGCCTTCGGGGACACCGCGCCGCCCTTGGAAGGGTCGATGATCACCTTCTCAGACGTCGTCGGCGTCCCAAGGCGCGAGGCCGCGGGTGCCTTGGCATCGTCCGCCGCGACGAGTCGCGCTCTGCTGGCGGTCAGGAAAAATCATCTCGAATAAAGACAGACGTACTTGTGCGAGTTGCCCACGGCCGCGGGGGTAAACTTGGCGCCTGCGCTCTGGGGCGGGGGCGCGACGAACGCCGAGTTGTTGGGCTTGCGCTTGCGTTTCAGACGGTTGAGCTCGCGTGCGGAGAGGCCTGCAGTGCCCGCAGCTTCCGTGTCGGGGGTGTTGGGCGTCGTCGGGGACGGATCTGCGGGCGTGGCGGAGCGCGTGGTCGGCGCGGAGGTGGTTTCGCGCTTTGCTTTGGGCTCGACGTCCATGGGCGAGAAAGAAGGGGCAGTATCTGGGTCCGCCTCGTCCTCGACCTTTACGGTGAGGGGTACGGGCGCGGAATCTAGTTCGCCTTCGATGTCTACGTCCATCTCCTCTGCGAGCTCCTTTTCGATCTCAAGGTCATCCTCGTCGAGAAAGTCGAGGCCGAGCCGGCTCATGGCTGCCTTGCGGGCCTTTTTGACCTCTGCGGCGCTGGCAAGGATGCCGGCGGGCTTGATAAACTCTTTGCCGGAGGAGGCAAGGAGGAGTTTTCCCTGCGAGATGAGTTCTTGCACGGAAAAATGGGGGAACGACGGGGCGGGAAACGACTGTTCCTCTATGGGTGGGGGCATTGTCTCGGGCTGCCAGAGAGGTACCAAAGAAAATATTTGCGACAAGGCCACCGAGGCCGCTGTGCGAGTATCAAATGACTTTGAATGTAGAAAAGGAATTATCTGGCGCGCAAACTTTGGTTCGATTTTTTTATTGTGAGAGATATAAATGCATACGCGTGCAACGACAGACATGAGTTCGGCCCATGCTTCGGGATCGCCCTTGGAGACATGCTGGCGAGAGTTTTTCAAGTCTTCCTCGAGTGCGACATCGCTGATAACGCTCTTTGCTGCGAGCTGAGCAAGCTGCTTGGCGGCAGTATTCCTCACGGAGGACGAGGAGCCAGTGTCCAGGAGGAGGAGGAGCCGGTCCAACCTATTTGGGGCAAAGTCTAATTGGGACAATCGAAAAGTGATGGATCAAACCTTGAAGTCATGTCACAGGTCCTCGGCAGTCCCCGGGCGAATGTGATGTGGGGGCGATTCGTGTGATTCCAGCGCGAAAAGTGTTCGGCCTTTAATACTCTTGTTACGCCTGCTCTGCAGTTTGCTCCTGTTTGTTCCCCATGATTACACGTAATCAATGCCCATCCTCCGCACCCTTCAAGACGCTCTCCAGGGGCCAGATATTGCGCCGTGTGGCCCTCTTCTGGATGCATTGAATGCTGCGGTCAAAGCGACTTTTCGCGACCTAGATTCACCAGGCCCAAGTCTCCCTTTCGATCAAATCGTCGCAGAAGCATATGAGAATCTCGCAAAAACATCACGCTATTGCTGGCGGCGGCTTCACACCGATGCGTCCATCCTCAGTGCCCTGGTGTCTCCTCCCGAAGCTGCAATTGCCAAGTTGGATACCGCAATCATCGTTTCTGGAGCAGCTGGGGATGCGCGTCTCGATCTGATTCTCGACATGATCCAGCGCATTCAAGCCGAGCACTTTTCTCCACGTACTTTTACCATATCACCCGTGCCGCCTTTGCAATCAATATCAATTGACATTTCCGGACCAGTCATCCCAAGTCTTCCGACACCGCCATCGTTTGGCGCCTTCCAAGCGCGCGAGCACCAGGCGCCGTTCATTTTGCGTGGGTACGCCCGTGACTGGCCCGCACTGAACGAGCGCCCATGGGCGTCTACCGCTTATCTGCGCGCTGTCGCGGGCCCTGGCCGCGTCGTGCCCATCGAGGTCGGCCGCGACTATCGTACAAACGACTGGTCCCAAAAAATCATGCCCTGGGACGTGTTCCTGTCCGCACTTGAGTCTGAGACGACGGAGCCGCTGTATCTCGCGCAGCACAGTCTGCTCATGCAGTTCCCTGCGCTCCGCGCCGACATGGTGGTGCCAGACTACGTGTATGCTGCGCTTCCCCGTTTACCGGATACGGCGCCGCCCGAAAACGACGAGCAGCTCGTCATCAACGCTTGGCTGGGGCCTAAAGATACCGTCTCCCCAGCACACACTGTCCGTGGCTTTACCTCTCCTCGGGTATCACACTCTTAACGTGTATTCCCAGGATCCTTATTTCAACATGTATGGTGGGTGCGCCGCCGTTACTCCGAGTGTATAAATTCCCAATGCTTGGAGTAGTACAAGTCGCAGGGTCCAAAATGGTGTGGGTGGCCCCGCCGCATAGCGACGGAATGTATGCCACGGGCAATACTTCCGCGGTGGACGTCTTCTCAACGGATCAGAGCGATCATCCGAACTTTTTGCGGGTCGCGGGGCAGAGGGCAAGTCTGGGGCCCGGAGACATGCTGTACCTGCCTGCGGGATGGTGGCACGCCATGCGCGCCGAGTGTCGCAGTTTCTCAGTGTCCATGTGGTTTTAAGATTGTTGTAGATCGTTGCTGTATATTTTGTGACTGTGACTTGTGTGTTCTCTTCAATGCAGTAATGTCTGCGCTCGACGGGCCCAAGCGCCTCTCCTTCACGCTCCCGTCGTCGCTGTCGCTGTCGCCCGAGCTCATTGCGGAGGCTGTCACCCAGTCGGCAGACGATGGCGCCACCCTCGTTTTTTTGAAGAAGAATTTGACGGACATCGGCGAGGATGCGGCCGCAGAGCTTGCGACGGTGGGCAGAGTGTCCCCGGACGACGAGAGCTCGGTCGAGAGGCAAGTCCAGCTGTGTTCTGTTCAATGGTATTAAATGCTCATTGCTGTCTCAGAATTGCACTCGGCCACAACCGTCTTACGACCCTCCCTACCGCCTTTGCCCTTCTTTCGCGCCTCCGGTACCTCAATCTCAAGAGCAACTCCTTCTCCGTCTTTCCAGACGTCTTGACGCTTCTCCCCGCCCTCGACACCCTAGATATATCCCACAACAAGCTCAAACGCCTCCCGACACAGCCCGGCAAGCTCCTCAACTTGCGCGTTTTTTGTCTCGCCCGGAACAAGCTCACCCGTCTCCCCATCTATCTCTCAAAGTTCTACAAGCTTGATGTCCTCCAGCTCGAGCGCAATCCCCTCGATTGGCCACCAAAGTCCGTCGTCGGTCAGGCACGCGCACCCGAGTCGCCCCAAGCCATGCGCGACTGGATCCGCAGCGTCCAGAAGTGGATTGAGGTCGAGACGTCGCGTCCGCGCATCCATGATGACTCGGGCTTCAGCGAGCAGGAGCTTGAAACCAATATGTGGGTTCCATCATTCCGCTTCAACAGCAACTTTTTTACTGACGTGATACAGCGAGGACAGTTACAACTCGTGGACGCAGAACTTTACCCCCGTCACGGCGAAGGAGTTTGATGCAGGCGTCACCCCTCATGCGCGCTCCTTCTCCATAGACTCCAACCTCTCCGTCTCGTCCATCGCCGAGTCCGACTCGGCGCAGGAAGACGTCCGCACGACGTCCTACGGCCAGGCCGAGCGGCCCCCGCCCCTCCATCTAGGCATTCTGGGCTCGTTCAGTGCGCAAAACTCACCGACCCACTCGTTCGAGAGCTACCTCCCCAGCCCCGCGGACTCGGACCAGTTTTTCGACGAGCCAACGCAACAACAGCACCCGCCGCGCAAGGAGTCGCTGCCCAACAACCTCTCTTCTGAGCCCAGCGCGCACGCGCGCAACGCGTCGTACGCGAGCGGCATTCGCACTCGTGAGCGCGAGCGCGCCACATCCCTGGCGGGGAAAAAGAGCATGCCCGACTTGCGTACCGCCAAACTCACGTTCTCCGCCAAGAAAGTCCCCGAGCTCCCGCCGCCCCACAAGAACCTCCACCACGAGGACTCGTTCCCGTCGCCCCTCTCTCTCCGGAAAGACTCGGACTCGTCCGGCAGCTCGTCGGTCGTCGTGCGCTCCTTCTCAAAGGACCCTATGCAGGGGTCGCCGACGCGCTCGGTGCCGCCCATGCCCTCCATGGCGTTCGAGCGCAACTCGTATTTCCGCCGGCTGTCCAAGCTGCCGGCCGCGACCATCTCAAACACGCTGCCCAAGGCGCTAATCAGTCTCATCGACTCGGCGCGGAGCATCCTGTTTGCGATGTGCCAGGTGTACCAGAGCCTCGAGCACTACACGATCCACGCGCCGGACGACCGGCTCAAGTCCGTGCTGCGCAAGGTGCTCGACCCCGCGAGCGCGGACATGATGCAGCTCATCAACGCACTCGACCGCTTTGACGCGATGAGCCGTAAGATGCTGCCGCCGCATACGGTGTGCCGGGGCGTCGTCGAGAGCTGTCGCGACACTGTCGCCTCGTTTGGCAAAGCCGTCGGCGTGCTCTCATTACAACTCAAGGTCATCTCCGGCGCGGACGACGTGCGGTACCTGCGCTCTATGCTGCTCATGCTATACGGCGCGACGGCCGAGGTCGCCGTCGCGTGGCAGGGGATGATCCCGCAGATAGAGACGATCCGACCCCTGCTTCACCCCAAGACGTTCCCCATCCCGTCTCCGCTCCTCGGCAGCCCCGACTCGTACAGCAATATCCCTGGCTCCGCGCCCGCGCTCGGGAGCCAGTTCCTCAGCTCGACGGAGTCCCCGACGGCGATGTTCCGCCCGCACTCGGCAGCGGGGCTCGGCGTGGGCGTGGGCGTGGGCGGTGTGAGCGTGGGCCGCACACGTACGGCGCGGCGGCATGCGGGGTCGTTCAGCTCCAAGGACGTCGAGATCGGGAAGAAACTGCCGTCGTACGACGACGTGCCGCTGCTCTCCGGCGGCGTCGTCTCGGGCGTCGCGACGTACACGCCCACGCCGCGTGCGCCGAAGCGGCACCTCCCCGCGCCGTTCAACGGCACCAACTTGTCGTCTGCGTTGATCTCAGGGGGGTTCGGGCTACCGTCCGCGAGCTCGGGCGGCGAGGGCTCGTCGCGCGGAACGCACGTCAACGGGCTCGGTCATGGGCACGCGTCGAGCAGCAGCCACTCACGACAGGGCTCGCAGGCATCGCTGCAGGCGTCATCGTCGTCTGCGTCCTTGTCGGGTGGCGCATCCGCTTCCTCGTCGCCATCGTTACCCTCAAAAGCTTCGTTCCTCGAGCTGCCGCCGTCGTCGAAGACGCAGGTGGAAAAGGAGGCGCTTCAGGCGATCCAGGCGGCCGTGGACGTCGCGCCGACGGTGTGGGACATGATCGAGCACACGCTGGGCGACACGCTGGATCCGGAGGTGCGGGAGAGCTTAGAGCGTGCGAGGGCAGTCACGCGGCGGTTAGGGGATATAACGCGCGCCATGCAAGACGGCGGGGACGTGACGCTGGACAGAAAGGTGCTGCGCGAAGACTCGAATCTGTTCTTGAAGGTGCTTTCCGCTTTTCGTTCGGTTCCTCGTCATTTGTGCTAACTTCATTTTTCTAGACCGTTGTTCAATTATCCAACGTCGTCAAGACATACGGCGGCGCGCACTCTGCCACCCTGCGCAGCAACCTCGTCAAGCTCACCAACTCAACGGAGGAGTTCGCTATCCTATTGCATGTTTCATCTTTCTCCCCGCTCCCGTCCGCCAACGGGCGGCCATACTCGCCGATGCCCGGCTCTCCCGTTCCCAGCCTTGCTTCGAACATAGGGGCGGGGTTGGGGCTCCCGGAGGAGTACCGGGTCGGCTCAAGCCTTTCGCGGAGCCGCTCCGCACAACCATCTGCGAGCTCGAAGCTCGCGCTTCCACCGTCGCAGGAGCAACCGCGCAGTGCGCTGCCGTCTCAGTCGTTCAAAGTCCCGCCGGTGCTGCGGCGGGGGCGTTCCACGGTTGGAGAGGCAGGATAATACTACTACTACTATTGGGCTGTTGTATTTTAGTCGATCATTGTTTTATATCTTTTCGCTTTTAGAGTCAACCGTATCCGCCGTAGAATAATGGTCTTGGGCCTTGTCCATTGCGCATGGGACGCCCGTGTGTACATGTGTAACTACCCCGGTGGTTGAATGTTAAAAAATAATTAAGGGCCTCCTTTTTCGATTCGCACTAGTTTAAAACCTGAGACGGCATAATGCCTGTCAGTGCTGGCGTACACATAGATAATGTGAATCTCACGGGCAACAAGCTGCTCCCCAGTAGTAGTGTTCGGATGGGACATGGAAGTTGCAGGGTCCGAAGAGGTGGACAAGGCTGACGCTTTTTTCTCGTGCGTGTGGGTCCGCAATTCCTCCAACCGCTCCCGCATTTCAGTCAGAATGCGGTGGTGGTTTGGTCCTTCCAGGGATGGTGGCAGCCATCCCGGCTTAACGCCACCATGACTCCCGTCGTGTGCTACTTTTCTTGAACGGTCCTGGTTGAAGCCCTCAAGCCAGAGATAACAAGAGAAGCAATGCAGCTTAGAGCAGCATACATAGGGGATGAGAGGCAAACCAGCAAGAATGTCATTGTTGTCGACAACTCTTGCAACAAGTTCGCATTCAGAGTGTGTCTTGGAAGTGACAAATATTTCTTGGTTGGTAGAAGACGCAGCCTGCTTGCATAGATCTGATTGGTAAGCTTCAATATTTACTGCAGCAGGACGCCAGGTATCGAGGTCGTCCAGCTGAATGCGGATGGAGCGTTTGGGGGGGATCCGAACACTCTCTACGTGCAAATCTAGCCCGGCGATCCAGCGGCGATGAGGTGAGATGGCAAACCTGCACAGCGTCAACGCAGCCGCCTCAACCTTAACAGCCTTGCTGATGCTTTTTTTCAAGTCAAAGCCTGGGGATTGCTTGAGATGACAAGAGGACATACATGGATGGTCCTTACCAAGACTTTTTGCAATGTCTTGAAGTTGATCGACATCTGCCATGTGCTGTTTATATTCGATACTGATTGTCATGTTGTAGAGAAACTGGATCAAGGTTCGAAATTCCGACCAGTACTCCCACTGAGTGGTGTTTGCACCACCTGCAGAGTCCTTTACTAGATTTGCTGCGTTCACTACACTTGAGAACGTATTGACTAGCTGCTCCTGGAAAGGGGTGGTCGAGGGGTGCTTTGGAAGTTCGTCAAGGAGCTTCTCCATGAAGGGGAGCCTCTTTTTGACTCGTCGAAGAACCTTTTTCGCAACAAATGAGTAACTGATGTCGATGAGCTTGGCCATAAGGTCAAGCTCTGATTGTTCAGAGAGTCTCGGTGGATTGACAGGGTCCTCTGGGTTGGCTAGAGGTACTTCTACAGAGAGGCACAGCTCTTGAAGGATGTTCCAGACGGCCTTGAGATGCCGTTTGATGTCCCGGAACGGGCGGCCTCCGTTTTGACAAATGAAAAGTTTAATGTGTTCCGTGGACAGTGCGACCATAGCGGCCACATTGTTCTGTCCGGGCTCCGACGTACATATGGTGACCAGAGCCTGGAGGACGAGAACAAATTTTTGTTGCCCATGTGTTTCGTGGAAGTGCGGCTTGAGCGCCTCGCGGTGATGGATAGTCTGGCGTTCCTCGGGTCCGAGACGTGGATCGTCGCCGTATCGTACAGCGAGGACATGGAGGACCTGTGCCAACTTCAAGTCGGCTTCAGGTAACTATGAATTTGGTTAGCAAAAGGTAATGGCGGATAGTTGAGGCTATTAACCGATAGGTTTGAGCCAACGTAAGCCTTACTATGCTGAAAATACGATTACCGTCAGCCAAAGTTGAATGCGAATACTTGAGGCGACTAACCGCGCGAGTAGCGGAGGAAGAGGGTGTTAGAGAAGAGGAAGAGGAGGCAGCAGGCGACTATGGATACGTATGTTCAACCGACCGTAATCATGAATAATTGAGGCAACGAACAGAAGGGGCGCAGCCAACTAAGAATACCATCAGCCCTCAGTAATCGCAAAGGTTTGGGGCAACTCACAGGAAGACTTGAGGGAGAGAAGCGTGAGCGCCTTTTGCGCTGTGGAGAGGATATATACAGGGTTAGGCGGCGCCAATGTTGAATACCTGAGGCGACTAACCCTGTGAGGCATTCTTTACGAGTCTTTATATGATGGGATCACAGTCGCCCTATTAGATTTAATGAAGGTCGTTATTGTTGGTGCAGGAGCTTCGGGTCTTGTCGCAGCCAAGACACTGCTCGCATCGGCTTCGGAGGACTTTCCTTTTGACCCAATCCTCGTACGGTATTTTTCTGCCTTCGCGTGCTCGCGCTAATCCTCGCAGTTTGAGCAAGAGAGCGACATTGGTGGCACCTTCAGATACCGTTCCTACCAAGTTGGTTCATTGCCGGGCTCTTGCGAGATACATATACTTAAACTTATTTCCTCGTAGAACGCGACGCTTGTGTCCTCGAAGCAGCTAACCAGCTTCTCTGACTTTCGGCTACCCTTGAACCACCCCGATCATCTAACGCTCGAGGTCAAGCTGCGCGTTTACTTACTGTCTTGCTCTGCATCTCATACGCGCACCTGGCACTTCAGGAATATGTCGACTACCTGCGCGCCTACTGCAAGCATTTCGGCATAACGGACAGGATTCGGCTGGAGCACAAGGTCGTGAATATTTCGCGCAACCACGGAGGCGGGCACGTCGTTTCCTACGTGACCAAGTTGCCTTCGGGCGAATGGGACTCGAGTGAGTTCCGCATTCAAGTCCCTCGCATGATGGTTTCTTAGGAGCGAAAACTAGCACCCCAGACAATTAACGGGACGTACATCGTGCTGTGCACCGGGCTGCACGTCATCCCCGCGGTCCCAGCCATCCCCGGCATCGAACACGTCCTGAATCCGGCCAATCACGCGCCGGGTACCGCGCCTGCCGCGTACCACTCGGCGGAATACAAGTCGCGCGCTGAGCTGACTGGGCGACGCGTCATGATTTTGGGGACAGGTGAAACCGGCATGGATCTTGCGTACGAATCTGCGAAAGCCGGGGCAAAGGAGGTGGTGCTGTGCACTAGAGCTGGGCAAGATTATTCCTACCAAGCGCTTAGCACATTGAGAGTCTAACGCGTTTTTGCAGATTTCTGTCCTTCCCAAAGGCGCTCGTGAGTTATGCTCCGAATTTTCCTTCAGTCAGCAAGCTGATGGTCGGTAGAATGACTTTGAGATATTCGGTTTCCAGTTCAAGTCTAAAGCTGCCGTGCCAATAGACACCTTAATTACCAACCTGGCTGAGACGACTTATGTCGTAAGTCTTTCTTATCTCTTACTTGACGTTGGCGCCTAATGTACTCAGCATCCGTGGGTCGCATCTACCCACATCCGGTGGTTGTAAGTCTTGAACCTTTGCGCTCTCTGGAGGCCATCTGAGGTCCCCTAGTGTCTCCGATTTTGTGCTCAAGCGCGTCCTTTGGTTCCTAACAGGTAAGAAGGGCTGGTTGTAATTTATTTCACTTCGTTAATGAGTTCATAGGCACACAAGCGGGATGTAATCAATGGGTGAGTGCTCCCTTTTCCCCAATTCTATCGGCCTCACGTTTGTAGGTGGGAGAGCTTGAACCTGAGAGACTCGGCCGGGCATACGTTTTCCTCAACAAGGTACTGTTCATTTTCACTTCCATGTACCCTCCCTCCTCATCGTGCATAGTCGCAAAAAGCAATGCCCTATATCAATCGCCCGTACAAGTCGCGACCTGCGATCCTCGAGTATATGTCTCGCTATATTGATCCGCCGGATGACATGCCGCCACACACCGACTTCGCCGTGGACCTCGCGCCGTTTCCGACGCACTTTCTTCCCAACGGACGTGCCGTTTTCCCGCTCTTGAAGCGGAAAGACGCAGTACGGATGGCAAAGCGAGATGTGCGGCCCGAGTTGGTGATTTACGCGACTGGTGCGACACCCTGTTTCTCTTTGCGCGTCTGGCTGATTGCGGTACAAGGATATCGGCAGGAGTTCTCCTTCCTCGACAAGGCGGGAGGATACGCTACCCCGGGAGACGCCGACGTGCGTAACGTGGTGAAAGAAGGCGACGAGAGCGTCGCATTCATCGGCTTCGTGCGCCCAGGTGTCGGTAAGTCGACTGCAAGTGTGTTTGAAACAATGTTGAGCAAGTATTCCAGGTGCCATTCCGCCCATCGCTGAGATGCAGTCGATGTTCTGGATATCACTGATAAAGGGGCAGGTCAAAAAGCCCATGCCGCCGCCTCATTACCACCTGCTCGTTAAGGATAACGCAAGGATAAAATACGGCGTGGACCACGGCGCGTACATGAGCACACTCGCGAAAGACATCGGCGCAGCGCCGGGATTGTGGGAGCTCTGGAGAGAACACGGTACGCACGTTCTTGTGTGCTACAGGTAAGTGCTGTTTCGTTTGGAAAATAGTTATCGCTCACCGCGCGTACTGCCAGCTTCGGGGCCGCGTTCACAACATTCTACCGCCTGATGGGCCCATATCGCTCGCCTATGGCTCCGCACATCGTCAAGACCGAGATTTGGGACACCGTCACGCGCAGAGGGCTCCTTGGGAACTTTATAATGGGTCTGGTGCCCATGGTATTCTATCTGGCGCTCAACGGGGTTGTCCTATGCTTTGATCTCGTCCTTACACTGGGTGGAATTATTCGCGCATGAGCCTTGTCCTGCGTCATGATTTTCCTGGCCTTTCTCGACCTGCTCTCGGGGTCCTACCGTAGAGAATCCGAATACGGCGATGACGCAGTTGACCGTCCATTATTTCGTGCTGCCTCGTCTCGTGCTCGATTATTGTCTTTCTTTCTTATGTCTTTCCTTGAGAATCTCTTCGATCTCACCCAGCCAAAATTCATCCCCATAGCCTGAAGATAAATATCTTGCGATTGTGGTCTATTTTTGTAACAGTGACGTAAATTGCCTGTTTGAGCGTTCGACGTTCAGCTCGACGCGTAAAAGTAACAGAGAAATGGTCTACTCGTCTTATAACCCTTGCTCTGGAGGACAACGAAGAATTTGCACTATCCTCTCAGGTCGGACCCATTTTCGAAAGCGAAATGCAACTGGCACCGCTCGTGGGACCCCAACCGTCCAAAAGCAGTTGATATGATGATGATGGCTCCCCGACATATACAAGTACTCCTTTGAGTGCAACCTCATTCTCCGAAATACTTAACGACAATCGCCCCGGCCGTCCAAGCACGAAGATAATCCTATGATTTCACCCAAAGTTCACGAGCTATGCACAGGCACAGAAACCGTGTCATCGCTTCTCGCCAAAGATCCTGGTATGGCCCCTGGCGATGCATGGAAGAAGCTCTATGGCGGACATGCTGCTGGATCTAAGGAGTCGATCGCCAAGGCGCGCGAGCACCGGGAGGCTCATACCGCCGAGGATTTGAAGAGAGCCCATGAATGCGGCAAGTGGGGCGCGACCGAGCCTAGCGAATTGTTCTTGAAGGTAAGCGCCCTATACACGCTCGTGAAGCCCCATTTGACGTCCATTTAGCTGTATCACGATGCTCTTTGCACCCTTGACCACAGTGTCGCCTCGGCGATGGTCAGTCCCCCATTAATGGGCTCAAGCGGCACGATTCCCTTGAGTGTTATCTCTGTGTACGTGGGCGGTCTCGCGCCCAACTCCATTATTCACTCAAACGCCTTACAGTATTCCGGACATAATGCGCCACATGTCGAATATGATAGTTCGCGCCGAGAAGGAAGTCTTCCTAGCCACCAACTACTGGCAGAACTCTGTCGCCTCGAAATACATCACGAATGCCATGAAGGAGCTCTCCCGAAGAGCGGGCGAGCGTGGAGATAAAATCGTCATGAAAATTTTGTACGATCGCGGGAGCCCGAGACAGATGGTAGAGAACCACTACATCGTCAGCCAGAAAGAGTACACCGGTGAGTTTGCTTGTTGTTCTGAAACGACCCGCTCACGCATCCCCTACAGGCAAAAATGTGGGGATGCCCGCGCCCGAGGAGATCCCGAATATCGACCTGCAGGTCATGAACTTCCACCGCCCCATGCTCGGCACGTTCCACTGCAAATACATGATCGTCGATCGGAAATCCGCCGTCCTGCAAAGCAACAATATCCAGGACAATGATAATGTGGAGATGATGACCCACCTCGAGGGTCCGATTGTCGACTCGCTCTACGATATGGCTCTCATCTCGTGGCACCTCAAGCTTACCCCAAACCTGCCCAGCGCCGACCACCCTGAGGTAGACGGCGGTCTGGGAGGCGTTGGCGACGAAGCAGCCCCCGAGGAAGGCGGAAATATCGCGACAGGACCTACTACGGTTGATAGTGTCGTCCATCCCGTCGGGATGAGTAGCTCTCAAGCAAACGAAGCCATGAGCGACGACAAGTCAAGTAAGCGTTTCTTCACTACGCAGACCCACCGTTAACAGGAACTCCAGACGATCAGCTCAACTACCAGAGCCAAGTTAAGGGTCCCGACGAGGCGACCAAGGCCTACTTATATTCTGGACAACAAGGTATCAGCGCCGCCCAGATCGCGCACCCGTCCCCCGAAGATTCGCCTCTCCCCGAGCACACGACGGACGATCCGCACTACGACACCGATATTGCGGGTGAAATAGCGCGTGTGCAGACTTCCGTCTCGCCCAAGCCTGGTGTGACCCGCATGGAAGCGATCACAAAGCATCTCAACCACACCAAGAATGTCGGGTTCAAAGGCACCGCACCCCCGCGTGGAAAGGGGGAGGAAATGACCCCTTACATCCCTCATGCCACCTCAGCCCCGTTCCCGATAGCGATGGTTTGCCGCGAGCCCCACGGAACACCCAACCACGAGTCCGTCTACAACCCGCAGAACGAAGTCTGGCTCTCCGCGCTGCGCAACGCGAAGAAGAACGTGTTCATCCAGTCGCCGACGCTCAACGCAGCGCCGTTGGTCCCTGCCATCATTGAGGCTTGCGAGCGCGGCATCGACGTGTTCTGCTACATATGCCTCGGGTACAACGACACTGGCGAGCTGCTGCCGGGGCAGGGAGGTACCAACGAGATGATCGTGCACAAGATGTACACCACCCTCTCGGACAAGGGCAAGGAGCACCTGCACTACTTCTGGTACATTGGGGCGGACCAGACTGTCCCTATCGTAGCCAAGAAGAAGAAACGGTCGTGCCACGTCAAGGTCATGATCGTGGATGAGCACATCGGCATCCAGGGCAATGGGAACCAGGACACACAGTCTTGGTTCCATAGCCAGGAGATCAACGTCATGTTTGACTCGGCGCCGGTCTGCAAAGCGTGGATCGACGGGCTCAGGCGCAACCAGAACACGCATCTTTATGGGCCAGTCGACAAAGCCGACGGGATCTGGAGGGATGAGAATGGCAACCAGCCACAGGACGTTATTGGTATCGATCCTGGCAAGTTTAGTTGGGCGAAAGGGTTCATGGGAGCTATCGAACGAGTCAGAGGAACCGGGGACTTTTAATCAACGAATCAATGGACTTGTAATGTTGTAGAATTAGCTGTTGTATTCATTCTCCCAAGGCGTTGAATAGTTTCAAAGACTGGCGTGACAAAAATCCATCGTGTCCACGTCGAGAACCAACACAGTTCGTAAACTAGAACGGAAGTTTCTTCGCCGCTCCGCGTGTTGGCTTGAGAGGGTTGGGTTTCCTGTGGACATAGTTCTGCGAAAGAGTAAGTAAATGCCAAGAAAACAGAGCAAGCAGTCCATGAACGCACGGTCCGGTACCGCCTGATGCGCTTGCGCATATCGTGCAGCAGCACCCATGTTCTCCACGCCTTCTGTGACCGCGACCGCTCGAGTCTGCTCCCCTTGAACATCCTCTTTCTCGCCGCATATAATCTGTTCCCCGTCTCCGCTCCAGGCACTTTCTTCTCAGCAGGTTTACGGTCCCACTCGACAGCGACCGCAACGCCCTTGTGCGCCTTCACGTTCGTCCGCACACTACTCGAGCGGCTGAGAGAAGTAGGTGCTTTCGAGACGGGCGCTTTTCCTTTGCCGATCGACTTTAATTTAGCGGTGGGCGGCGGGGCAAAGAGTTCGGGTTTTAATAGCTTCACACCGGGGGGTAAAAGGTGGACTGTGTCGGTTGCTTTGGCTTTTTTAATCAAATCTGCTTGCTGTCGCAGCGAGTATTTCGGTGGTGCCCATCGGCCGGTTTTTGGGTTGCGCCACGGTAGAAAGGGATTGGGAAGAACGACAGCACTGGGCGCTTGGGGCGCGGGGAGAGGCCCGTTGCGACGAACGTATCTCGGAAGGGCTTTCAGCTCACGATGGAGGAATTTCGTTGACATTCGTGTTTGGCTGAACCGTGATTTATTTGCTTGTGCAACTTGGTTCAAACTTCAGTTCAGTTCTTCCAACTTGCATAGAAAACCTCGCGACCCTTCTTCCTGGTTTTCTGTAATCTTGGGACACGTCTAAAAATGCATTTCGTTGATCCCGAGTCCCTTCCCCTCAATGAACGCGTAGGCTGGATCTTCTGGGGATGGCTATGGGGAAATCCTCTCCCGGTCAACATGGCAGGCTGGATGCCCAATAAAGAACAATGGGACAGCAACAAGAAATATGCCCGCGGACTATTTGCAAGGATGAGATCCTGGAAATTTCTCGCTCCATTTTTCTTGGATCGCGGATACACCTTGTATAAAACTAGACTCGACGCTAGGTCGCTAACAAGCCCCGAGGGACTGCATCCCGCTGATGGGAAATTCATGGAATCTGTGGAACCTGACGCTGAAGGCCATTATTCTCGGCACACTGGAGGGGTCGAGTTTGACTTTAACGTGAGTCTTTCATACCGCCAGCATGTTGAAAGCTCATCCATCAGTCAGTCGTGGCGTGTGTGGCCGGCTCGGGATACAAAAGGCAGAGAAGTGGTCATAAAAATCGTCTCTTGCGGTTCTTCTCCTTCCGCGGAGCTAGAGGCTCTCCAGAGGTTCAATGTGGAACCTTTGCGCTCTGATACACGAAACCACATTATCCGAGTTCTCGACTTCATATCGTTTGGGCCATTAAAGTTCGCCGTTATGCCAAGGCAGGATCCGATTTCATCCATACATAGTTCATTTCACGTTAACTGCACACCGTTTTTGTAGATGGGATTCGGCCTGGCACCATCCTTTTCACACAGTCGGGGATCTCGTGCATTTCATGGAGAACATGCTCGAGGCATGTCCTTGGTCCTAAGTCCTTTTTATGCGTATTCATTGAGCGCGAAGGGCCTGGATTTTATGCACGAAAACCGTGTTGTCCATCGCGACCTTGGCATTCACAATGCCGGGATGAACTGTATCACTGACGATACCATCAAAGGTTTGACCAAAATCCGCTACCCGTCTGTAGCTCGGTACACAGTTTTTGACTTCGGGATTGCTTTGGTCTATCCGATTGGTGAAGAAGCTTTTTTAGGGGGCGGGAATGACAATATCGTCTGTATGCTGACCGAGGCCTATCCTAGACACTTCCATTGAAGACGTCAAAGTCTCCGGCCCCGGCTTTTATTTCAATCATCTAGTTGTTGATCCTGAGGTCCCTCGGAATCCGTTCACATTCGAAGTAGCATGTCTCGGTTCCAGCCTTCAGTTCCGGGTTCAGGTAAAATTCCTTTTCTTCCACCATTCTGATTTAATTTGATTGACGGCCCTCTGATAGCACGCTGAGAATATCATACTAGCTCTTGGTCCTTTTTTTTGACAAACTCACTTCATCTACCGAACAGGGGCGATATACAGCTCGTCAAGCTCTGGATGCCTTTGACGTTATTCGAGGGACGCTGTCATCTTCTCAGCTTGATCATGTACTCACGACAGATGCATGGAGACAAGGTGTGTCGACCTGATTGAGAATCCATCTGATACCATGCTGAAGTGATATAAGGCAAATGTAGAGAACAGACAACTTGAGACTCGTGTCCCCAGTGATCCTAATGTCTTGGATGGCAACTATGTTCGATACCCAGGTTCCCAGGTGATATGCCATCCGGTAGTTAACAATGTATAATACTAGTGTTTTTGTTTGAAAGGGTTTCGAACCGTAAGAACTTGATCAAGGAAGGCTCATGCTGTTGTATACTGAGGCAAATCGCTGAGGCTGAGATGGAATCAGTTCGAGCGGGCTGCATACCTTCGTCGGATGGTCATGGTTGTAATGAAAGTACGCACAAAGGTTCGAGGTATTTTTCGCGTGCAAACGACAAACCTCCCCCGTTTGATTGAACCTCCGCAACCAAACAGAAGAATAATTACCTTAGTCCGTTCAAGTCCGATTGCCGGTAGAGACGGCGGGAGATAGAGCACCGCTCATGGCGGGCAAAGATCGCGGGTTGCTCTCCGAAGTGCCAAAAAAAAACTGTTTGAATAGCCCGGGCACCAAGGAGTTGCGGGCAGTTGAGAAATCAATTCAAATTATTGGAGATGTGCAGAAAAGAGCGCCACAGCCAAAGTCTGGAAGACTGGAAGGAACAATTGACGAGGCAGAGCAGTGAGAGCTGAAAGGGCTGTTGGCTCGGCGGTACCGGCCCGATGTCCGATATACAGCATGGTGGCGAACCTGTGAAGAGACGTCTTGCATCTTTCTCGAAGCGCCCGGTGGTGCAATCGCCGGGACTCGAGTTGTCGGCGTCAGTCGGCGTGCCAAACTGCTGTAAGGCCCCTTATACATAGCTGACACTTTCCCAGTTGATGCTGTTTGAGCTGTTCTCCCTCCGTTCTGAGCATGTCGTCCCGCCGGCTCTGGAAGCGTTCACGGTCTAGCAAAGCCTGCACTGAACGTAAACCGTCCGCCAATGAGCCGGCTCAGCCAGACGAGCGACCTGAGCAAATTCGCCGTCAGAATACGGCAAACACCCCGAACACTGCTCTGAATGCCCTGAAATTTACATTGCAGACTCTGAGTTCTGTTTCCGCCAACGTTCCAATGGGTTCGGGGCTGAGCAGTGTTATCGACACCTTCCTGGCTGTTCTGACGCGGATTCAGGTTGGTGATTTTCAGTTGTACTCATCACCCAACTAGTACTTATCCGCCTTCAGCAAACTTCGGCCAACGCACAAGGCCTTGCTCAACTAGCAGAACGGATAAATCATATCACACCCATCATCATGTCTGAGGATGCGAGCCTGCCGAGTAAGGGACAAATCGTGGAGGCTCTACAGCGGTCAGCCCGCATCCATTGTCATCTATAACTTGGCTTACTAGGACCAGGGAACTACAATTGATCACGAAGGACCTGGAGGCTTCAAGATCGCGAGGGAAGCTTCAACAGTTCTTTGACAGCTCTGAGAATGCGGCCTGTCTTGCACAACACAACATGAGTCTCATGCAAATCGTTACTACTGCAACAGTATGCCGCTTTCTCTGGAAACGGGGTTCAGCTTTTGTTCAATGAAATAAACAGCTTGCCAATGTCCATGAAGTTCGCGACATTCTGGTCAACCTCGACCTCAACTCGTCCCAGCCCATAAAATCAGGACAGCGTGAGCCATCTCCGTATTTTCCGATCTCTCGACTCATTTCATTGTAGCAGAAATTGCAATAACAGATATAACCGGTGAGGACAATTTTTATGCACGAGGAGGTCAAACTCAAGTTTTGACACGTTCTGTGCAGGAGGATTTGGTGGTACAGGTGGTTGCGCCCGCTTTGGTGGTCAAGGTGGCGAAGGTGAAGGCCCACGACTTGAGATTGAGTTTGGCGAACATTTGGGATTCGGCAAAATTTCAGGTGACTGTCTTTAGCTCCGAGAAGGACTAATTGACTTAACCGCTCACAGGCGGGACGGGTGGCGCAGGCGGAGCGGGGATCGATGTCGGTGGGAAAGGCGGAACCGGCAAAGGTCCAGTTATCATCATGTCGCGCAGGAATAGAGTTTTGGACCAGGCGGTGCGGCTTCAGCAGATGGAGGTTGCAATTGCAAAACAGCGATTGCCAATTATTTAGAGAATGTACTGGTATAGAATATGTAAAACATTTCGTGGATCCAACACAGTGGCTACATACATACATCAATTGAGCATCCTACCAGATACTGGATCCAAAATCAATTGGAGTTTCATGGTTGTCCTAATTATCTGTATCAGACGCTTCACTTCCGTCCGCGCTCTCATCGCCGTGTACTTCTATCTCGATATCCAAACCCAAATCCTGGAATTTCCTCAGTCTCTCGACGGCAGAGTCGCGCATGGATCGCCAAGTCGAAAGTAGCATATACTTTAATGGGAAAATTTCTATTGATGTGGAGGTTGGCTTGACTCGCGACCGCAGCATCCGAACCACGGATTTATGGCTGAAGGATTGACCGTATAAAATGAGGTGTTCCAAGTTCGGGATCAGCGGAGGCTCTTCAGCCTCCGAGGCTTCGCTTGTTAAGGTTAGAGCTTCCCAGACTCGATCCGTGAACTGTGTAGCCATTCCATCTTCCGAAATATGAAGATTTCGAAGGAGGGGCATCGCACGAAGGCAAGCTATGAATTCTTCATCACGGAGGCCGGAGTCAAGCAGTTTGAAGTCTTGGATCGCTCCGCCGGAGCGTGACAAAAACTGCTGGAGGCCGACGACGCTACTTGGCCCTTGGGCCTCACCCGTCATCTCGATGTGTAGAGTGGTCAACGGAGATGTGAAGAAATTCCAAAAAGGATGGAGAATCACGGCAGCTTCGATTTTGAGAGTGCGTAATTGGGAATTAAATATCGGGGTGTGCTGCAAGGCGGCCGAGTCCATTGTGATACCAAACATGCAGGCGGTTGCGGTGGAAGCCTGAGCTAAAATTTGGATACAGTCGGTGGGCGTGCAGCCTCCCACATGAATGTGTGTCAACTGCGACCACGGGAACGTCGGATTTTCTCTGCTTGTATGGACACACTGGGCGGCATCGATGTTATCGAAATAGAGAGAAGTCAGTTTGGGCGCGGTCCGAAAGCGATCCCAAGCTGTTAATCCATGTGCGAACATACGCGCGACACTTTCATAACGACGGTCGTGCTTGATTGAAAGATATTCCAGTTTGGGGACGGAGGCCGGTAGAAGCTCATCGAGAACATCGTAAGAACCAAGTGGCAGGTCGTCCAGGTCCAAAAACCGCAAACGATTAGCGTAAGGCAGAAGGATCCGTATTAGATCCTGGCAACGCCATCTGATGAAATTCGAGGTAACCTCCCGCCCGGAGAGGGCTTCCCGGCGAAATCGAATGGACAACGGAAGCGATCCTGATCGCTTCAACCACATACTGCAAAGAGCGATGTTCCTCTCAATTTTTCTGTTTGTACATTGGAGAGATATAGAGTTCCATAGATGTGGCAAGGACAACACCACATTCCTCCATTTGCGGCAGATTTCTCCAAAGATTAACGGTGTTCTGTGGGGACGGGGCTCGACCATATGGTAGGGTTTTAGGATAACGTCGTGGATTTTGCAACTGTCGTAATAGTATGTTGATTTCATTTCTTTATGGGCCTCAGATTCCGCATGTTGAAGGAAGATTTCCGCTAGAATTTCGGTAGGGACACGCCGAATGGGAGCAATGGTGGCTTTATGTTTTTCGGAAGACCGACGAAGTTGAGTTAATTCGCAGAGCAGCCGGTTGACCGTCGCTTCCCTGGAAGCTATTTCTGCATCGATGTCTCGAATAAAAGTGCGTATGGCAGCTGTTTCGGCAGCAGAGGGTAAAATTTCGTGTGCGATAACGGATTGGAACGGCGACGGAATGAGGGCAGCACGCGCATGTATCTGACTGCAGTCAGTACATTGCAGGAGCGATTCAAAAAGCGTTGAGGTCATATCGGCTATAGAGAATTTTTAGCAGCCTGATGAGCAAAAAATTGTGCATGGACAAGAAGGACGAACGGGTAGTCTTTCTGAGGCAGAGTAAATCAATTCCTTCGTGTCTCAGGATCCTCGATCTGACATCTATCGTCGGCCCTAGGAGATTTGAGTGCAAGTTCTGAGTCGTACAGACTGTTGAAGTTCAAGACAAGTTGTGGCGTCACATGATAAGTTTCAACTTGGCTCAACCGCTATCATCGTATAGTTTATTGCCATTCTCGGTGTCTTATAGGCATGGACTTGAATTCCGCATCTCCGTTCAAGCACCGGCTGCAAAGCAACTACGTTCCCTCCCCCGAGGAAGCCCTCAAAATCCGCGAGTTGTGTGCAGATCCTCTTAATGAGCTTTCTCGTCTCGAAGCCGAAATCAGCCGTACCCAAACTCTTCTATCTAGCCTCCAGAAGTCACACCATCGACTCAGAGTCAGTATAGAAGCGCATCTGGCCCTGCTCTCTCCGATGCGCAGTCTACCACCCGAGATTCTACAACTCATTTTTATCAACACCTTGCCTTACAACCGGAACGCGGTCATGCATGCTTCCGAAGCCCCGGTCCTTCTTGGACGCGTTTGCAGTGGCTGGAGGAGGATAGCTTTTGCTACACCGGAATTATGGTGCTCAGTTCACGTCGTGTGTCCTCCTATGGACTATGCCGAATCGGCGTCTGCACCTACCCGAGTTCAGCGGCAGGCCATGGAGGCCTGGTTGGCTAGGTCAGGAGCATGCCCATTATCAATTTCGATTTGGGTATCGCGCGAAGCAGGTGCGCATCTCAGTTGCTTGGGATATACCTTTCGCCGTTGACTGCAGCCGATTCTACAGGTTTTGGAGGCGCTGCAGTCGCCGCTGCCTCCCCCTTCGTAGAGGCAATATTGCCTCTTTCCAACCGATGGAGGCATGTAGAGCTTCGAGTACCAACCGACTCACTGGACTCGTTCCACTATTTACAAGGCTCCGACGTGCCTTTACTGCAAACAGTCGCCATCACTAACGGGACCTCACTGGCCCGGGATGACTGGTATGCCTGTCCAAGCGCTCTCGACACAATCTAACTCCATGTCCACGCATCAAGGTCTGGCAATCTCCTCTTTCTTCAACATGCCCCTCGCCTACACACACTCTCGTTGACACATGAAGGAAACGTCAACCTCCCGTCGTTTCCTTGGGCCCAGCTCACTACTCTTTCCCTCTCCCCCACCCATGAATTTTTCGGTCTCGATACTGCCATGACCTTGGACATCCTGCGGCAATGCGTGAATATGCGAACATGCACCTTGCATTTCCCGTCCACCGACCGGGCCAACTCCTTACCTCTGCGGGTGTTTACGCTGCCCAACTTACACGTCCTTTCTGTGCGCGCGACCGAATCCCCCGCCACGGACTGCACAATTATCGACATCTTCGACTCGCTCATTCTCCCCGGCTTGCAAACCTTAGAATTACAGGATCGCGACGGGGACCTCCATATATTTCCCGCCCTAGTGCGTTTGTTCTCGCGCTCTCCGTGTCGTCTGCAGAAACTCGTGCTCAGAGACATCTCGGCGACGGCCGATGACCTGATATGTCTTCTTGGCCTCCAGTCCATGAATAGTTTAACTGAGCTCGAGGTTCACGACCGTGGTCGCGACTGGAGAGACGACGGCGGCTACATGCTTTCCGATGCACTCATCCGGGCCATGTCGCATGACACCTCCGTTCTCTGTCCTAACCTGCGCGTGGTTAAATTTGCGCAGTGCTCCGATTTTTCGGACGACGTGCTGTTCGCTTTTTTGAAATCGCGTAGCCGGCCGCGGGGGAAGGCCGTGCGTCTGCACTCTGCAGAGATTTTAATGGATCGTGCAATAGAGTTGGAGGCTGATCTCAATGCTGTGGTACAGGAGCTGGCGGAGGATGGGCTCACAGTGGTGATCCGCCATGAAGATGATGCCTGGGATGTTAGAGTGTCCCCATGGGAGGGCTTGACGACGTAGATATTTTACAGTAAATCGGGTTTAAACTTGTTTACTCGAGTCTAACGGGCGCGCAAGTTGGATGTTGCGAGAAACTTCTCGCACCCTCTCCGTGCCGGGGTCTTACACCTCGGGCACTAAGCGGAGAGGCTGCCGTATCTCCTGCTGTGCGGTCCACGGCACGAGCAGCGTATCGCCCCGCGCGAGTGGTCCGATCCGCGATCGACTGTGATGGCAACCAGCGAGCACAATGGCTGAATAGGGGTCAGGAGAGTGTCAACTCTTCTCTCCTTCTCACCATTCACTGCTCGCTAGGTCTGTCTCATTACTTATACCCTTCTCTGCTTCTCTGACAATTTAGTACTCGATAGCGATAAATTTTCTCTCTACATCTGAATATATTCTGCAGACGCAGCATACATTCCATCCATAGTTCTGTGTTACCCCTATGTCAGGAGATGCCAGTGGTTCCAACTCTGCTCAATCGTTTGTACCCCCCGGACTCTCAGGACAGCCGGCAGTCGTACAAAAATGTGCAGAAATGGTTCAAGCCTTCCGCGATGGAAAGATCACCAAACCTATTGCCTCGACCAGGATCATGGGGGCCATACCCACTGCCTTCGTCGAAGGTGGTAGCGGGGAGCAAGCCGCTCACGCATACCTCGAGATCCTGGATCAGATCGAGAAGGAACGTGCCGACGCTGCCAACCGCGGAGGTGGAGGTGGAGGTCGAGGACACACCCGCACTCCTTCACCGAATGGAGGAAGACGCCGTACCCGCTCTCCTTCTCCGCATGGGAGTGGTGGCCGCCGCTCCCGCACACGATCTGGATCCCCACCCAGAGGAGGCAGACATCGTTCCCGCTCTGCTTCTCCGGATGACGATTCCAGCTCCAAGCGCCGCAGAGTCGACGATAGCAAGCTCCCATGGGTCGTTGAAGATTTCCTCATCGAACCTACCCTCCGTCCCGAACTCATCCAGACCCGCAGTCAGCTCCTCGAGTTCGCGAAGGACCACAAGCATGTGCTCAACACCATCGTCAATTCCACTCGGCACATCTCTTTCCCCGAGTCTGAATGGATGGCCATCATCAAGGGGCGAGCCGTCGACCTCGACAAAGTCATCACTCACCAGTTCTCAATCGCGCATGAGCATCAGCACACTGAATCCATCGGGGGAGGAGTGCAACTCCTCTTTGGATCCCCATCGGCTACCAAATCTGTTACCACCCAAGCCGAGTGGATCTCAGCGTGGTCCCGAGCTGCCGAAGCCATTGCCTTTGTTTTCCCGCATCGCAGGCGTGAGCTCGAAGACTACCGCAGATACATCACGGATCTCTTCTCCAGCTCGGGTGAGCACGTCCATGAGCGCATCATCTTGCTCGACCGCAGGTTGCGCAACGAAGCGGCAGGACGTAGGGACCTGCTGCTCAGCGACTGCCGAGAATTCAGTCATTGGGAGCGCTCTTACCTCAACGACAATGGGGCAGCATACCTCCAATTCAAGCCTAAAGCGAAAGACAATGGAGGAAAAACAGGTGGTAGTGGAGGCGGAGGAGAGAAGAAGAGTAAAGAGGCCTGCAGGCGCTTTAACGACGACCGATGCCCATCTAACAAAGCCACTTGCCGATATGCCCATATCTGCTCCCGCTGCAAGCGGAACCATCCCGTCTCCAAATGCGACCGACCCGCGGCTATTCCTGAGTGATTCAGAGCCCCTTGAGCCTCGAGCTAAGCGGCCGAGATACTTCAGAGAATTTTTATGGTCTGAGTCAGAGTTTGAGGATATCCACTACAGTCCCACAGCGACGTCGACAGAGTTTGATCCACCTCTTCCTCGACCACCTCCATCAGAATACACCCCAGTCGCTATGCGAACGCTCCAGGAGCACCAGCATCTTTTCAAACTTGTCACTCCCATCCGAATTGAAGTTTTTGAGAGCCTACTCACGCATCATCCAAACCAACCGTTCGTACGCTCAGTCTTGGATGGCCTTCGTGAAGGTTTCTGGCCGTGGGCCGATACCCAACCGGGGGTTTACCCAGAAACGTATGACGTGTCGCTGTGTCCTTTGAAGTCAGAGAAGGAACGCCAGTTCGTGCGAGATCAGCGTGATGCGGAAATAGCCCTTGGAAGATTCTCACCGGCTTTCGGACCGGACCTCTTCCCCGGAATGTACAGTGAACCTATTCATGCTGTCCCGAAGCCCCAGTCAGACAAGTTGCGTCTCGTAGTCAACCACAAGTTTGGTGAATTCAGCCTCAATTCAATGATCCCGCGGGAAGCCATTGTCGGAGCCCCTCTTGACACACTAAAGAACCTGGGTGATCATCTCCTTATGTTGCGACGCAAGCACGGGCCTGGTGCCGAGCTTGTTGTCTGGAAATCCGATGTTTCTCAGGCCTACCGACGTCTCCCCATGCATATACTTTGGCAGCTCAAGCAGATCGTGACTATAGATGGCGAGAGACATGTCGACAGGTGTAATAATTTCGGAAATCGCGGCGCCGCTCGCATCTGGACTTCATTCATGGGGCTTGTCGCCTGGATTGCCAACGACCGCGAAATTGAAAGCAATGTCTACATAGATGACACTTTCTCCGCTGACCTCGCCGATGACACGGCTTATTATTCACCGTACAAGGCTATTCTGCCGTCTTCCCAAGTCCGGACTTTGGAGCTCTGGGACGAGATTGGCCTCCCACATGAATTGCCTAAGCAAATATGGGGTCGCCAGCTCACAATCATCGGATTCGACGTAGACCCGAATGCCATGACATTTACAATGTCAGAATCGAAGCGCGCCGAGCTTGTAGCTGGTGTGCTGGAATTTTGTCATGTCCCTCGTGGCGGGCGCCGTCACAAGCTGCGCATTTTTCAACAGCTTGCTGGCTGGGTGAACTGGGCACTCAATGTGTACTTTCTTTTGGCCCCTGCCTTATCGCATGTTTACGAGAAGATGGAGGGCAAAGCAAACACCGAGGCTGCGATTTTCGTCAACCAGGGTGTCGTGAAAGACCTAACATGGTTCTGTCACCATGTCAGGAACTCCACTGGTGTGCACCTACTCGAATCCCTCGCCTGGGACCCAGCTGACGCGGACGTCACGGCCTTTTGCGATGCTTCACTCAGCGGTCTCGGTTTCTATTTCCCCGAAATCGGCCTGGGTTTCCAGTCTGCTCCGCCCAAGGCCGGACCTGAGGACCGCATTTTTTACCTTGAAGCTTTTTGTGTCTGCTGGTGTCTTCACCAGATTGCCGACCTGGCACGAATTGGCAACGGCAGTGCAATTAGCACCATCACCATCTGGACAGACAACAAGAATACATTCGACATCTTCAATAGCCTGCGCGCGAAGCCATTGTATAACGAAATACTCAAGTCCGCCGTCGATGTGCTCATCGCCAACAACTTTAAATTGCGCGTGCTTCTGCTGCCGGGCAAGAAGAATGTCGTCGCCGATGCACTTTCGCGCTGGAAAAACAACGACGCCGTTCGGCACCATCCTGGACTCATCATTGACAAGTCGGCCCCGCTGCCTGACATCCCTTTCATACCCCCTCGAGACAAGCTGGGGGAGGAAGAATGTTAGAACTCTCCCGGACGTCCCGGCAACCCACCAGGGAGCCGTGGACGCTTGACCGCTTGATTCATGAGCGGGCAATCGCGCTAGGTTTCTCCATAGACTCTTCCACTGCCTCCACCTATACCTCGGCCTTGAATTCCTACATTACTTTCTGCAGAATGCATGATTTTTCCCTCGACCCAACACCCGAAACCCTCAGTTTTTTCACTGTGTACATGAGTCACCACATCAAACCAGATTCCGTGGACTCGTACCTCTCGGGGATTTGCAACCAGCTCGAAGACCATTTCCCTGACGCTCGCAAGAATCGAAATTCCCGCCTCGTGTCGAAAACGCTGGCAGGCTGTAAGCGAATGAGGGGAACAGCCACCAAACGTAAACAACCTCTCACCACTCGCCATCTACACCACGGAACAGCAACAATGTTTGCTTAAGATTGGGGCGATGATCAACCGACGACAACAACGCCATGTCGAGTCAGCATCAGGAAATGTTTGCCTGACGTGTAGGAGCTAAATTAGGTGATGGTCAACAAATACACGGTTGGGAGGATATTGGCGGTCAGGGTTTGAGCAACCCCAATGCAGTTGTTGGTATGACCTTGGTAAGGGATCTTCCAGTGGCATCGACGCAGTGTTCCTGAATGGTAGTCCTGATGTCTCCTCGACCATCGCTCAGACGCCGTCCCATGGTCCAGTGCTCATCCAGGGAAGGTAATTGTGCAACCGAATATTGATAAAATACAGTTTATTCATATAATGGTACTATTACATTGGGAGCTGTAAACGTAGCAAAAGGGCAAACACACGGCGTCGCGGGCTGTTGACGCAGAGAAGAGAGGTCGACATTAAGCTGCGAATCCAGCGGCGCCTGAAAGCCGCAACTTTCATATCCTCATCCTTCCACCTACTGGCGGACCCATCGCTCCAGCCAGCATCCTTCCCGTGCATCCTCCTGGGAGAGGCACCACAAGTCAGGTAGCGCACATATCCTCCGGCTCCTCACCATCCTGCTGCATCGACTTTGGCCGTGTCCACTCAGCCCTGCCGCTGCCGTTGCCACCTGTGCGATCAACCTTCACATCCTGCGCCACACATTAGCCACGCGCACTCTGAGGTAGAACCCAATCTCACAATGGCCCGCATTCGTTCTACAGCGGCTGCGGCTGCTGCGGCGACACACGCAGCCCAGCGCCAGACCCATTCCCTCTGATGTTTCCTGTGGGGTGGCCGGGGCGTGGGCGTACATAAGTGCGATGCACTCATCCTGCGGCTGCATGTCCTTCCCTCCGAATTGTGGCGACGCCAAACGCTACGTCAGTTTGCCGCATGGGCAGTTCGGTGGGGACGGTGCCTTGGGTGGGAGCGGTCGGTGTAAACTGTAAGGCTATTAGCATGCGCTACCAACCCAACGATGAGAATACCTGCAAGTCTTTTACTGCCCGCACTGGGAACGGTCTGGGTGGAAACTATAAGGCTATCAGCATGTGCTACCAACCCGACAACGAGAATATTACCTACACACGACCTGTGTGGGTCTTTCAGATGCCCGCGCCAGGGCCCTAAAAGGTAAGAGAGCTTGTTAGAATATACTTGACTAGAACGAAGTCTGCATTTACCTCTAAGACAGATATTTCAGTCCACCGAGAAAAGCCAAGGATAGTCTGAAGGGAGCCACAAGCAGCGAAAGTGCGAAACAGTACACGAGAAATGCCACAGGCGGCTGAATGCGAAACAGCGCAGAAACGGGGCCACAGGCGGCCAACTGCGACGCAGCGCGAATGGACGGAAGGGGAGACAAAACAGATGAATCAGAGAGAATATGAGGGCAGAGGAGGGGACAGCGAGTGAACTGTGAAGAGGGAAAGAGGGAAAGAGGCGACGAACCAGATTTGCAGTGAGTCACGTGCGATATGATTTGACTGCCGTGATGCCGGCACAAAAAATAATTGTGTGACTTCGCAGGGAGCTTGCTGTTCATACATAATCTTCTGCCCATAAATCATTTTAGATGCCAAGTAATCCTATAGAAATTTCCTGGATACCGGCCAAGTCTCCCCCACTTGTGCGAGCACTTGATATATTTTTAGAACAGAGAACGTTAAAGACTTGGTCGAGTTGACTAAGCGACTCGACCATGTCTTTAGTGGGGCCCTCGGCATCGGAGTCCGCAAGGCAGCTGCGAGAACTCGAGAGGCATGAGATGAGTCTGAAGGTGTTTGATAACCGCTCATGCTGGGCGAACGGTGCAGCTGTCTGTGGTTAATGGCCAAGAACTTGAGGTGAGCCGAAAACCGATGGATTGCTCAGCGTGGCATCCAGAAACATGGCGTGAAAACATAGTTGGAAGGGCCAGGGAAACGTCGAGTGCGATGCCAGGTGGACCTGGTTTGAGGTACTGGCCTAAGCTCGAGTCGACGTGGTCAGAACATATGAAGAAAACGTGGCAGTGATGTATGATCCAAATGTTGTGCCAACGTTGATGCGGATACTCCCACAACCTCAAGCCCACCAATGCTGTCACGAGCTCACAAGAGTATTGGGCCGACAAATTTATCAGATGTTTTATAAGCAATCTATGTTCGAGTCAAATGTACATTCAGGCCGGTTGGTGGTGTAACCGTAGTCGTCGAGTGGCTACGCGACCGCGTACGGCGTGGCGTGGCCACGCACGACGATTTTTTATTCACCACACAACTCCTCACCGGTTTTTACGCGTTGCTGCGCCTAGGCGAGCTCACGTATCCCGATAAGGTGCAGCTTCGCAACCCGCGCAAGGTCTCGCAGCGGGCCTCAGTGTCGTGGCACGAGACGGGGTACGGCTACTTTCTACCTGGCCACAAAGCTGACGCTTTTTTCGAGGGCAATGCCCTCATGATCGAAAAGCTTCGTGGACCCACAGACCCCCACAAACCTTTCTGCGACTACCTCGCCTCACGCGACAAACTCTTCCCGTACCACCCTCAGCTCTGGCTGCGTGCCAACGGCACCGTCCCCACACGATCCTGGTTCCTCGCGCGGCTGAGGAAGTTCTTCCCCAACTCCATAGCCGGCCAGTCTATGCGCGCTGGCGGTGCCACGCGCCTAGCCGAATCTGGCGCCCTTCCCCACATCATCCAGGCGGCCGGTCGTTGGGCCTCAAAGGCTTTCCAGATCTACATCCGCAAGAACCCTATCCTGCTGCAAGGCATGATTTACGGCCGCCCAGCCTTCGAGGGCCCGCCCCTACAAGGTTCTAGGCCTGTTGCCGCCGCAACCAGCTAACCGCTCGACGATACCCAAGCTATACCCGACTTTCCCATTCAACCGCATCTCATCCACCATTCCTCCAATTCCAAAAAAAAAAAAAAAAAATTTAATAGCCTTAATAGCGGTCTGCGGTCGAATACCATCCGAGCCCGTCGCCGGCCCCCGGCGACGCGGCTGCGTCCTCGCTACACTCCACGCGTCCCTCAACGCAAGCCAGTTAGTCGGGTTTAAACTTGTTTACTCGAGTCTAACGGGCGCGCAAGTTGGATGTTGCGAGAAACTTCTCGCACCCTCTCCGTGCCGGGGTCTTACACCTCGGGCACTAAGCGGAGAGGCTGCCGTATCTCCTGCTGTGCGGTCCACGGCACGAGCAGCGTATCGCCCCGCGCGAGTGGTCCGATCCGCGATCGACTGTGATGGCAACCAGCGAGCACAATGGCTGAATAGGGGTCAGGAGAGTGTCAACTCTTCTCTCCTTCTCACCATTCACTGCTCGCTAGGTCTGTCTCATTACTTATACCCTTCTCTGCTTCTCTGACAATTTAGTACTCGATAGCGATAAATTTTCTCTCTACCCGCCGTCCTCTCCCTGGTACATTATTAGCTACTTTGATGTATTCTACACGGTCTGCGGTCGAATACCATCCGAGCCCGTCGCCGGCCCCCGGCGACGCGGCTGCGTCCTCGCTACACTCCACGCGTCCCTCAACGCAAGCCAGTTAGATTCAATTTCCTTTCGATGGCAACTTGGAATCAATTATGCCGCTGTTCGTCCGCGCTCACGTTCTTGAACTTCTTCTGCGTCAGTCAAGATCTTTCCAAGTCGGCCCGCCGCCTTCCGTCGACGTCGTAACCACGCTGTTCAGCCCACGTTTGTCGACATCAACGCTTGTATAAATATGTCGCGCTTCTCTGAGTCCAGCGGATCCGCGCCTCCACGATGGTCTTCAGATTCACTCAGGTCGTGCTCGTGGCAGCGGTCGCACAGGCCACCGTCGTCCACTACGACCCAGCGCAAAGCAACACCAACAACTTGACTTTTGCTTTGAACGGGACTGGCGCACCCGGGATTTTCGACTCGTCAACGACTCCGGACAACAGCTATGGAGAATACAATTGGTCTATCTGGTTTCTCTACCGGATGCTTCGTGTTTGAATGCAATACTTAGGTGTAACATGCCTCATGTGCGCACTCGCGAATACAAGTGGGTGTGCCATTACAAATTCAAAAGTTTTCTGCTTAGCATCTTGCGCGGCGTTCAGAACCCCTTCGAATGAGTACACCCTCGAGTATGTTGAGGTACGGACCCCTTCAATAAAATCCGCCACGCCTTATATCGGGTTTGCCGGGTTTGCCCCCAGATCATCCAACGGCACCACAAGCGCACGCCCTATTCCTCGAATACCTTTTTCAAGGAAGATATCACTTGGGAGTACGTGCATGATATAGCCTGTCTTTTCTTTTGCTCATAACACAAGCTGCACTGGGGAGGGTCCTGTGGAGTATGGGAAAGGGTCAGTATCGCTGCTGAATTTCAAAAGAGAGAGAGCTGACAGATAAGGTATAGTCCCAGCGGCGTCAGTTCAGATGTTGCCGTAATACAGGTGAGCGTGCTTGAGGTGCAAACCCAGCCGTTTTCGAGAAGTCCTTGACAGTGGCAAGCCTTCATCAACCCTCAAAATCCCTGGACAACAACAGTGGGTCCTGGTTTCGTCAATACCACGTACGTATGCGTCTTTCTCGGCATCCCTAACCTCATCCGATAATGCAGTTGCCAACTTCCCCAAATCACCTCCGACGGCCTAGTGGACAGCCATACCCATGGCTCCGTGAGTAGATTAGCACTAGCTTTGATTACTAGGCTCTCATGTTCTGTAGGACATCCGTTCAGTTTATGCCGAACGTTTGGGCTTGGGACAGAAGCTCGACCCTTCCCTCGTTCAAATTCGTCAGTTCCGTGTATCCAGGCGTTTTACCGTTCGTTCAAATGCTAACAGGGGTCACTAACAACGACATTACGTCGCAAGGTACTTGATGTTTGCGAGATTCTGAGTCTGCACGCAAACTAAACGAACCAAAGTGGCTGGAGCGCTCTTGAAGGGCCTATTTCCTGAAACTGATAATGTCGCCGTCCTCATTCAGTCAGACACGTACGACTCACTCGAGCCGGTCTACTCGTGCCCAGCAGCGAATAGCCTGTTCAGCGCTTACACCACGGACAGCACCAATTGGACGACTCACCTAAATGACGCTGCACCTCTCTATGCTAAACTCGACAGTGTGTCTGGCATCGCAACGGATGATAGTGGAGGCTGGCACACTTCGTTCGACCAGTAAGTATCAGCAATGTGTAAATCAAACTCCCCTCCAAGACTGAACCAGCTACTTTGATAACCTTTCGGCGAAACTCTGCCATGGCAAGCCGCTTCCTTGCAGTGTCAACGATACTTCCCTCTGTGTTACCAAAGACGAGGTAAGGCTTCCTTCCCGCCGCCCAAGTCCCTTAACCCAACTTTGCGCGATAGGCAAATACCGTCTTCCGGCTCGGTAACTGGGAGTACTCGTATTACTTCCGCGATGCACCCAGCTCTACGCAATATTCTGCCTGGCATTACGGCGCTTGGTTCCTCGAGCTGAAAGCTCACCTAGAGGCGGTGGTTGCCGGCCAGAGCAAAGTACCGTGTCTTTTCTTTCCTTTCACTCAGTGCTCCTATTGCCGATAGACCAAATATTTCCACAACGTAAGTAAGGTTTCATGAGCGAACGACGGTTTATCCATGGGCAGAAACACAGATCGCACACGACGGATCTGTAGCACCTGCGCTCGGATTCCTCCAGATCTCCAACATGGTCTGGCCCGGAATGTGCGTCTTCAGTTGAAGGCTGGCATTCAAGTCAAAACAAATTTGCTGACGAGAGCAGGGGTTCCGAAATTGTGTTCGAGGTGTACAAGAATAAGAAACAGGCATACTTTCTGCGCGTATTGTGGGGTGGTCAGCCCATGGTGACATCCACCCCGATGGGCACCCTGGACATGATCCCAATTGAAACCATGCTGGATTGTTCGTCGTCGTTATTTTCATTGCTTCCGATTTGGCCTAAATTCCTTCAGATATCGATTCCATGATCGGCTCTGGTGCTAATCTCCTCACTGCGTGCCAAGGATGAAAAAATATCTAGTCGAGCGGTGTGGTCCGGGAAGTCAAGGAAAGGGTTAATTCAATAAATACCTTTCTATTCTTGGACTTCCTGATTGCTCTATATACAACAAAATGTACCCGATTACTGTTACAGGTCCCGGTGAAGATTTTTTTGCTTGCGGTTCAGTTAATACTCAGCCCCCTTGTAGTCGGTATATCCTACAGCGGGATCATCGCCCTCGGCGCCATACAGATGGTCAAAGTCAGGCTCATTGTCCAGCGGCTTGCCAGCCTTGATGCGTTTCCCGACGTCCGGGTGGGCGACCCAGTTCAGGCCGATGAAGACGCCAGCGGCCTGGCCACTGCTGACGAGCTCTTCCGCCTCCTCGGGAGTGACGCCGAGGTTGACGAAAACGTGCGTGTTTGTGAGGAAGGGGCTGAAGGTTGCGACCACGTCGTGTTCTGTTTCACGTCTCTCCTCTGCGAACAAAGGTTGGAAAAGTGCAATCGTATATGTTTTAGGAAAAATAGGAACAAACCTTCGAATTCGGGGTCGTAGCGCATCAGAGCGACGTATGAGACCCCGAGTTTGTCGGCCTCGCGGAGGAGATATCCGAATGTATCGATCGTCTCTTGTAGCGGCATTCCCACATCGTTGTAACCCCCAGCTAACAAAAGATGAACTCAAGTTCTTTTGGTTTCACAAGAAGGGGAGCCTACATGGGCTGAGTTTGATCGAAACATCAGGCCCGTAGACCTCGATTAAAACCTTGAGGGTTTCCAAAGCGAAACGGGCACGGTTCTCCGGGGTCCCGCCCCACTGGTCGGTGCGCTGGTTCGCGGTCGAATCGAGAAATTGCGCTACGATATAACCATTCGCTCCGTGCACTTCAAAACACTGAAATCGACTTCTTTCACTTTCAGAGCCAGCACATTCGACGCACACTCGACACCATCAAAACCAGCTTCTTTTGCGTTGATGGCCGCCTGCTTGAACTGTGCAATTATAACGGTGGGATCGGGGATTTCAGTGGGCTGCGATGGGGATGAAAAGCTGACAACAAAAACGATAGCTCGAAGGCAATCTCACTGTAACGTAGCCGGGATGACCAGGAAGGAAGCGGAATTTTCCACCGCGAGCAGAGATTGCGGACGGAGCATACACAGGCTTGTGGATATTTATGTGTCAGAGGTGGGTAGAGGCCGGGAATGCTAGATGGCATACAACACCAGCGGCGATTTGCTCAGGAGCGTCAGGGTGACTGACACGGCCAACTGCACATGGTCAGTGGATGATTTCCATGGGAGTTTGAGACATACGGTGCCAGAGCTAGACAAAAATGAGCCACACGGAATTAGGGGTCGTTAAGCGGACAAACCTGACAGTACATTTTGCTGCCCGCCTCATGAACAGCATCGGTGATTTTCTTCCATCCGGCGACCTGGGACTTGTCCCAGATGCCCGGGGCTTGCGGCCATTCGGTTCTTGAACAACAAGTTAGTGTTCAAATGAAGTACACAATCCACGATTCTGAAACGCACCCTTGACGCGTAATGAGGGTACCCTCGGAGACCTGTGGACGCGAAAATCGATTGACTACACAAGGGTAGGGGGAGACATACTATGAGGCCTGCGCCGCCAGTTGCGCGCTGCACATAGTACTCTAGCATGATCTCATTGGGAACGGTATCCGTCGAGCGATTGCGAGTCAGAGCACTCATCCCTTAGTATTCGTTCAGCCTGAGGAGACCAAAGACATGAGTAGGTTGAATACCAATCCGGTTGGTGATCGTAACGCTTCCAAGCTTGAGCGGGGTGAAAAGAGACATGGTGACGACGATGGATAATACATCGAGTCGATATATTTGGGTCCTTTATGAAAAGACGGGCCCGGAAACATAATGTTTCAATTCAACATCGAGTCAGTGATCGCTGATGGACGTATGTGGCGGTACCCCTTCGATCGCAGCGATGAACTTTTGCCTCCGCTTTTGCTCCGCTTTGTAAGTTCGGCTGAATACATTCGCGAGCAGTAGCCGTGGATGTCAAGGAAAGGGTTGCTTCGCGCTAGTTTTCTATGCCGACACGACTTCTTGATTTCTCTATTTGTACACACCGAATAAACCCAGTAAAGAACTCTGCTTACAATTCATTTAATACTCAGCTCCCTTGTAGTCGATATATCCCAGAGCGGGATCGACGCCCACGGCACCGTACAAGTGGGGAAAATTAGGCAAGTTGTCCAACGGCTTGCCCGCCTTGATGCGCTTCGCGACGTCTGGGTGCGTGACCCAGTTCAAACCGAAAAAGACACCAGCGGCGGGGCCGCTGCTGACTAGCTCTTCCGCCTCCGTGGGAGTAACACCGGCATTGACGAAGACGGGCGTGTTTGTGAGGAAGGGGCTGAAGGTCCCGACCACGTCGTGATTTGTGCCGCGTTTCTTGCCTGCGAACACAAATGGTCGTCAATGCACCACATACATTTCCAGGGAAAGGGATAACAAACCATCGAATTCGGGGTCCGAGGCGGCGGTGTAGCGCACCAGAGTGACGTACGAGAGCCCGAGTTTATTGACCTCGCGGAGGAGATAGCCGTATGTGTCGATCGTCTCTTGCAGAGGCATGCCGAGGTCGTTGTACCCTCCGGCTAATGGAGCATTTCGACTTCATTTCATTTTTTTCCTCGCAGGGAGGGGAGCTTACCCGGGCTGAGCTTGATCGAAACATCGGGTCCGTACACCTCGATTACAGCCTTGAGGGTTTCTAAAGCGAAGCGGGCACGGTTCTCTGGGCTCCCGCCCCACTGGTCGGTGCGCTTGTTTGCGGTCGAGTCGAGGAATTGAGCGATGAGATATCCATTCGCTCCGTGTACTGAAGAAAATCTTAAGTCGATTTCGTTCCAATTTAGCGCTTAACTGCGACGCACATTCGACGCCGTCGAAGCCGGCTTCTTTCGCGTTAACAGCCGCCTGCTTGTACTGGGCAATGATAACAGTAGGGTCGGGGAGTTCGGTGGGCTGCGATGGGGGTGAAAAGCTGACAACAAAAACGATAGCTCGAAGGCAATCTCACTGTAACGTAGCCGGGATGACCAAGAAGGAAGCGGAATTTTCCACCGCGAGCAGAGATTGCGGACGGAGCATACACAGGCTTTGGGGATGTATGTATTAGAGGTGTGGAGAGACCGGAAATACTAAATGGCATACAACACCAGCCGCGATCTGCTCGGGAGCCTCAGGGTGACTGACACGGCCAACTACACACCGTCAATAGAGGATTTCTATGGAAGATTGAGACATACGGTGCCAGATCTAGTCAGAAAATGAGCCGCGTGGGATTAGGGGGTCGTTAGTGGGACAAACCTGACAGTACATTTTGCTGCCCGCCTCATGAACAGCATCGGTGATTTTCTTCCATCCAGCGACCTGCGTTTTGTCCCAGATGCCCGGCGCCTGCGGCCATTCGGTTCTTGGATGAGTTAGTCTCAGCGCAGCATGATACACATGGTTCTTGAACGCACCCTTGACGCGTGAGGAGGGTACCCTCGGTCACCTATGCGCACGAGAATCAATCATATGAACCAGCAAAGGTTACGGAGACAAACTATAAGAGCCGCGCCGCCAGTTGCGCGCTGTACATAGTACTTTTGCATGATATCATTGGGAACGGTATCCGTCGAGCGATTGCGAGCCAGGGCACTCATACCTTCAAGAGCCTTTGTTCATTAGACCAGAAACAGAGTACATTGCCGCCTACCAATCCTGCCGGGAATGGTGATGCTTCCAAGCTTGAATGGGGTGAAGAGAGACATGGTGGCAAAGATGGACGTTTCGAGGCCTAGGGTGAATGTTCGCGTCTTTTATAAAGAAAGACCGGATGACGCGATTTATTGCCGTTTTCAGAAAAGTTGGCGCGCGTGACTTTTTGTGACTTTTTGCGCATTTTGCTGGCCCGATGTCGGCGGCCCATATCTCCACAACCCCTACACCAAATCGCTCGAGTCCAGCACCATTGGAAAGCGCTCGTTCAGGCCTATCCTGCCCGGGCATTTTGGAGAGATTCTGAGCAGTGCGAATATGCTGATTTTACGTGATGGCTAAAATGCATCGGCGACGTCCAGCATAAGACGGAGAGGGTATGGGGCCGTAATAACTTGTAGATACATTCTTGAGACTGTGTACAAGGGCGCCCCAGCTAATTCATGGAAGTGTCTGGTGCCAACGGTACACAATACTCGACGTCTAAATTACACCATGAAAGCCCCATAAACCATGACCTTCCGCTCGTTTTCACGCAAATTGGAACGTCCCCCCATGTCAGACGGGTCAAACCGATTCTATACCACACATTCGTTAGGATATGTGAGGTGAAATAGAGGTGGAAACGCACCTTCTGCTGCCTGCAAATTACATTGTTCTCCTCGCATTTCAGGGCCATCCAAAGCCGAAAAAAATATCCTAGACGATTGGAGGTGTTCAGGGAATGCTACTGTGGAGATCCTGGGGGCTTCCATGTTTAGGGAAGGCCGGATGGAGTTGTTCAAAAGTGGTGTGAAATGTCACCAACAGAAATCAGCCATTGTCGGCGCTCTCATACATAGAACTTCATGGGGCTCCATCCGGGCGGTGACATTGAGGACCTATGGCCACAATTTGCAAGAGGAGAACTTGTTCGTCCATCGCTAGGGCCCGCGGTTGTGCGTAGAGATGACTGAGAGATACCATCAGAATGAGTGTGCAGTCAGCCTCAACAATGCCGGGGCAGGATAGGCCTGAACGAGCGCTTTCCAATGGTGCTAGACTCGAGCGATTTGGTGTAGGGGTTGTGGAGATATGGGCCGCCGACATCGGGCCAGCAAAATGCGCAAAAAGTCACAAAAAGTCACGCGCGCCAACTTTTCTGAAAACGGCAATAATTGAGGCATTCATTTATCGATAAGTAAAGTTCACATGGCTACTAGTGCCAGACCCGGGCTCGCTCGCAAGAAGCTGATGGAGGCGTGGAATCGACGAGCGTGAAGCGCTCACTGCAAGTGAGCGGTCAAGTGAGCGGTCAAGTACTTGAATACTGGCAGTACTGGTTGGATGTGGACGCATTCGATCAACAATGTGGCGGTACAGCTGTCCCTTCGACTCGGTCCAACGGCACCGTAATCTAAAGCGAGGATACCATCTCCTCCAGAGTATACCATCTCCAAAGTATACCATTTAATCTCTGCCATTGCACGCCATTCATCGCCGTACCGTTTTGCTTCCGCGTTCGAGGTTTGATTCCGTGGAATATATTCGCCGTTGAACATGTCGACCACATATGCTGCCAAAGGTAAAGCCAAGCAGTTCTTCACAAAGCTTTTCGACCTCGAAGATGTGAGTTCGTTTGGCGCGCCAGACGTCGGCTTCAACAAGTGACATGAAATGTAGAAGTCCGATGCGCGTCCACCGCCGCCGCCAAAACCTACCCCGAATTACTACGGCAGCGACCACGGTGTCTATTCTATCCGACCTTCATCCTCAGATAACGACTTTGTGCACGGCTTCGACCAGCTCAAACTATCAAATACTCCGCGTCCCCAGAACCAGTCTCCCCATCATGCCCAGAATCAGTCTCCGCGTCCACAGAACCAGTCCCCTCGTCCACAGAGCCAGTCTCCCCGTCCGCAGAACCAGTTCATCGGTGGATTCAATCCCAACCACTTCTCTCCGAGCCCCCTACCGCGGCCCCCATCTATACCGATGCCCGTACCGTCAACCCAGCCTTTGAACTCCAGGACAATGCAATATGCTCTTAACGAGACTTCTGAGCCTCCAAGTTTCCTCAACGTTCCTCCAGTTCTCGGCTCGCGGCCCCAATCCTTGCCTCCGCCGGCACACGCGGCTCCATACGATGATTCTCCCTTCCTCTCGCCCCAGCCTTCGCCCGCCCCCAGCGTCTCTTCTTCTACGGGAACACCGACGAAAGCCAAGCCCAGACCTCGCCGTTCCAACTCCGCGCCGACCGTAGACACGTGTGCGGGTTTCACCAAGGCCGGGAAACGGTGTACGCGCGAGGTCAAATCGCGCGGTCCTGCATTCTCCTACCGCCCCGTGGAGGACGATTTCGACGTGGACGGCAACCCTGGCAGTGAGGGCACGGTGGAGCGATTCTGCCACCAGCATATCAAAGACTTTATCGGCGGTGTCGGCAGTGTGACTGGATTTTATGCCCGGAAGTGGATGGGCGAAGGTCAGGATCGAGGGGACGAGGTCTGGGTGTCGTTCGCTGGTGTGTTTGTTTCCCTCAGGTAATCTGGAAGTGCCTGATCTATCTTTCCTTGTAGACTTCATTCCATCATATCTCTCCCCCGAGACCCAGGTCGCGCTTCGCGTAGAGATGGAGAAGGCGCGCTCCCCGAAAGACACAGAGGGGTACATTTACACATTTGAGATACGCGGTGCGTTTTGGCGACCTAACATGAAGCTGTATAACCTAACAATCTCCTGCAAAGACCCGGATTCTTCACAGATAAAGTTGAAGACTGGGAGAACAACCCATCTAGTCCATCGGCTGGACCAATGGAACAAGCAGTGTTCATCCAAGGAACAGGTGCTCCGGGGCTGGTTCCCCGGTGGCGTGGACCCCGAGACAGGTTTGCCTGCTACGAGTCTCATGAAAGGGCGTGTGGATGCGGGCAGCAAAGGGGCTTCGTGCCATCGGTTAGGTGCGCACCGTCTCTTTTTCGCGCTCAAGCTTGCTCATGTCACCAGAGCGCCTCATCCACCTCGAACTCGCAGACCTCGTCGCCGAGGGCCAGTACCTCAAACCCAACTGGAAGAGCTTCAAGAAAGGGCAGCCGCCCCTCGTCGACATCGGCAGCCCGCCCTCCACGCCGAACAAGAAGCCCGCCGCGGCGGCGCTGGGCACCGGCCCCAAGTGCCCAGACTGTGCGTCCTACCTATGTCGTCCCATGAGACTTTTGGGTGTATGCTAAATTGACTCGCAGGCGGCAAGCAACACAAGGAGATCTTCACGTTCACGCGCGTAAAGAAGGGCCCGTACAAGGGCAAGGAGTGGGAAAGTATCGTCAAACCTGTTGTAGAACGCTGGGGTCGGTTTGTGGAGGAGCATGTCGGTTGACGATTTGCGACGATTTGCCGCTGGTTTTGTGCTATGTTTTGTATCGTCGGACTAAAGCTTGTATCTGCTGTTTTGTTGTGCTGTACTGCTGTCTTGTTCTTGAATCTTGACTGCGTTTGAATGATGTCGAGGCTGCTCGGAACATGTGCTGTTCCTTCAAAAGTTTGTCGCAATTGACTTGAGGTTCCTTGCATTATTTTCGAGTGCGAAACAAGCATGAGTTTAGCAAGGGTAATTCCACGCTGAACTCTCCCATTACACCGCTAGCTCCGCCGGTGCTTCTCTCCATTCTCTGTATGTCAGTTCCCGCCCCGAGTAGCCCGAAAACGTTGACTATTCGAAATTCCGGCAAATACCGGGAACGTATAAAGGTCAGCCACCTGAAAGTTTAATCCTCAGCCCTCTTGGCTCTCGACCATCATCATCTCCCTTTGCTTCCTCCCGGTAAGCTTACGCCCCCTCCTGTGATCATTGCTCATTCACTGGCATATGTCGTGTTCAGATGCAACCGAGCGCGAGGTGCGTGGCCCTCTTCATCGCTCGCTGCACTCGCTTACATCTTCCTTTGATCCCTCACAGACGCGCCTACAACGTCACGCCACCAACCATTCGAGTAGCAGGCCGAGCATAGTTACGACGCGATCCGAGTATAACCCGGGAGCACATCCTTGTGTAACGAACGGGCGAGTCGGTAGGGAGCGCGTGGTATGTTCCGCCGGACAGGGAGGGGCTTCAGAAATCTTGCGGGAGACATCACTGTGACTGCTTGAATGGACGTTGGCGCCTGAACTGCCCAACGGCCTGTCGCCTTCGTATTTCCAGTGCGTCTCGCCATATTTTCTTCTTCTTACATTGTATTGACTGGTTTTTCCAGCACGCGACAAATGGGAAGGCGCATTTACGGGGGGATTCCCGTTTAACTACATTTCTTTCAACTCCGTTTCGTTTTCGTAGATAGTTCTCGGGGGCGGGCTCGCAACCCTTCGCGTCTCCTTGTCGTGGACCCCCGGGCTTGCGACTCTTTTCGAGTTTACCAAGAACGCGAAAATTCTGCTCATTTGTACTCGATAATACATCCTTTTTCGTTCAAGTTCTTTGTGTGACTGACCGAATAAGATTTCGTGAGCGGTAAGGTGTTTGATGGGGAATAATGCACGTGACCGTGTATCGGATCTGCGGGCCGGCTGGCCGTTAAACCTCGCCTCGCTGACCAGCCTAGTCCTTAGAGGTTGCAATTGGGTTGCAATGAACCAGCTCGTTCCTCGCTCTCCCTCCATTGTGCGCCAATGCCCGCTATTTCGAAATAGTAGGCAACGCGGCTTTGCCATTGAAGTTTGGGAATCGAGATGCCATATACTGTAGTAGGCGAGCCTTTGTTAAAGCGTCTGTCAACAGAAGACTTCTGACCTTCATTCATGAACGGACCGAGATGTGTGAGACTTCGATGCGGAATAGTCGAAATAATCAACAATGTGTTGCCTTAGGACAATGTTCCCGGATCGCAATGCATTCTTTGGAGAGAGCCATTGAGCATGGAGCATGGAGCAAAGAGCTTATTGTTACATTGGTTGCTGTCTTCCACCGCGGAGGCGCAGGTCGAAGGGAGAGATAACGTAGCATAGACCGAGTCCCGTATCCTGGGAGCTGTAAAACGCGGACTGGGAGCTCCATGGTGGGAACTGCGTCTGGGTGACCATTCATCCCGCTAAACTAGCGGCCCAGATGACGATCCCCTTCTCTACTTCTTCGAAGATATCCAGGGATCTCGTGGGTTCGGTCCTATACGCGGTCGGAGAGCTCGTCCTTCAAAGCACAATCTTTTGGCGAGGTGTTTGGATGATTAAAGGGCGGGTGCATCTTACATGCTTGGCCTCGAGCCATTGCCTCGAGAAATTCCGTGTTCTGACAAACCTCGCCCGCCAAATTGCAGAGTAAGGGTTCGGTCTTCCTTACGTCCATGATTTTGAGCCGTTTCGCAAACGTCGTTCTACCCATCTCCGTGGCCAAGAAGAGGCGTTGACCTCGTTAAACTTAGGAGAAATATTGGTCAGATCATCGTCGGACATCAAGATTCGCCTTCCACTGGAGCGCTGAGCCATAGCATGAGCTGCGCCTGGGTGACCTTTCACCCCGCCAAACTAGCGGCCCAGAAGTCGGTCTACTTCTTGACTTCTTCGGAGACATTTGAGAAGAGGATACACCCTAGATCTGAGTGTCGCGTTCTGAGAATCGTCCCGAAACCTGGATGGATCTCATAATTGCAGGCAAGCTGTACCTCCGCAGCAGCATGGAGCAGTCAATGGGTAATTTCGGCATTGTCGCGAAGTCCGCCGACACTCTAGAGAAAGCGCCTTGTTGTTTCTGTTGTTGTTTCCGGGCGAAAACAAAAAAGGAGAAATCGTCCATTGTTCGTTTTCGAGAGAGACAAAAAGGTTTTTGGTTCAACGGAGTTACCTTGTTTGGCTGTATTTGGCTTGCACTGCCACTCGAAGCGCTCATTGTCTTTTTTCTTTGTCTTTCAATGGAGGGCGCGCCTATAAAATGGCCAGCGTGGGGTCGCTCTTGTTCTCATCTACCAACTTGCATCAGCATCTCCCCCGCTCTCGTTAATTTCCCTTTCACTCTACGCCAATCCACGATCTCGCAATGTTTTCCACGAAATTCACAACTTTTGCCGCTGTGGCTTGCCTTTCTCTCGCTGTCATCCCCATCGCTCGCAGTGCCATCATCGATGTAACGGTCGGCGGTGAAGGTGTCATTGCATACACCCCAAGCTCCGTGGTTGCCAATGTCGGCGACGTTGTGCAATTCACCTTCAAACAGAAAAACCACACTATAACCCAATCCACTCTCGCTACGTATGTTATCTCTCTTGCACCCTTGACCGCGGATGCTCACTCTATCGTATAGGCCATGCTCCCCTCTGGAGGGAGGATTCGACTCGGGATTGTAAGTTGTGCCATTCTACTTTCTCTGTTCAGCGATTGATTATTTCGTTTAGCGTTCCTGTTGCCGCCAATGAGACCGACTTCCCCCTTGCTCAGTTGACCGTCAAAGACACGAATCCCATCTGGATTTACTGCAAGCAGACTGGACATTGTCAGGTATGTCCTTCATTCCCTTTATCCATCCCCGGCTTCTTACCTCTCGTCCTCTTCCCTTCCCCAGCAAGGCATGGTTTTCGCTGTCAATCCAGGCAGCAACCTCGCGGCGTTCCAGGCCGCTGCCACGGGAAATACCTCCATCGCCACAACAGCAGCTGCCGCCTCTACTGGCGCGACTGGCGTGGTCACTGTGACCGCCACAGTTACAGTGTCTGGCGAGCCAATCACCACGACATATGGCTCGTACCCCGGCTCAGCTTCCCCGACTTCCGCTGTTTCGAGCGACCACCTTGTCATCGTCGGCGGATCGGCCGGACTGGTCTACACTCCCTCGAACATCACTGCCCAGCCGGGAGACACCGTCACCTTCCAGTTCCAGGTGAAGAACCATACGGTTACCCAGAGCTCGTTTGCGGACCCTTGCCGGGCCCTCTCCCTGACGAGCGCCACTGGCCAAATCGGTTTTGACTCAGGCTTCATGGCGGTAGCCGCGAATCAAACCCAATTCCCCACCTTCACCATCCAGATCAACGACGTATGTCCTTCTGTCGCTACCTCTTTTGCTCCCTATTGACTTTTATCCATAGACCCAGCCTATCTGGGCATACTGTCGGCAGGCCGGCCACTGCGGCGAGGGCATGGTAAGTTGTGACCCATCCGTCGATATCCCATCTTCTGACAATTTCTCTCAGGTATTCAGCGTCAATGCCGTGGAGCCCAACGACTTTGCGGCCTTCAAGGCCAAAGCCATCCAGCTCAATGGCACGGCGTCCGCATCGGCCGCCTCACCCTCCGCTACCTCTGCCACCGAGACAAAGAACGGTGCAACACTTCCCGGCCGCAGCGCGGCCGCGACGTTGGCACTCGTGGGCTTTGTGCTGGGCATGATTTTATAGAGTTTCGTCGACGATAACGAGTTGTTACGCCGTTACGATCCGACCACGTCTTTCCTTACCTTGGGACTGCATTAATGTCTAATTGTATTACCCTACCTGCACTCATTGTATTCATACTTTCACGTTCGGACATTATGTAGCGTATCTTTGAGCTAGCGAGCTAGCTCCTCATTCAAATAGAATAATTTTTACACTCTCAACTGGAATAGAACGAATTCGAAGTCTAGGCGGAGCCAAGTTTGATCGGGATTTCCTTTCCCAGCTTCCGTTTTCTCTCTTTGGCTCGCAAGTGAATTCAATGGAAGGAATCCCTCAAACGAACGGTGCACAGCAACAACAGAGCGCAGAGGACGAGGCGGCCAAGCGCGCTCAGGAAGAGCAAATGCGGCGGGATGTCATGGCCACCGTCCTCGACACGGCGGCACGCGAGCGGTGTGCGTCCATTCACGTCCCCCCCGCGCAATCTAGCTTTGACTCACATCTTGCGCGGGTTGCAGTATCGCGGATAGCGCTCGTCAGTCCTGAGCGATCGAAGCAGATCGAGGGAATCCTCATGCGTATGGTGCAATCTGGCCAGCTGCGGGGGCGGGTATGTACTTTCCGGGTACGGTTGCCATTCACTGGAATACTTACTCCCACAGGTATCCGAGGACCAGCTCATCGATTTATTAGAGCAGGTCCGCTTTTTTTTATCTGCCTTTGGATTGGAGAAGACTGATTAAATTGCGTGCAGATGGAGGAGGCTCAAGGAAAGACAACAGCGAAAAAGTCGACCATTGTCGTGCGTTTTCGGTGTCCAGAGTGCGCACAGTGCGCGCCGTTGATGTATATTCATTCTCTTGACAGTTCCAACGGCGGAAAGACCCGGACGACGATTTCGACTTTTGATTCATCGGTGCTCCTTCGACTCAATGTAGCGTTCTCTCGACCACCGACATGTATTCCTTATCCTGTACTACCATGCCGAATACCATCCCACCGTTCGCTACGCCAAAATCTCTGGCTTGTTGTCGTCGTTTATGGCGTCGGACAACTGCCCTGGAAGCGAGAAGGCGATTTCAGTGACGGGCGGCTGGCAGGACGACCGCGCTGGCAAGTTTATACAAGGGCAAGTCCACTTCCGGTCCCCTTTGCCTTAGACGGAAATCCTAGAAAGGAGTACCGCTACATGACAGATACACCAATTCTTGTTCAAGTTGACGTCTACCTGTGCGCATTGGTAAGAGTCAATTCGACACCTGGTTTCTTCCCCTCGAAGTATCCGGTATCGAACCCACAACACGACGGTTAGCCTTTCAATGCCTAGCTCTAACCAAACTCGGCAGAGATTTCCATGAACCAACTCAATATAAAGCTGGAGAGTTCGAAATGCACATGGAGGGTACTTAGCCGCCTGTATTTATAAAAAGGCGGCGCCATCTGCAGATCTAGCGACGTGGTGCACATCAGTAAGTAGCAAACTTGGTAGGTAGGTAGGTAGGTATATTCCGGCGCGGTCCCGTTAAGAAACAACCGGGGTGTTCGGAGCATATGTATGTATATATCGGCGTCCGGCGATGTCTACACCGTGAGATCCAGTGAGGCATTCTCCAGAAAAGGGGTGCATCACTTCCTGTTTTCAGAGAGGTCGCGTTGGCAGGTTCTGGGTCAAGTTCCTAGTCGGGTCATAGAGTAGCGCCCTAATGTGGGCAGTTTTTCAAGCCGTAAGTACAACTCGTGAATGTTTTTGGACACACACCATGTCATCTGATATTCCCGTTTACGCAACCACCGCAGATGCTCGCGTTGAGGTTTCATGGTAAAATGAAACGGGAATACCGTAACATGAAGTCCAGCAGTCAGTACGGTATGGCAGCACGGCGCCCAAGAACGAACACATTCCTGTCTTCGGAATCTGATCGGCGGTAAAAAGAGAGCAGTATAATCAAAGGATCAAGGGGCATGAAGTGATTTCGGGAGCAGCTAGGAGCACCTCTTGAGAAAGCGTACAGTCCAGAGAGGCCAGCGTTAGCGCCGTTTTGACGGTGTACTAGCATGAACCCGTGCTCCGCACGGAAAGCAACTACAGAATAAGCAGCCCAACAAAAATCTGAGAGCTAAATGCAGTAAACGTACCAGGGAAGCTTCAAAGCTGTTAAACTTGGAATTCCCGAATCCCCAAAGACACTCGTCACCAACCTTCGGTTGGTTCCTCGTGTCTCTCATCCTGGCTACATCAATTTTTCCTTGTTCTCATTTACAAAATGATCTCGTCAATCAGAGAGCTCGAATAAATTAGGTAGATCTCGTGAAACTTGCTATCTTTGAATCCAACTTGCCCACTACTTTTGTCACCGACTCTTCCATTAGGGTAGCTTAGTCAAGAGCTTAATAGTAATTATCTTGTTACCTTCATGCACCCGTGAAAAGGTAGCAGCAAACTTAGTAGATGTTCATGCATCCAGAAAGCTTGAAAGTGTACTTTTCCCTGCTTCGGACGTAGAGTTTGCTTGGGTGCCGAATATGTCCGATGTTTGTCCGTGCTTGGACAAACGCAGAGACATTCCTGATTGGCTGGAAAGCCTTACACGTGACTTCCTTTAATTGTATAAGTAGATATTTTCCTTGAAGCGAGGATATCACGGATCTCCGGAGAGACGAAATGTTAACGAAATCGTGAACAAAGGATCCAGGTTCCGCGCCCCACGCGCGACAGAAGAACATCGAAAGATTGGGGAAGGAGCCGTGTGGACGCTTGAATTCCTCCTTTTCATCGTCTTGCACGGAGCTCGAGAACAGCGAGGTTGAAAGGTCATCGAGTAAGCAATCGAAAAGAGCTCCGTGTCCTTGTTGACGCTTGTCTGGCTAGCGCTTCGGTGACCCTGCAAATTTCGATCCAATTAATAGCCGAACCCCCACGCTCGTTTCAATCCTATATCCTCCCTAGCTAATCCCTAATACCCGTGCGGCGTGCGTATGGATGTAGCGGATCGCACTATGGATGCTGCAGAACTCGCCCGGTGGACCCGCTTCGCTGCGAAAGGCGGCATTGGTAAATGTACAGCTATCGGCGACTGTGTAGCAGAGGCGGCGGAGGATCTCATGTTCCTTAAGGTGCGTCGTAGTGTTCTCGAGCAAGTCCACGTCTGACCTGCTTGGTAGAATGACGAGATAGTGGTCCTAATGCAGCTACAGGAGGAGAACTTGTTTTTGGTGTGTGCTGTCCCTTCTTAGCCTCTGTTTCGTTCTGCCTGAATGCGGCCACTGCCGCCGCACCTCGGAGCATACCTGCAATGAACGATGGCCACAATGGACACTCATCTCGCCCGATTGCATTTTGGGAGATGGTTTTGCTATTTGCACAATGTGCTTCCCATTCTCGTGGCCAAATATCGCAATGCCAGAGATGCACAATCTTGAAGTGCCAGGGCTGGGCACTCGGTTTCTCCCTTCTCATTCCTGTTTACACCGTGAATGAAATGGTTGACCTTTGTCTATTTTGTAGGGCTATTGCGAAGGCATCGTGGGCCGCTTCCACGCTAATGACGTGCATTTCCACTCTAAACTCAAGAAACCTGTAATGACCAAACGATCCTCCGTCTCTGCTACCTCGAATTCTGGGAAAAGTACTCCCACGCCGTCCGTGGCCCAGGCTCAGAGTCCAAGCCCGAAATCTACCAGCGTACAACAGTCCTCTGGCCCTCAGCCTTATCTGCGATACCAGCCACCACCAAGTCCACCGTCGAGCCGGTCGTCCTCGCTGGAGCGTATACCCCGTACCTCAAGCTTCTCTTCCACTGTCGTGTCTACCTCGGGATCTACATCGACCTCAATGTCGACTTCTATGTCGTCCTCTTCTCTTTCTTCTGTCGTGCCCGATACGCCTGCGACGGTGTACTCCCCCGAACCACCACCCAAAGGACGGCTTGAGCCCCTTGACGCATCTACGTCTAGTGCCTCCATCGACACCAATATCAGCGGTCGCAGCAGTACATATCTCGCTTCGGCTAGTTCTAGTGCAAACGGGCTAGACGATGAAGGTGGCGAGGAGACAGATGGGAGCACGGGATGGAACCGAAGATCCGAGACGACGACGGTGGAAATGTGGCCGTCTTCTTCGCCATCATCAGCGCTGGCTAGAAAGCCCGTCAATGGCTCACGGCTGGCACTCGCTATGCAACCGCCTGACAGCAGTGAGGAGAGTGCCGAAGACGAGGACGAGGACGGGATGCAGGAGCACCAGAGCCGAAGGAGCAGCAGCAGTGGGAGTCGCGAGGAAGAAGAATATGGACCCGATGACGGCGGATGGGCGCTTGTGCCCGAAACCTTACCACTTCAAGTCATAAAGATCAACTCTCCTAACTCTGTGCCTCCTTCGCCATACCAGGCATTCCCGTCTGCCTCCCGTCTTCAGAATCACAGCGAATCACCCTCCCGCACCTCACTTGATCACACAGATTTCTCTCACTCGCCCCATGAAACAGATTCCGGATCTGATTACAACAATTCGGACTCGGAAGATCCCAACGACGAGACAACACGGTTCTCGCCGCCTTTTGAAAAAAGAAGCGTTTCTTCAGCTTCCAACCACGGAGTCGCCCAACGAGCGCCGTCGATATCGGAGTCCGTTCAGTCGCACAGCTTTTCACACGGCGCTTCATCCATACACGAACAGTCAGCGCTGTACGGAAACACCGCGAATTCCCTCATGCACGAAGAATCCACCCGTTTATCGATCGCGGCACCTTCCTTTCAGGGCTCGGAGGACGGAGAGGTGGGGATCGGGCTTTCGTTGCTCCAGGGTATGATGGGAGGTGATGATGACGGATCGGATGAGGACGAGGACGAGGATGAGCATCCCGCGCCGTCAGTGACTAACGCTATTCCTGAGCAAGGAGAGAGTGGTCCCTCTGCTCAGCGGCAGAGTGTGGTCTCCACTGTGCGAAGTCTCCCTCATGGTGACGACTGGGACGGCGCCTCCGATATCTACGAGGATTATTACCGGTTCTCACGATTTTCCACCAATCCGCGCTCCTCTGGCTCCACGTTCGCCTCAATGTCTGGACCTTCGCACATGAAGATGTCGGCAAGGTTTTCGCACGGCTCTCAACGTGGCGGCGTACCTGGTTCAAGTGCCCAAGTTGTTCCACCTGTTCCTGTAGATCCTCGCCACGAGACCCACGAAATTGAGAGCAACCACACTCAGAAAAGGCGCTCAGCTGATTCTGAGGCCTCGGTATACACACAAGCCTCCAAGGTTTCCTCGGTCGAACCCCCGATCGATCCGTCGCGATTATCGGCCCAGCCGTTGCAGGCCCACCGCCCGATGCCGCTGGATCTTAATGGGCAGCCGTCGCCACTTTTGCATACACGCTGGGGGAGCCCTGTCAGTTCCTCATCGCCACCTTCATCTTCTGCTGCCGGTCAATCCACTTTCTTTGATGGTACTTCGCGCGCATCGGCTTCGAGCGGGAGCCTCAGTCCCGGGGGTGCAGCTAGTGCGTTGAGGCAACGGCTGGAGATCGACCGGGGAGGCCCCAGCGATGGTTATACTGATCTGGAAAATCGGCACGGGGACGGGGACGGTTTGGGGAGGAGGATCGTCATCGAGGATGATGAAGAACCTCCAGCGCCTTCAGACGACTCCCCCTTGGCGTCGCCCGAGGAGGAGGAGTATGAAGAGAGCATGGATGATGACGCTACGAGCCGGCGACCTGGGCCTGACAGTCTCGCTCCTTTGGTTATAAACGAATCCCTTTCGCCCCCACGCGAGAACTCTACCGCTCCCATACCGGCGACTGCAACGTCTCCGCTGTCAGCGCTGTCGACAGCAACAGCCACTCCCGTCTCGCCTTCATCCCCTCCAGATTTGTCACCTCCCCCGGTGCAAGCCACCTCGCAACCCCAGCACCAGCCCCGACCATCCTTGTCGGAGCTCCGTGGTTATGCAGGGTCGGAATCTTCGCCGAACGGCGCTTCTATAGATAAGCCCGGTCAACGCACCAGTATGTTCCTACCGCATCCGAACGCTCCGAAACCTCCCCCTGCAACGAGTGACGCAGAGGGCCCGATGTACATACGGGCGCCACCACCTCCGTCCCAGCAACGCAGCGAGAGTGTTGTCAATATTATCAAGATGTCTATCGGACGTTCGACCGTTACCCGAGTTATGCCGACAATCTATGGACGAACGGACACTGATTTGGGAAGCGCGACGGGCCCTGTGCGGATTGTCTTTAGCATCGATCCACTTCCCCCACTTTCTGTACCACTACCCAGTCAGATTCCGTTCAGGAATGGAGCTTCCCCTAAACCTGCTCCGAGGCGGGCAAACACTGAATCGGACCGCACTGTCGGCCAGCCCGGGTCCCCGCCGATATCATCTCCCAGAGGTCGGTCCCCCACCACTGTCGCGAGCCCGGTTTCAGCTTCGCCAGTCAAGAGTTCTCCGCTCGCTGCCGAGAAGCCTGTTTCTGTTGACCTCCCAAAATCAGCAGCTCCCATCCCTCGACCCAATTTTTTCCCGAAAGCGGGAACAAGTCGGCCTAGATCAAGGAGCTTCAGTGGGTTCAATACAGCGGCCGCTGAGGTTTCTTTGCCGCTTGAGTCCAGGTAATGTTCTCATACCACGAAGCAATGCTGAACTCTGACACGTTATATAGCCAAGGAGTGGGCGGGCCACCTGCCCAAAAGGTTACACGTTCCATGTCCACTATCGCAGCCCCTACTCCCCCTTCCCCTTCTTCCCTTTTATCCCCGACCTCCACTTCACCTTCTCCCCCCTCTCCTCCCTCGCTGGGGAAGCATTCCTCGAGGACTTCACTCCGCTCTGCTCACGCCCCATCGCCGCTCTCCCTGCCGCAGAATAACAGTGTTGCGGCCCTTGGTGTCCGACCGCCTCTGCGGTCCCCTACTAGCCCCTTAACGTCTTCGCCCCTCGCGACTGGTAGTCCATCTAATCCTATCTCTCGACCAAACCTGCGCCAGACAACTTCTCGGTCAACCTTGAACGAGGCTTCATCATCAACAAATCGACCTACCCTATCGCGAGCTGCCGAGTCTCCGGCGATATCGCCCGTGCACACTCGCAATGAATCACTTTTGTCAATTTCTCACGACCGACCCTCACTTGACAATGATTTCAGTCGCGTCGTCTCTCCCACTCCTGGTGGCCGAGATTCTCTACGACAAAAGCTTTCACTGCCCAATTTGCGGCGGAACCAAAGCCGCCAGAGTACAGGCTCAGGGTCGCAGGACAACGAGACTGTCCAAGTTCAAGATATGGACTTTGAGCTTGTTCGACCAAACCTTGCGCAGTTTAACCAACCCTCTGGGAGAAGCAGCGAAGATTCGTCGCTGGGTGCCCGTGATACTTCGTCCATCGACGGCCGAACCTCAAATCTCGGGGATACTTACCGACGGACCGACAGTCCCGCCATTTCAATATCTTCGCAGGCCCCTCGGTCCTCTTCTTCAGAGACATCCATCGACGCGCATCGGCAGCGCGAGTTGAAGTGGGTATCCCTGATGGGTATTGTTCCTCCTGCGCAAGCGAAGAAGAGCAAGAAAGTGAAGAAGTTGTTGATGGAAGGCAGTGTTCCCTCCTCTGTCCGTTTTCTCGTCTGGTCTCACCTGACAGACGGGAAAGCGAAGGGGATACCAGGAGTATATGCCCAATTGGGAAAGCGCACACGCGTGAGCGCCTTGTCTGATATCGAGCGAGATGTGCAGAAATGTTCCACGGACCATCCGCAGATGCAGAGCAATCAGGCATCACTGTTGTCTCTTCTTCAAGCTTATCTGACTATGGTGCCGGACGTAGAGTATTCCACTGGTAAGCCTCTATGATTTTCCTTCTTGTTCAATTGATTGACCCATGGATAGGTTTGACTTTAATTGCTGGCCACTTGTTGGCTCTCTCCCCCGAAGAGGACGCGTTTTGGATATTTGTTTCGATCATGGACTCGTATCTTCGACCTTATTTTGCGTCCAATACCACACAGCTGGAGGTCGATGCGGCATTGTTTAGCCGCGCGCTTGAAAGCACCGACGCACAAGTTGCGAAAAAGGTCCTACTCGATATGAGTGTAAATCCCGTTGACCTATGTCGACCATGGTCAGTTCACTGGGGCACAAACATGACCATGGCTGATCTGTACCGCATAGGTTTTCGACTCTTTTCGTGGACGCCCTCCCACTTGATTATCTGAATCGGGTTTGGGATCTGTTTCTCTACGAAGGTATGTCGCCTTCCTCCAATTTCTTCCGAGTCGTTTCAATAAGCGAGAGTGTAGGAGTTCCTTTCCTGTTCCGGGTTGGCCTGGCCTTGATTTATTGCTGCCGCCGCCGAGTGCTAGAGGCGATCAACCAGGACTCCTTGTTCGATGTTCTTAATCATCCCTCGCCTAATTGGCTTCCCCCGTCTCCCGATGCTTTCATAGCTCTTGCATATTCGTTCAAAGTAAAGGACGACGACGTCCGCAAACAACGCATCAAAATGGAGGCGCAGGTCAAACGCCAGACGCAAACTCCACGCGCGAGCACGACCACGACCACGACGAGATCACTCTCTTTCCCCCGCAACTAGGCAGCGCCGCAGGGCCGATTGTAATCGCTATATATATATATATTGATACTGATGTCCTTCATATTCTAGACATTTCCTCGTCCTTGGTTAGATCCACGTACATGCATTACTTACTTGACGCGACTTTTCAGCACTTTCCTTTCATGTTTCGCACTATTGTATATCTAGTAAAACATTGCACACATGAATCCTGGTCATCTATCGAGTATTATAAGTCGGGCGTCTTCGCCCAATCGCCTGCTCTGACGGCTTCTTTTTCAATTGCTGCAATAGCATCCCCGATTTCGCCCTCTTCCGCAAGATTCATAGGCAGTATTTCGCGGTCCAACAACTGACCAAATCTCCTAACCAGTCCTGGAATCTCATCGTGGATATCAAGCTGTTTATTCGTCGCGGTTTCCACCGAGCCTGCTTTCACATCGGCCAAGCCGCACGCAACCACCTGGTCGAACCAAAGCAGAGGCTCTCGGGTAATATTGATGGCAAAACCGTGTGTCGTCAACCTGTGGCGAACCTGCACACCTATGCTCGCAATTTTCGTGTCCTCGTCTAAGAAAACGCCCGTGTGGTCAGACGGGACGTGCTTGATGCCATGGGCTTCCAATAAGTGTAGCTGAAGAGCTTTTTGCAAACGACAGACATATTCTCGAACGGGGGTCGGAGGCGATGCGCGCGAGAGGTCAATGAGGGGATAGCCAACGATTTGACCGGGTCCGTGGAAAGTCAGTTCTCCGCCGCGAGGAGTGGTAACGAAATCCGCGCCAATCTTCGTCAAACGGAGGCGTTCATCCTGGACAGATTCTTCTGTTTGACGCCGCCCGGTTGTATAGACTGGCCGGTGCTGGAGGAGAAGGAGGATGTCCTTGTGGGAGGAGGTTTTGCGTTGCAGCAACTGCAGCTGGTGGATCCTCTCTTGGAGCGCTAAGGTCTGTGCATATGGCAAGGGAGTCCGGAAGTAGTGGTACAGAGCAGTCAGAGCCATCGTGCTGATGTAATCTCAAATAGTTTCCGTAAATTATTGCCAACAACAAATTTCTATCCTATGCAATGCAATATCTTATACTGTTAGTGGCTGGCTGCTCTTTTGTGCTGCAGAACCCTCAGTCAATGTGCATCGCAAAGAATAATTGACTTACCCATCGTGATTCGATCACCCAGTGAAAGTGCGATGCCTTGTGTTTTGCTACGAATCCGGACATGACCAGTAATCGTCCCCGCCGCCGTCCTTTCGACACTCAAGTTGGCGAGGGCGTCTTCGCCTAAGAAAGAAGGGTTAGCATGGCGACGACCGTAGATGTGTGAGGACAACTAACCAAACAGACTTCTCGCATACATGTTGGCTGAGAGGAAGTCGCAGTCGCCTGACGTGGCGCCCTCAGGAGTCAGACATGACATGTTGGTTGCCTTCATGACATGCGCAAGGTATTCCCGGGGGTCCCTGTAGTCGCGGACTGTTAGATCTAGGGCTGTCGGGCATTACTATCACATACGACATCTGGTTGTCCACGTTGACCCTGTTCTCCCATTCGAACTCGGTCCACATGCTCCGGAACTAATAACCCTTGGTCAATTCGGAATAACGAGCAAAAGAGGGTGCAAATACCTGAGCCTCGTTGCAATAGGCAGGTTTGATATAGTCCATGATATCGATGTGGATATCGTTGAGGATAACGCAAGCTTCGGACATGTTCGGTCCTTCCCAGAGAATGGAGCCAAAGATGACACCGGTCTCCGTGGACGACACCTTCATCAGAAATTATTGGGCGCCCATGCAATGGAGGAGCAGTCCGACCTTTATTGTCGCCTTGATGCTTTGGAAACCATGTGGTGCAAGGGTATACACCGATGGCCGCTCAACGATCTTGAGATCACCGAGGGTAGCGAAGTCCAAACAGAGATTTTGCATCGTATTCGGTGTTTGATTGACAAGGAGGACATCTGGAGGCCAGCAATTGAGTTACGACACATCGAGGCGATACCATACGCACCCAGCGTAATATCGAAACCATGCATTTTGACGTACGCCTCTGCGTAGATCGGGTCAGAGAAACCTACCAACCAAGGTGTGAGCACAACGTTCAAAACACTAACGACGAACTAACCGGTAAGCTGAGAGATTCGGCTGAGGTTGGAGATGAAGTCCTCTTGTACGTCTCCCGCAGTAGCACGGCCGACATCCTGGTCATACTAAAGATATGTTGGCACTGGTGTCAGGAGTAGAACGACTATGGTACACACATCAATCGCCTCGTCGGCAGCCTTCTTCGAGAATTGTCTGAAGGTCAAGAGATCGTCCACCTGCACAGCTGCAACTTTAGTCGTCTCTGCTTCCTTCTTTTCCAAAGCGCGTTTCTAGGTACGAGGATAAGCCAGCTTGCGGTCAAGAAGAAATAGGTGCAAACCTCCTGCGCTCCGAGCATGCGAGAAAATGCCGTCTTGGTATCCTCCAGGAATATTTCTTGAACAGCGGTTTCAGTTTCCAGCTCGCTGAGGGTCTTGATGCAGTTCATGATCCTTTCGTTGGAGTCCTCGTCGATCTGCACTGTGACGAATTTGGATTGACCGACACGGATAATGGAAGTCATTATCAGCATGCACTGGTGGAGGCGCGTTAGTGGAAGGCTTCTCCATGAGACACTATCTACCTCGGCACGGAGCATGTTACCAGCTGCTTTGTCGTTTGCCTTCTCGTCAAATCGAAGAACCAGCTTCGTGAGGGCCGACGCCAGGACAGCGCCCGTGAAGAAGTCCCCGCCGAGCAACAGTGCTAATAAACATGAGCTTCTGAGTAAACCCAAAAACAGAAAAAAGAGACGCACTCCTCAGAGGAGGTTTAGAAGCAGCTCTTACTGCCTCGAGCCGCGCAGTAGTTGTGCTCGAGTAGGCCGTCTCAGTAGCGTACGTTCCGTCCGCGAGCACCTTCGGTTTCCCACCTCCTACTTCTACTTTCGGGCTAGTAGCCTCGTCGTCCTCCCCGCCAGCCACATCATCCAGCAGCTTCTGTTCAGACGCCAGAATCGGGATCTCTCCGAGAACCTTCCTGATCTCCTGCATCGCGGACTGGATCTCCGGAACACTCTCTATGTATTCTCCGAGAATCCACAGAACCCCTCGGAAGACTTTGCCTGACTTGATCTCGTTTAGTTTTTCGATGAGCCTCAACGTGACGTTAGACCGGAGGTGCGGGAATTTTTCGACAACTTCGCTATGGGACTATTGGCTGAAGGAGAATGAAATAGAGCTAGAAGACAAACCGAACGAATGACACGACATCCAGTGCGGAGGGGTTGTTCGAGTCGCCCAGGAAATCCATGAGAGCGTGCACGACACTTGCCGCGACTTCCGAAAATTTGATCGCAGTGACGTGGATGGATTGAATGAGGAGTTGTCGGTATTCGGGGGCCTAATTTTTTGCTTTGAGGGCAAGGTAAACGGAAAGACGATCACCAACCTTCTCGAACTCGGTCTCCTGAGTTTTTTGTAGCTGCTTCTTAAGGAATAGCACTACGTCCTCGACATTCCGGCTCGATGTCATGCTCAGGACAATGCTGATAGCCTTACGGCGCACATCCATGTCGGCACTAAGGATATTCAATCACGCCTTTCGGCAGGAGAGTAGACTACAGACCTCGAAAGCACTTGGAGCACATCCATGATAAGCCCATCGAGGACATGGCCGTGCAGCGATCGCAGGCTGTCTAGTCGGTCTAGAACGATGATTTTTACATTGTTGTCGGACTCCTTGATGACGAGGTTAATGAGGCACGAGGCGGCGGCTACGAGTCGGATATTAAGACGGTTATAAACAGGAGGAGAATGTGTACCTTTGACAGCAGTGGGATTTTGTGTGAGGGTCGTAAGGGTAGTTGCCGCTTCGTATTTGACGGCGTACGAAGGGACGTTCAATAGTTCAAAAATGCACGGAATGTACCGCGCCTTGACTCAGATATTAGGCGATGAAATTCGGGATGCGTTATAAACTTACCCGATGTGCGGAATCGCTCTTGCAATCCAACCTTATGACCTCTATGATGCTCATCTGGAGCGCCTCATCCAATGAAGGGATTGAGGCATAAATGCTGTGAATGTATTCGACGGCCTTGGGCATCGAGCAGTGTGCGAGGAACACGAAGGCGTTACGTTTGCATGTCGAGTCGGACTCGGCAGCAAGGAACGTCGACATGAGTTCGGGAGCATCGGGAATAAGATGTTCGAACTCGCGGTAAATGGCGTACACGGCAAAAACGGCGTTCTTGCGGACATAGCCATGTCGGTGCTCGAGACAAGAACGGCAGGTCGGAATGAGAGGTTCAAGCAATTCGGCCTCCTTTGCGATCTTTTGCAAGAACCGAAGAGTCGCGCCACGAATGTATTCATTGGGATGTTGCTGTATCTGGTGTCAGAATTGAGCTGCTTTGAGTGTTGCAAGACTCACCAGGTCATTTCGGATGGCATTGCTGCCTTTCAAATCAATAGACGTAACATAGGCAGACATAAATACGCACACCACCAGAATCATTTCCTGCTTCAATTTGCCATTCTCATCGTATTTGGGGCACACTTCCCAATAAAAGTGTAGCATCTTCTTGAGCTGCTTATTCCGGGAAGGCAAAACAAATTGGATAATTGGCATCATCAAAGTGGGCTGGCAAGGACAGGACGTCAGCGCCATAATGTGCGTTCAGAACCTCACCAGGACGGACCTGAGAATTGCCATTGATAGTGGATATGATAATTTTGCGTAACGTGTCAATTTTGACCTCGTCCGAGCCCTTCTCTAGAGCCTGGCGTAGCTCTGCGGCAGAGGGATATTCTGCAGCAGATTCCTGAACAATTGTATAGCATGATGAATCGGAGGACGCCATGGTGGCCAGCCAGGAATGAACAAAACGGACACGCGACGTGTGATTTGTTGGAGTATGTTATGCAATGGCGTCTCTCTCAGGTTCAAACCTCCATACAACGCTTTGTGTCTCGACTCTATATTCATTCAGCGGCTACAAGGCGACAATACCCAGTGCTTTAGGAAGGGTTTCTTCGCATGGACCAATGAAAAGAAAATCTGCTTCGGTATCTCCCTCGCTCCGCTCCAAATTGAAAACCGCAACTTTTCCGCCGTGCATCTGCACAAGGGATGCATACGCCGCTGCCGGGTATACCTGTCCGACGTCAGCCCTTCAGCCTTCTGAATATTCCAGGACACGTACAGTGGAGCTCGTGCCAACTACCAGGCACAAGTCAGCCTCTTCCACCAACTTGTCGATTCGATCCATTTCTTGGGGCTGCTCCCCGAACCAAACGACACCTGGGCGCGCTAATGCCTTGCATCGACTACAGCGAGGCAACTCTGACTCGGGTATATCCAGATCCATATGGAGTGTGTTGTCGGCGCCGACCTCTTCGACGGCTGCCAGGGCAGGGCAGATCGGCGACGATGTGTTGTATTCCACATGGCCGCACGATGGGGAGGTGCATTTAACATCGAAGATGCGGCCGTGCATCTCCAACAAAGGAGCCGTTTCGATGGTGCTCGAGTCGGTGCCGATCTTTGTCTGCTCTCTCAAGGTCGTGGCTAGTGCCCTGAGACTGAGACCATCCACATTCTGAGTGATGATGGAAAATTTGGTGAACGTCCGAGTTACTGGAAAACTGGTCCATGGACCAGTCCATTAGACCTCTTGATGGACCCTCTGATGGACCTGTCATAGCGGTCAGATTATACTTGTGGATGGACCGGACCATGGACCTACTGTGTTCACCGTGGACCTGTATCACTCTCGCTGCTCAGACTCTTTGATGGACCTGCATGTGGACCTCACGCGTACCATGTATCAAACAAATTGATCACAATAAAAACATGGTTACTGCTTTTTGGCAATCAGAGCACAATGTTATCTGTGTTGTGTAGCTCGACACACACCTTTCTTCCTCCCCCTCCCATCTTTTACTCCTACATGCACTTAATTTGCCTTAGTCGGTAGGGTTGAACAGGAAGCCATGACAAATATACAACAGGTGCACTATATTAACAGTAGGTATCAAGCACATCCAAAGTGAATCACGCGCTGAAGCCTTAGTATGATCAGACAATCCCGGTCCACGCACAGGTCCATCAGCAAACAGGATGGTCCACAAAGAGGTCCACAAACCACGAGAATCACTTGTGACAAGTACCAGGCAAGGTCCACGGTCTGGTCCATCCTCAGTTGTATTAAGTAATAGGTCCAGGGTCCATAGTCCACAGTCCACGGTCCACAGGTCCATGGACCCCATTTCCGGTGCATCCGACTCTCTGAAAATTTGGAATTGGGAGCCGCCACCTCTCGGAGCGAGGGTACAGAAAACGTTGCTAGAGCTAGATGTGCTGAGTTCGGATGCGCTTTTCGAGCTCTAAGGAGGATATAAGAACATGCAACTAACGTACCCACAGCGGTAACCTACGCCTCGCGTCTGTAATGATAGAATTGCCAGACCAGGGATGGATTATCTTCGAAGGCTTCGGGCGTCGCAAGTGACATGGCATCGTACTTACGCCACATACCACCCGCTCCACGAAAAGTCGGGATGCCTGGCCATCTCGGTGTGAGAAAGTCCCGGGACTAGTATGCACATATGCCTCACCAGAGGCGGCCGAAAGGCCAGCGCCGCATACGGCGATAATATTGTTCAACTTGCCATCCGAGCGACGCTGCAAAAGACGGTGGAATTCGGACATGTCAGTAGATTGAGCCCGACTGGGTAGGCCAGATCTTGGGTAACGATGCATAATGTGGCCTCTAACGTGGATGCGGGAGTTGAGAACTTGGTCAGATTTGACCGCTCGAGTTAAATGGCTCAGCAGCTTTGAAACGGATCAAGATGTTATGGCAATGGAGATGCCGTATGCTCAGATCCGTCTCAGTTTACGGTTCCCTGAGACCGAATGAAAAGTAACAAAGGAGTGTATAGTAACGATGAGTGGAGAGGAAGCTGGGAGGTCATACAGCGTTTGGGGTACCGGCATCCCCGGCCCGCTGGTTACTCCGTTCAGACACTGGCAGGTCCTCTATCTCCATCTCCGAGTCCGATGGTTGCATTGCCTGCAGTCGGCGCTCAATTACCTGATTGAGCAACATCTGGGTCGGGTTTCCCTTGAACTCATATCCAGTACCGTCAAGGATGTTACGCACCATCCGCTCTAAACCAACAAAAACACCGAATTTTTCCACTCTGGCTTCTGGTCTCAGTTCCAAGAACTCTGCGAGGTCGATCTGGCACAATATAACAAATGCAGCGAAACGGTTCATCCCATCGGCGGCCGCGAGATCCTGCTCGCCCTTGTGCCCATCCGAAATCAGCAAAAAAATAATACCGCTAATGGAGAAAACAGCCAACCTCTGGGACATCGTCGTCGAGCCATGTCCTGTCTCCCCATAGTATGCCCCCGGATTCGTTATTAGCCTCCGCCAAGTCACCAAAGTATCGCGTGAACATTGCCGCCTCGTCCACCGTGTCCGCAAACGCATACTGAACGACGCAGGATAAGCACTTGGTACCGCAGCCCTCTGAGATTCCCAAATCCCGTCTCAATTTCCCGAGGGCCTTGAGAACAGGTGGTGTGTACGCGAACAACTCGGATGCCGCGCTGGAACTGGCTTTGGACTGGTACGAACGTGCTGCCGGATATGCGTCGAAGACAACAAGTAATCGTGAGTAAAACCATGACTGTTGGCCGATCCGAGAAACGAGGTCAGCACATTCGGAAGGCAGGATAAGAAGGTTGGTGAATATAACGGCAGTGTGCGGATCGAGGACAATGTCTACACCGTCCAGTGAGTCCCGTTCGATGAGATCGATGGAGCACGAGCGAGAGCGAAGAGAGCGGACCAGACCCTGTTTTTGAACCAGCTCCATGGACACCATGTAGCGATGCAGGGACTGGGGAGGATTCCAAGTACATGGTAAACGCAGAGTGTTTCTGTCATACACGGTTTCGGGTACTGTGTATGACAGTTCTACGAGGAATTCATTTGCTTCACCTCTAGGACTGGTAGGTTCATCGGGAATGACATCCGAAACTTTCTTTGCCCTCAATCTAGCAAATTCTGCGATACCCAGCAAACGAGTTGCGATATCTGGAGTACCGGCGCTAAGAGCGGTCGAAGAGGGCTTTGCGATGATTGCATCATCCAAAACAGCGGTGGAGGGGGGCTTGAACATTCTCGTATACGTCAACGTTTCATCCAAAGGAATATGGTCTGCGTGAAGCTGTGTCGGCTGCACTGAGGCGGCTTGAAGTGAGTCGAATGAGAGGACTTCGAAATCTCTCTGTTCAAGAACGGATCTCATGCCATAACGTGCGTTTGAATCGGCGGGAAAGGAGGAGCTGGGGATATCCTCCGGATCAAACTGCTCGTTGCGGTCTGGAGAGGAGAAGTCGACATATTCGCGACCGCGGTACTGATCGTCGTAGAAAGGAGGCAGATTTTCCTTGTCGACGTCGGCCGCGTAAGGCCCGGGATAACCGTAGAATGAAGGAAGTGTAGGACTGCCATGATCCAGCACGTCGAAGGCAACGCCTGAATCATCCATGTATTCGTCCTGGGCCATCCTTGGACGTTTGGTGCATCTGCGATCAACCACCAGATGGTCTTCATTCTCCATGGAACCGTCTGAGTCTTTCACGTCGTCTTCCGCTTCCGCCGCGAGACCGGCAGCTCTTCTACGTTCCTTGCGCGATAGAATGATCTCGCAGCGGACGATGTTAGGATCCGACGCCTCGTGAGTAGCCTCAGGATAGATTCTGCGGTATCGACAGATCCAGGTTTCCGGAAATGCTTCAGTAGTGGAACAAGCGGCGGGTACCTCTTCCAAAAGGACGGCGATTTGCATGGACAGATCGGAAGATGGCGGTGTGTCAGCGTCAAACAGTTCGGTCACTTTGATAATCTCAGAGTTTGTCGGAATCCGCGTTTTCGCAGCGATGGGGCTGAGGTCGTATGCAGTTAAGATCACGGCTGCCCGTGAAGGAAGATACTCACACCCAGGAAAGCTCAACGTTCAAAGACGGGATCCCTTTCGCTTTCTTGAGGAACTTGTGCGTAGGATTGTTGACGCTTGCTTGACCTTTGTCTTTTAGAGGCACAATAAGCTCCCCGAGGTATGATGGGAGGAACAACGCATTGGGCGGGTGTTCGTTGGGTGGAGGGAGAGCGGGGACTACAGTTTGAACCCTGAACGAAGGAAAATCCACACCAGTAATGTGGCGTACCGTCCATGAGAAGTTGTCGATCATCATCCACGTTCTCTCTCATTATTAAGTCTCTTGGGTCTTGCTTTTGGTGACTATACAGCTGATCGACATCAGCATCAAACTCGTCTCGGATGATATCGGTTGTTGATGCGCAGGCAGAGTCCGGCTGCCCAAGGATCGACGTGGCGGGCTCCGGCGAAAGACGGGAAAGGGGCTTCGAGGCTGGTGCTTTCTGTATAAGCGGTACCAGGAAAGATCCGAAGCTATTGAAGATGAGTGCAAGAAGGATATCTAGGATGTATCTGAACTGACTCTGTCCCTTGTCCAATGGGAGTGGGCTTCTTTCTCTGTCCGCCAATGCGTTTGGTTCGAGGGATTTGGATGACCTCTAATGAGACGGTATGAGAGACAACTAGAGGGATTGGATACTCAGTGACGAACCCATTTTTGTTGGTCGGACTGGAGGGGGTGTCGTATTCGGCGAAGACATGAAAAGTTCATCGACCTCTTCTTCACTGGAGGGTGGGGTGGGAGTAGGGGACGGGGACGAACGGTAGGCGTCTGAAAATAATTTTCAGTGGCACCACGTATCGGAAAAGCACGGGCGTACGCCAACCGTCCACAATCACCATGTTCTGCTTGTAGAGGTCGGGCTCCAGTTCTTCCACTTTGACTGGGGGGAGGATTACAGCCGGTAAGCTGATGATGTCCTCCAAACCCGAGGGTGTTGGATTGCCCTCACGAACTCCGCTTCCAGCCCGGCGTCTCCGGGGAAAGATGGGTATAAATGGGGGGTCTGGTACACGGGGAGGAATCGGAGGGGAATCTGGACGGATACGAGGGTCCAAATGCCGATTGTTCTGTCCCTTGGGACGTGCGGCCAGCACCGAACGCAGTAGGGAACGAACCGCATCATGCTCTTCAGGACGCAACTGCCAGTGTATATTGCTGAAATGCAGGTCAGATATGACCACATGATGATGATAAAAGCGTACAGAACATCATCTTGCTTCACCGAAGGCTCCAAGACCGGTTCGTTTTCTACAAGTATAATGGCCTGTGATAATAGAAAATCTGGGTGTGAGGGAGGAAGAGTGTTGAGGAATCTATTTGTCCCTGGTCTAGGAGTTTCCCGTCTGGCTCGAGTGGTGAGAATCGGAGACATTGGTCGGCAAACGGGGACATAGGATTCAACTACGACTCAGATTGAGAGTGTATAATTCAGGTCGGAAATTTTCTCACAATTTGACTCCTGGAATGGAACTTGCTCAGACCTCGGCTTCCCACTTTGCGGTTTTATCAGCTTCTTGATGTATTGGATAGCATTGGGAGTCGACTGGAATCTCTCTTGGAATGCATCAATAGAACCCAGTCCATGTATCCGCGTCAGAGTATCAAATGGATCCGATGGAAGTATTAGAGATTTCGGGTCAGCGGTGGGAATCACCGTCAGATATTGGCCCCAGAGCTAGGGGTGGTCTTTAGCAAAAACCAGCGGACTTTGACACGGAAAGCATACTGACGTCGGTCACGGCCTGTTCGCTTAAGTGGATATAGTCAGTGGTGAAGTAATTCACAGCATAGTTGAGTAGCAGCTGGCGAATATGGTTGCGGAGAGTGTATTCGCGGGCCTCGACATCCGTGTCGTCCATGATTCTCGTGGCTCAAGCGCTGGACGCCGGACTAGGTCAAAAAATGCCACGAACGAAAAAGTTCGCGGGAAGGCTAGGTTTTTCGAAACCTGGCAAAGGGATTGGTCCAGCGATACAGCAAGTATATAGCAAGTTGAAGAGTCAGAAGTGGTGCGAAGAAGCCAATTCACGGTCAGGTGACACTGGCAGGCCAAGGTCGCGCCCCTATTAGTACGATTCGGCATTTGGATGATCATGTAAGATTCATATACTTGTCACTCTTGACTTTGCACGATCTGTTCCCTCCATGTTAATTCCTCTCCACCCCTGGCCGCGGTTACACAATATCAACGTATGCCGACCTTTACACGCTAAAATGACCCAGGCGTTGAAAATTGGGGCACAGTGCGGCGAGACTGGTGTTTTCTCTTTCCCCAAAGGTGGAAGCGCAGGTCGAATTGAGGAATCGACTTATTCCAAGTACCTGAATCTGTCATACTGGAATAATATCGACCATCATATTATCCTGTGGAGTCTGACTACGGGAGACTACTGAATCTGCATCAAGTAGATAGATATATACTCGTTCTAGAAGGGCCATTTGTATTTCTACAATGGCAGAGCGAGACGAAAAACCGTTACCATTCTATAATCATTGTCAGCGTCATCCCGGGTACAGTATGAGTATCGAACTGGGAATCTCCAGGTGTGTGAGTTGAGGGGAAATCCCAGCCAAATGATGGATAGTCCGGCATATCTTAGGTCTCTTAGCCGGCTGGTGACAATGTCGTTGCATCCAGAGACACCTGGGAAATGCACTCAATTGCGCGGGTGGCACAGTCGGGTCAGGGAGAATAGAGCACGCAGATTGCGGATTTTTGGTAAGCCTTGTGAGGATCGACAAGCTTCCATGTCTGAGTCGCAGTGTCTCGTTATGTGGATACCAGCGGTGATCTTCAAAGGTTGGTTGGTTCGGTAGAAAATCTACAATCCCGAGCTCGCCCATGCTCTCGACTGATATTAACACGACACAAAAATGGGAGAATCGGCGGGAAGACGAATGTCCAGACTCTGTTTCAAGGTGCGCTAAAGGATACTCTCAAGAAACGAGAGTCCACAAACGGGTTACCCGGAGGTTGGGAGACCACAGACTTTCAATCAGAGTACTGGTGGCCATCGCCTAGTTGTTTGAGGGATAATACCTGGAGATCCGAAATATGCCGTAGCGGGTATTCTTCATCTCGGACTGGATTGGAGGGTTCATTCTGGACCCCTTTGTCGGCCATATTCAGTCCTTAAGCGTTTGAAATGTACCGCGGAATGTCGATGTACGATTCCAGTGTCCACTGGGACTCCGTGTCTCTTCCCACGTGAAGGACTCCATATTTCGCAGGGCCTGACAGATTAGTATGGGAAATAACAACATGTCTGCCGTATTGGATTGAGCTGGCGCTGTGGCATTTGAATCGACAAAAGTTGTTGGATAACGCTCTGGCCTCGTGGAATGGCTCCAGTTCGGAACACCTCCCTCATGGTCATGTCTCCGATATTCCGTGTGAGATCTGTACGCTGCGCAAGATGCGCCCATACTTCCATCAGGATGGGCGATTTCCAAGCAAAGAGTGCGATATTCTGTATGTCGTAGCACCACGAGCTCTTCGCATGCACTAGACACTGCTGCGAAAGAAACGAAGTCCGAATGGGATTCAATACGACCGTCACGTCGAGAACCACCTCGAGGATGTCGAAGGAACTTGAAAGATTGAAGATATGTCACGGTGTTCTCGTGCCGCCGGCACAGCTTTAGTGAACTCTGCTCAATACCATTCGAATTTCTCAAACTTCCTGCGGCTGTAATCCTGATGCGATGTCGGGGCGAGTTCTAATAACAGTGGAGTGGTCACCTTGTCTCTTATCACCGATCGCAGACATTCGGTCCTGACCTTCGATACTCTAAACATGGTGTACCGTAACTCCGAGCGGTGCGCTGTTCTACGTTGGTTCTACAAATATTAATGATCCGCCAACTTCAACGTCGTGACGGTCGATTTTCAAAAAATTCGAAAATTTGCCCTTCAAGGCACCTTATTCTTGTCCAATGTGACCATACCAGTCATGGCCGCATGTGCAGCTTGGAAGCTGGAATGCTCAAGCTCTTCTTCATCAAACGCAAATAGTCCGTCAATGGGACCGCGCCGGAATATACCTACCTGCCTACCTACCTGGGCCGTAATAGAGTCCGTGAACTTCTACCGGTCTTGGCTCGACATTTACCCCACTCTCTGGCGTGGAGGAAGATGTGAAGCTGGCTCATTTCGACGTATTGGATTGCTATCATGGTCCGTAAAAGCAGTCAATGGATCCCGGGATCGAATCTTAACCAACTTTCCTTCCGCCGCCTCGCCCGAGATGGTTATCAAATTCGAGTTGCTACATTGTCAAAACTTACCTGTCTCTAGGACGCGGGCGCAATTCAAGATATTCTGGGACCTGCTGCGATATACATCGGACTTCGCCGTACTCGCATGCCTGCTCATCTATCGTCATTGAGATGTATCAGTGTCGAAGTCGCCAGTTCTGATTTTCAACCAGGTTAGTTGGAACAATTTAAGGTATTTGTCTAAATTATGGGGGTCACCCTCGTCCCTGGCAATGATTTCTTTCTGTCTCTAAATTGGGTCCTACCTTGCCTAATCCTTTCTTCTTCATGTTGGAAGAAGGTACGTTTTACAAGTTGTTGATCAGATGTGGAGTGATCATGACGGCTGCCAGTCTTTGGCTCTTCGCACGACGGGACATCGCAACGGCTTCATACCTCATTATAAATAATAACCCAGGTCTTGGATGGCTCCTTCTGTTAATCCTTTCTGCTATGTCCTCTCATATCAATGTGACCGCCACAATCGGCGCAGCCCTGGCTGGTTGCATGATTTCTGTTGGGTCAGATAGTTCTCTCTTCCAACCCACGATCCTGATGGATGTTCGCAGACTTTCAGCGATCCTAGGATTTCAGACGTTCTTGTACTTCCAAATTTTCCCCAGTGATCAGTTTCGTTACAAAGCTTTGGTTGGTCTCTTCATCTATGCATTTACCGGTGCTAATACCGCTGGAACAGGTTGGGTGGATCTGGTATGCGTTTGCCCTTGGCGATAGGTTATAACTGAACGCAGTTTTAAGGATAACAGATGCTGTCCACACTATTCTCATCTGTACCGCTATCTGGGAGTTTGCCATAAATAATTTTGGCAATTCGGGCGTTGTCGATACAATTTTTCCGTTCGTGTTATCCTTTCGGGTGGGATCGTACCTCACGAAAGTAAAATTATTGTCCCTCGCAGAACCCTCGCGGTACGATTATTTCCCGGCCGAATATCCATCCCACTGATTGAACAGTCAACTAGGCCACAGTCGCAATAACGGCCATCACCACATTGAGCGTAAATATGTGGGTCGACCTAGCTTTCATGGATGTTTTCTGACCGCATATAGATTTTACGGTTGGCGAATACATAAGAGTGAGTTGCATTACGCATTGAATTTTTCGATTCTCTGAGATCTTGGATATAGTGAGCAGACACAACTGGTGGCTTACTGGGCCCATCGTAATCAGACTTCATTTCTCATCTTCACCGCTCATATTTACTTCGTAGGCCCTGTTGTGCGTTGCTCGCGTAGGTATGTTCCGGGCAATCATTTTCATAGCAGCTCTGACTTCTTTGGAACAAGCATTGGCGTTCAGTATGTATCAAATCCTCACCTTGAGCGCGCCACATTACTCACACCTCGGATGATCAGCCACAACTGTCGAAATGTACATCGTCTTGCTACATTGTCTCATTTTCTTATTCATGGAGAACCCAGGATATTGACGAAGAAATTTTCTGTATTCGCTGCTGGCTTTAAGGTCTAGGTTCCAACTCATGCCAAACTACTCGACTTACGGTGATAAATTTAGCTTCTGTTAACTTGCGGCTTGGCCGTCTCCGCGCTGACAGATATTGTGGTCTCTGCTGCGAGATATTACTACCTTCGCAGCCTCAAACAGGGCTACATGCTGTAGGTGGTTCTTGGTCCCAGATATCATCATTCTGATCGTATGAATAGTACTCAAGAGGTAGTGGACGCCGTGGTGGTTTTTACAATAAATGACGGGTGTTTGACCTGTAAAAAAACTCCGTATATGTATTACTGCCCTCGGACCTGACCGCTCGTTCATCTAGGTGGTGTGGTCATTGCCTCAATCGCATGTGTACGTTTTCTCTTTCTGCTTTCTCATAATTCCAACTACAGCTTTGTCCGCCCTAGTTGCTCCGAATGCCCAATAATTTTGTCTGGCTCGGAAGTAGGTCGATCCTCACTCATTGCCGAGAAATTTAACACTGACTTGGCGATGTTAGTCTACTTCACGATTGCCAAGTGTAGGTCTCAGCCTCACTAAATAAGAGGCGAAAATGACTCGCACATAGTCTATTCCAATTCTGTGCTCGCGACGTATGCATTGCCGCCGTTCTATGGCTAAACCAACTCAATTCGTTTTGCAATTCAGGCTCAATCTTAGAAATTGGTACCGGCACCGCCCGATGCGCCCCGTACCAATTGGTATCCCAATGGCACGTACCCCGGGTATCAATGGCGTACTCTCTAACAGTGGGACGACCGGCGACAAAGGAGGCGGGTCTCCCAGTGATGGCCATGGCATGCCTACGGTTCGCACACTTTCCTTCTGGTTTCGAGAAACGGATAGCCGACACTAGCAGCAGAGAATGGAAGTCTTCATCGACCATCAGGTGGAGTATAACGTCGGTGGACTTGTAGCACGCGATGACTTCGACCACGACGGAGACAGTCATTCACGCTCCTCTCGCAAGTCCATGAATATAGCGTGAAATATGAATATCAGCACTTATATGACCCCTTTGTTACTGTTGGACAAATTTGTGGTAGCGTCTTATTTTGATTTTATGAGAACATAAACTCAAAAGAAAATGCTCGTGTTGAGAACCATTCAAGCTGAACCGTGGGAACCAATTACTTACCTTGTGAATGCATGTTTGTTCATGCTTGGCCAGCTTAGATAACCTGTTTTTATTTTTTTGAATTTTTTTCTTCGTCCTGTTCCATGTCCGTCGCCGGTGAGTTTCAAACCCCTTCTCATCTGGTGATGAAACGCACTGGGCTCTGAGGTTCACCTCGATGTAACGCACTACGCTCAACGAGCGGCGGCCTAGAAAACCGTTAACTGATCTTCATTTTTCTGTTTTCATCTTTCGTGGCAATGGCTGATACTTGTGGCTTAGACGACACGATGCCAGACGAGCCACAGCCAGGTGTGCAGCTCGATGCCGCGGGTTTTTGCTCAATCGTGGATGACATGACTTCCAGCATATCATCCGTGCGCCAGGTCGTCAACGCCCTGCGACAGCAAGAAAATCTCTCTACTAAAGAAGGCATATCCCTCTTGTCCCTCAAGCATCACCTACTTCTCTCATATCTCCAATCATTGCTGCTTCTCTCCTCCCACCGTGCCATCGGACACACCTTAACAGAACGGTCTCCACCATCCCATCCCTTTAGTCACATAGACCGCGAGCCGCGTGGAGCAGATACCGGTGACCTCGTCGACTCGATGGTCGAGACGCGCGTCGTTTTGGAAAAGGTCAAGGCTCTCGAGAGCAGGATGCGCTATCAACTCGAGAAACTAGTGCGCACGACTCAAGAGCCTGACAAAGCCGACAGTGCGCTCATCGATGGTCAGCTCTTTCTACCTACCCTCTCCAATAACCGTGTCTGACTTGGCTTTCAGACCCCTTGGCGTTCCGTCCGAATCCCCAGAATCTCCTCAACAACGACGGAGAGAACTCGGACATCTCGGACAACGACCGCGACGACTACGACTCTCGGCGGGAGGCCGTATCTACGGACGGCATCTACCACCCCCCGCGGCTGGCGCCGGTACCGTACACCTCCGCTCCCAAGACGAAGACAAAACGCCCCGGGCCAATTCCGACGGCACTGCGCGCTCTGCACGACCCCGCTCTACCCCATACCGAGTCTACGTCTGGCTTGGGAAATACGCCTGCTCTTCTCTCCAGCCGAGCGAAACACCTCAAGCGTCTCCAAGAGTTCGAGGAGGAGAACTTTGGACGTGTTGTAATGGGCAAAGGCGAGGGCAAGAGGAGGGCAAGAGACGAGGAGGATATGGCGCTCGGCGCTGAGCTGGGCGGGGGCCGTGGGGGTGGTAAGAACCGACGAAGAGGAGGGCTGGAGGATGAATTCGGGGATGTCCTTCGTAGCGTGGACCGCGCGCGCGCCTCGAGGGGTGGAGATGGGTACGACGAGCTGAGGAAGGGCGGGAGGAAGAAGAATGTACTGGAGCGGACGAAACTCAATGTGCGAGTGAGAGACGAACCGGACGGCGAAGAGGTGGGGAGAGCAAGGAAGAAGAGCCGGTTCGAGCAGGACACGAAAAACGCAAAGAGGAGGTTGAAGAAGACGTCATAAGCTCAAGAGTCGCAAGTTTTACATGTTCCATGGATCTCAATTAGCGCCTCCACTCTTTTAGACTCGAACCAGTCCCAGCCGAAAGATTAGATAAAGTCGTTTGATCGTTACTGGAACGTGCTATTGATCGACTGTCATCAATAGTGAAAATAACGACTAGCTCGAGTCTACTCTATTTTTTGTCTTTCACTGGCCAGCGAAGAATGGAGGTAAGTTTCCCTCCACAATGCGAGCCCAGCGATAACAGCACCCGGGCCTACTACAATACTTCCTATTACATTCCAGAGTACGATGTATATCGCTTGTTCTGGGTCTTCTGCACACCAAATAGTTCCGAGAAGTGTAGATGTATACGCAAAAAATGCGTCCCATTTAAAAAGATCCAGCTGGAAGCTGCGCGTGAGCATCATCCGATGTATCAAGAAATTGCCGACATACCACTTTCATATTCGGGGCAGCAGACTTTTGAGGAGCAACAGAGGGCAGGAATACAGACTTGATTCCGTCGAGCGTCTTGGCCTTCGCGAGGACACCGATGTGGCTCGACGATGCGAATATGAAGGCGCCGATGTACAGTGCGCGAATCCAAGGATACCCGGACTCGGGGTGAGTCGAAGGTGGGCGGACAAGGAGATGGATAGATTGGGCCAAGAGTTGCCACAGGGGAAAAATTTGCCAGAGGGATGTTACGAATGGATCCTGGAGGACAATAAGGCATAGTGACGGAATTGCTACTCCGATGATTAGACCAAAAACCACGGCCTGAGCTTGCGCCGCTGAAATTTTTGTTTGGCCACCAGTTGCGCCTCGCTGCGCCGTCCCAGTCAGTATAAATAGAAGCCAGTATATGGGCAGGACAGCGCCGACGGTCATGACCTGCCCGAGGAGCCCGAAAACGACGGGTGCAGCGAGTACCCAGTGACGGCCATTTCTGGAAGCCTCAAATGCTGGAAATGCCAGGAGGGCCATTGAGCCGCTCATGAAGTAGGTGAGGAACGGGAGCACTTCGGGAGTAAATGCGAGATGAAAGAAGGAGACGAAGCCGCAGATAGTCTGGTCCACAGAGGTAGCGCCGATGTAATCGAGTCGATGCGGGGTTAGTTCAGAAGAGGCGAACTGTACGGGGCAGTTTTCTTCGATGAAGGACAGTCCGGCTTCAGCCATGTTCCCGAACGTGAATTTCAAGGCAAGCGCTGACATCGCTGGGAATAAGACCAGCGGAATGTACGCTGGGGGCGTATAAGTCATTCAAGTAATGCTCTAGAGGGCCTTGGACTCACTGGACCAAATTTTCTGCGACATGTTGCGTATATCTTCTCAAGCCTGCCAACCCGCGTTGTTTGGAAAACGCCGGCTGGACAAGCAACGCGTCAACATGTCACAACACCTCCCTCCTCGAACCCTACAGTGAATGCAAAGGCGTGCCTGCTGTCTCCGAACAGTACTCGCAACTCGAATGCCCAAGGACGCCTCCACAAAGAAAAACGGTTTTCGGCCCGTGCGCACTCTGAGCAAAGTCGCTGAGGCGATATCCCACTTGGAAGTGTCTAGCGATGCCGCGGCAGCTTGTGCAATGAAAAACGATGACAAGCTGGAGGGCTCATCGTAAGCCAAATCACTCCCCGATTCATCCGGCTAAACTCGACAATGGCCAGGAAATCGGTACTAAGGCCGGAAGCCATCGCATTCGAATTTCTAGAGCGTGATACTATGGGACCAACGTGGTTCGCGGCTCTAAGTCACGAATTCGATAAGCCCTACTTCTTAAAAGTAGGATATATCTTTCCTAGTCCCTTGTTTTCCATTGACATCCGGGATAGCTCAAGAAATTTATATCCACGGAACGTCAATCTCATACCATCTACCCATCGAGTTGCGTTTCCGTCTTGCCAAATTGAAATATCTGACCATTTGAATTCAGTCGACAACATTTACTCGTGGTCGCGCCTTACGCCTCTCGACAATGTCAAGGTGGTAATTCTCGGTCAAGTGAGTCAGACTTGCACCAGCCCTCTACCTGCTACATGAGTTTCCTAGGACCCTTACCACGACGTCGGACAAGCCCATGGTGACTCTCAACTCGAGGCTTATATATCACATTTTACCAAACCGACTCAGGTCTCTCATTCTCCGTTTTGCCGCCAACCAAGGTACCGGGCTCGTTGAAGAATATCTATAACCAAATCAAAACCGACTACCCGTCCTTTGTGCCCCCTCGCACAGGGTATGCGTTTTGATTTCTCCTTCTAATCCTTCCTTCTAAATGAATACAGGGATCTGACACCATTGGCTGAAGCCGGTGTCTTGTGGCTCAACACAAGCCTTACAGTTCGCGCGCATTCCGCGGCCTCCCATTCTAAAAAAGGTTGGGAAGAGTTCACGAAGCAAGCCCTCAAATGCGTGGAACGGCGCGAAAGAGGCGTTGTTTTCATGGCTTGGGGACTCCCTGCGCAGAAAACAATTGACCGCATTGGAGTCGACGAGGTGAGACTATGTCGTGTCGTGTTATCATCGGTTGGCTAACCCCACGACAGACCAGGCATCTTCTGTTGCGGTCGGCACATCCATCGCCGTTGTCTGCGCACCGTGGATTCCTTGGGAATGGTCATTTCCGACTTGCCAATGAGTGGCTGAGGGAAAAGCACGGCGAAGATGGGGTTATTAATTGGGAGATCTTGTCGTTGAGCACACCGAGCTCATAGCTCATTCTCCCAATCCGCTTTATTCCGTTAACAACACATATGCGTCACTTATCCCACAAGGCTGACTCAATAGTACTCTCCTTTCATTTGTTTAAAGTCCAACTCGAGAAAGGGTATTGAAAGAGATGCCGAGACATCCGTTGCTCCATACGCATTGGCCATATGGGCAACTCCCGTTCTGTTACTCCTGCGCCAGGAATCAGAGACCAATGACAGCTTCCACAAGCCCAGGTACAGCATCGAAAAAGTCGAGCACTTGAAGGATGTTAGTCCAGAGGAGTGCGATTGAACGGCTAAACATACTGATGATACCGAAGCGCTTCCCTTTCCGCTCCTGCAGCCACGGGAGGAGTTTCTGGTTGACACCTGGGGTGGCGGTACCATTCCCAAGAGCCATGATCTGTCCTTGATGTTAGGTTCTACCTGGACCACGACAGAAGGGGAGAACAAACGATTGGTGTCTCAGGAGGGGTGTCTGTGGTGTGTTCGGCGCTCGCGAAGCTAATGTACAACTGGTCCGGGTTGTATAATGTTGCGTTCTCAATATGCGCGATGGTGGCATTGAATTTCCATTGGATGTTCTCGGTATAGCCTGAACCGTCTGGCACGCCGTCAGTCTCGTAGTAGTCCTCGATGAACGCAATTTGGTCCTTGACAGTGTTGTAAACTATTTCGATGACAGGAGTGTTATCCGTCCACGCTTCCGGAGGGAGCTGAATCCCGAAGCGCTTAGATTCGCTTGCAGGTAAGAATTCGTAGTCGTAGCGTTGGAGAAACGTGAGTTTTCCGCGCGCTTCGCCCAATGTCCCCAGCTGGCCTTGCAAAGAAACTTTAGCTACGTCATCCTTGCCGAGGAATACGCACCGATCCATTGGTCTGCACCCAGTACCGGGAAGCGACATTACTCGTCAAGATGTTGTAAATATCCTGCTCAAGTTTGAGGTCGCGGGGAGTGCCAGTTCCGCTCTCGTAGTTCAAGGAAATGAGGACAGCTTCTGTCGGATGCTGGTCCAACCAGCTGTAATATCCAAAGAATACATCCTGGACCGTCGTTGTGGGAGCCTAAAAATATTTTTAGTCCAAAAGACAGTCGTTTCGTCAAGAAATTTAGTCACCAGAAGAGCCTGGCCTAGAAGCGCAAAGTAAGCGTGAGAGGCGTACACGGCAAAGAAACAGTCCTCACTGTGATGGAATCCAAGTGTATCGTTCCCGGGATTATATGCGAACCGCAGGTCGAACACTCGGATTCCAAGGTTGAGCATGTCGAAGATGGACTTGTTCTGGCATTGGAAAAAGTTGGCGGGGGGGATATCCCTACAGGAGTCGTGAGGAAGTTGGCGGTATGACCAGGACCACGGAGTCACGGACGTACGTGCCGGTGTAGCGAAACAAGGAATCCTGCGTTTCTTGCGTATAGTTCCCTGGCCACATAGTAAGTCGGGATATTCAAGTAACTTGGAGCAACTTCACAGGTGGCAGAATCGTGAGTTCCTATAGTATAGAACAGGTTAGATACCGAACCGTGTCCACAAAAAGAGGCCGTGCACCAGGAAGGTTCATCTGTACCAGCTTGGTGCTATCGGGGTAATTGCGCATCCAGTCGCAGGTCTTGCTGCTCGTTGCGCAGCCTCCGTCAAAGCCTATTTGCTCATTGATTCAGAACATATACGGGCTCAAGTCGCGGCATAATATGAACCAAGAATGGGAGAGCCATCGGCAAGGATCTGATCGAGGGCGTCGTTCGCCAGTACTTGCTGCCTCGCAAGTGCTGGAAGAGCGAAAGCCAAGAGGACGGAAAACATGGGCAAGAGCACAACACAAAAGAAACTGGAATTCGAACTGAACGAATAAGTTTCAAGTAAAAGCACAGGTTGGTCGATGATGGAGAATCCTCAGTACGACGGTTGCTCGGCCCCCTAATACATGTAATATGTGGGCATGGGTAACATAAACGAATACACGAGCGCCTGTCACTTGTCAGTTGTTCCGCGTAGTACGGCTACCTGCTGTTTCAATTTGGGACCGCGCAGGCAATCCTCCTCCTCCTCCTCCGCGATTCGATTTGGGGCCGCGTGCCAGTGACACCCGGAATCAAGACCGGCATTATGTTAATAACATGTACGGCCTGTCGTCGGAGCGAAACAAAAATCAGTAAATTGGCATAGAACACGTTCTGGGACGCATTATCGTTCAGCGAGGACGCGGCGATGGCTTAGATACGACCTTAATCCGTGCATCTCTGTGGTTAAGGTCCGATGCCCTTCTTCAGACTGTCTTCGTCAAACTCCGCTGCCACTTGCCGAAATCACGCGCCTTCGGCTTGAGACCGCGTCGAAATCGGCGAAATTCAAATTGCCAACTGTAACAGGTTTTGATGTTCACGATGGTGGTCTGGAAGATGCGCATCACTTTTCGAGACCGAAAATAAACAGGGGGTGCTTAAAAGGCGTGAACAATAGTGTCGTTCAAAGTTCTCCTACTCGTGCTCCTACTTACGTTCCTGCTTGCTTTCCTACTTGCAAGTAGGAAAAGGAAGTTTGACAGGAAAAGGAGCTTTGCATCAGGAAAAAACCAGTAGACTACGTGCCGGTCTATAGCCACAATAGTTGGCATAGCTCCGTAGCTAAGTCCCTGGTTTGTAGTGCTATTGTAGCTGTGCTTCCTTGCTATGGGATGCTATAGATTCAAAGGCGGAAGCTATGGATTGCTATGGAGTTCGCCGTAGCTGATCGCTTAACTCAAATATCACCGTAGATCGATAGCCGCGTAGCAATCTATAGCTCAGTGTAGCTTACAGACTTCAATAGATCCATGCTCACATAGATGAGAGAAAAACAATAAATAGAATATGCAAATAATACAAGACTACTAGTCAGTACTAGTCACTGTGTTCCCCGTTCTCGCCGTCACTGAGAGTCTTCGAAGCCTCGACGTATTCCCGCTTGGTCGCGTCGATTACCTCCATGGCCAATCTGGAGAGCGCGGAGGCTGAGAAAGCGGGAGCAAGGGCTGCGCGCGAGAATGGAAGCTATTGAATAGTGAGTAAATGTACAAGAAAAGATAGAGTTATCACGCACCGCCCAATGTCATCCTTGCGTCGCGAACAGTCTCGGCAAACAGCCAGTCTGAGTATTCCCACGGCAACGACATGTCTTGAAATGATCCAAATCAGCGGGGTTGCCCAGAGGTCGATAGACCCTGAGGAGCAAGACTTGAAGCGGCTTGACATGACCTTGAGACGCGCTGAATCTTGACTCGTAGTTGACCTTGGATATTCAAGGAAGAAGACTTGAAGGCATTTGAGGGTGAGAGGATTCAAGCCGTAGATGGGGAGGAAACACCGAGGGTTGGAAGAGAGGCGAGGGGTGCTTGGGCAGAAAACGCTCTTGAAATACTCTTCCGGGGTAATTTTACATGCAGCACCACGAATCTTCAGACTTGATGGCAGGTTTGGAGTGGTTTGAGGTCCGTACCAGCAGGAGACCGGCAAGAGAACGATGAAAGGGCGGGTAAGACGGCGGGGGAGATGGTGGGAGAGAAAGAGAGGGAGCCATCAAAACGAACCATTTTCGCGCCCACGTGTTTCGCATCATGCATCATGATCCGTGATGTCGGCTATGGACTTTAGCACTTGCGTCGAAACTCGCGGAGTCGCCGTTGCGCAACCTCTCTCCTTAGCACCTGCCTGGTTTCTTTTGCTCCCCTGGCCAGCCCGCAGTGCTCATGCCGACTTTTGGTCTAAAAAATGCTGGGGAGATATTCGAAGCCTCAAACTCAACTCAAACTTGCCTCGAACAAGACAAATAATTGACCCCACATCTCGAGAAAAAGAGCCGAGGACAATCTCAAAAGTATTTCAACAACTTGTCGGGTTAGTCTAGAGTCGTGGTAGTATGAACTGTTGGTAGCAAACAAGCCAACTTTGTAGTATTATGGGCTCACAGCGAGGGGTATCAAGTGCAATATTGTGCCGGTGTGAATATATATGGCTCAAGGAAGCTTGGGGTGCAGACTATGTTGACCTATATAGTTGTCGCCGACAGCTACTGTAGCACTGTAGTTCTACGGAGACGCGGCCCAGAGCTGTGGCAGCTATTGAGTGCTATTTGCGGCTACGTGTTTAGCCGGGCAGCTACTTCCCACAGAGTTTTTCCTGATGTGATGCTCCTTCTGTCAAATTTAGCTCCTACTCTGGTCCCTTTTTGTACTTCCACTCCATATTTTCAAAAAATAATTTCACCGCTGAGAAGGTATGTGCAAGTATGTAAAGCATGGTTTGTTTCCTACACTTAACATTGCTGGGATTATGTATAAAAAATACGAGGAAGTTTTCCTACTCGGGCAAAATGCTGGCTAGGCTGTTCAAAGTTGAATGAAATTTCTCCTACTCTTTCTTCCTTCTCGGGAAATAATCAATAAATTGAGCAGGAAAATATACAGAGATGTTGTAGGGGTATAAAATAAGAACCCTTTCCATTTTTATCGGAATCTGGGCAGAATTGCTTGCAGGGCAAGAAGTAGGAGCCGGAGTAGGAGAGCCAGTAGGAGAACTTTGAACGACACTAATCCCGCCGACAGGTCTTTGACTACATACATACGCCTAGTAGGTACGTATACTGGTGTGAGTTACAGCAGTATAATGCATCTCTTCCCTTCAATGGGTGCCAGTGGTGTCCAAGTTTTCGGCGACTGACAACGCGTCTGTTACACATTTCAGAAGGCCAGCCGTGTCCTCCATCCCGACGCTAAAGCGGACCTACAATAACAGTGATGAGGCTGATCCTCGGCATATATGGAGTACGACGAACCAGGGATTCCTCCACGCCGTGATCCTCTATCCATTGCATTTTATCGGGCGGGAATGCGAGCGCGCTGAAGGCGACCGCCAGAGTAAAGACAGTTCCCAAAGTGGTCCCTTTGTAACATTGCAAAGCGGAAAAAAAGGCTTTTGCCGCCGCGAGGGACGTGAACGATACGGAGAGCAGACCTCCGTAGCCCGCTGCGCTGAGCCCCGATTGAGCAGCGAGAGGATTGATACACCGCTCAAAGTTTTCGCGCATCCGAAATTTGGGGTAGTGTACGGCCTGAATGACGGCGCCCTCGAACCCGCCGAGCACCGAGCGAGCATACAGCATGTCACCGAGTTTCTCTGCGTTGTGATTCACGACAGAAGTTCGCTCCACGACCTCCCGGGAATTCATTTCCAGTACGAGGGCGTCGCTGTCGAAAAGACTATCCTCGTACGTCGCATCCATATACGCTTTGAATTCCGGGTAGTATCTCGAGGAGGGGTTGAGCATCATTCTGGTCTTGGATGAGATCGCAACGCACGCGGAAGATTTGAATTAAACGTACGCGCCACCGAGCACATTCGCTAGACCGCTAAAGAGCTTGGTCAGACTAGATACTATCACGTCACAATACGGCAGAAGCTGTGTGTTTAGGAGACCAGTTACGGTCTCATCGATGATGATTGGGAAATTATAGCGATCGGCCAGGCTACGAAGCCTTACTATGTCGGCGCTGCGGAGGTGCGGGTTTCCCGGGAAATCAGTGTACAGCGCCAGAATGGCCGATTTTTCAGGTGTCCCAGTGGCGAGAAAGGCTTCCAATTCGTCAATAGTGTCGTTGCTGAAGAAATGATATCCAGCGGAGCTCGATAATTCCAAGAATTTGTATGAATCGCAGTAGAGCAACCTAGGGAAGGTATTTGATATTAGTATTTCAAAAGGCGGACGAACTTGATTTGAGCATACTCGACATGCGCTACTTTGCGTGAATCATCAGTATTCTTCGAGCCTATAGTTCCAGCTAGGAGTTTATGGCTCCGCCAGATGGCCTGCATCCCGGACGCAAACAAGTAAACGTCGTCCGGTGAAGCGCCATGTACACCTCTGATATTTCCGCCGCCATCCACCATGCCGGAAAATCGACTCCGGATGATGTTCTTGGCGTCAGCGGCGGAGTTGAGGGGCGAATGCCTGTTGTAATATTCTGAGAAATAATGTCCGACTCGCGACGGCAAGCCGAGAGTAGCCTGCATATCACCAGTACATCTTAAAACACAAAGTTCCGCCAATCGGGTAGAAATTCCGCCACCGCTGAAGGTGTAGAATTGCATCACTTGAGGTGCCTCCGCGGAGAACAAGACTGCGAAGACCTGGTGCGGAGGTGGAGGGTTGGCAATATCCGTTACACAACGCACGTCACAAGACGAGGAAGGAAAATGGACTTGAACAAACGAGCGACATTCCTCGGCCAGCATGCGCGTCGGGAATAAAAAACAGTTTTGCTCAGTGTCCAGCGCTCCGACGATTATAGCGGTCAACTAGGAAGCTGCCTGTGAACGGGGGCCAAGGGCAAGCCACCCTACTAACTCACCTGCTCGATGTGTGGATGGATCTTGAATCGGGAATAGGAAGTCTCTTTCAACAATTCGGCCGACCGGCCCATCCCAAACAAAGTGTTGTGGTGCCATTCAGGAAGAGAGTTGCAAACCGAATGTGGAGTATCCGGAGGGACACAGAAACCTGCAGGAGGAGTGGGAAGCGGAGCCATAGAGTCGGGGGGATGTGTACACGTTTCATTGGGGGTTTATAACCCGAGATTACAAGGCGGTATTCATCGGTTCTTCATTGAGCTAATAGTGTAGCCTGTCGGACGTCATCCCGTCGCTTTGGCTCCGCCCGATTATGTACCGGGAGTTCGTGGACACCGTGCAAAGGGCATGGTGCAGCCGGAGTGTCAGCCTTTCTAGCTTCCCCTAGGCTTCTTGTTTTGGGGTGAGAAAGGCTGCACGGTGACCCTAGTCTCCTGCCCAGGAACTGCAAGATGATGCTACCCGTAGCTAGATCCCTCTATCGCCACTTCTAGGATTCCTAGAAGCATTGAGATAATTTGTGCTGTTGAGCAAGATGGACGGAGGAAAAGATGTCCAAGGTTCAACTTGGGTAACCGACTGCCGCGATCGTCGGGCCGGGTACCGCCGGGTCCTCCCTCAACGCGCTCCTACGCGCTCGCGCCAATGGCCACCTCTTACCGGCCCATAGCGCCCATAGAAACACTTTCGGGCTACCCGCAGCCTGTTACAGCACTTTCCTTCGACCCAGTCTCTGATACCTTGTGGGTAGGCTCAAACTCGGGGAGCATCACCGCGTATTATGGTACTCGAGGCATGCGTGGAGTGTTGTTCCCGGTGGGCGGACCTCTAGCCGTTAGCAAGATGATCGCTGGAGAGAACTATGTAAGAGCACTGGGGGTGGCCGGCGAAGGACTAGGTTCTTGGACTAAAGGCGGCGTCAACAAGTGGTTCTGTCGGTCAGTTCATCCGTCTCCATGCTTTCATTTTGTGAATGTATACTGTCAGGCCCCCTCCCACTTTGACCACCTTCTCTAATGCCTCGACTGCATCTCCCGTGTTGGCTGCTGCTTCCACAGCCTCTGAATTACTGCTTCTGAATTCCATGACTGGAAGTATTCTACGCCAAGCGCCAACTCCGTCCTTAATTACCCACCTCGAGTTTTCACATTCGGCCATTCTGTCCGGCTCTTCTGACGGATACGTCCGAAATCATGACCCTCGAACAGCACTGAACAGAGCAGAGAGCCAGATCTTGGTTCATTATGGCGGCATACAAGGTCTGCAAACTACAGGGAATTTTATTTTTACAATTGGACTGGGTGTGAGGTGCTTACCTAGTCATCTGAATTCAGCTTCTACGATCTGACCCATGGTCAGGCAGTCTCGCCCCTTCCCTGATCCTCTTGTTAAGGTTTACGATCTACGCACGATGCGGCCACTTCCACCGATTCCTTTTTCTTCAACTCCCGCCTTCATCAACATCCTCCCTAGACGTCCCTCTAGTGTCGTCGTGACCTCTAACCAAGGCCTTATCAACATCGTTGATGTTTCCACGGCAGCAAGTGAATTTTATCAGGTACCAGTGCTTGTAGACAAATTATGCTCGCTCACCATGAAATCAGCTTGACCTTACATCATACGTCACCTCTGTAGCACTCTCCCCGACGGGCGCATATATGGCGTGCGGGGACGCGGAGGGTATCGTCCACCTCATGTCGCAAATTGACGAAGAGGGCTCTCTGCCTTTCAATGGATTCGATGGCCAGCCCATCGAATGGGCGGACACCCCTGCACCGATCCCTGAAATTGAATGGAATGATTCAACGTGAGATCAGTTCACTTTTCAAGAGCGTTTCCAACTATTCCTACAGCCCGCTGAACTCCATTGGGATGCCGTATTACGAATCGCGCCTCTTGTCTTCGTGGTCGCAGCTCTTCATCTCAAACCCCTTGAACTACCCGCCTCCTCCCAAGATTCCTGCTCAGATACTGGCCACCATGAAGCTAAATGACAATATCGCCTACGCTGCCCTTCCGAAAGAATTGAAGGGTCGGCGTAACATGGTTGCGGTGGGTTCCCGGAATAAAAAAGGTCGATTCCGTAGCGGAAAATCCAGAGCAAATGAGGTACGCATACGTGTCCTTTTCTTTTACGTCTGCTTATCTTGGATCCTTTAGCCTGATCCTGATACGCCCACATGGGAGTATAGCGGCAGCCTTATTCCACGTATATATAGGAAAGTGGAAATAGAATATTCAAAGTTCGGGGTGGAAGACTTTGACTTTGGGTAAGTGTGTGGGTTTAACGACTGTTTTAGCTGATGAAATGTCGATAGATTTTATAATAAGACAGAGTACAGCGGGTTGGAAACGCACATTCTCAATTCATATACGAATCCTCTCTTGCAGGTCAGAAGCTTTCTTCATTTAACAAACCAGGTGCCTTCAACTACTGTTGTCTTATTCAGATTATGAACTATATCCCGCCGATCCGACGTCTTGCAAAGTCCCACATCACCACGAGCTGTCCCCGGGAGCACTGCCTTCTCTGCGAGTTGGGTTTCGTTGTCCGCATGCTTGAAGATGCACACGGAACAAATTGTCAGTCAAGCAACTTCTGCAAGACAGTTGGTGTTCTGGCGCAGTGTAAGTCTTCAGTAGCACCTTGTGGTCACTTCCTGATGCCTTTCAAGCCTCTAATGCTATCGAGCTCATCGACTATGGCCGTGAACCCACGGAGGTGGATTACGCTCTCATGATCCAAACATTTCATCGATTCCTGCTGGATCATCTTAGTTCGGAGGGAAACAGCTTCCCGCACAACCCGTTAATTCTCAAGAACCCGGCGCTCAGCCATGCGGCGCTCCTTCCCGTCGCTGCACCGGTGACCCAGCTGCTAGGGATTGATGCTAAAAATCTCATCACCTGCATGAACTGCAAAGCCGTTCGCGAGAAGGAAAACATGACTCATATAATAGACATGACGTATCCCCGCCCTGTAAGCGAAGGCGACGAGGTCGACCTGTCTTTATTAAATTAATCTCCCTAGGTGTTGAATGAGCCCCTTCCACTGGATTTCACGGCGATTCTTCGAAACGCCCTGTTGCGTCAAATGTCCCATAAAGCGACGTGTCAAACGTGCAAGCACTTCTCCAACTTCTCGTCTCGTCGTTCCATTGCCAGCCGAGATCTGCCTCCCATTCTCGCTGTTAATGCGTCTGTATATACGCCCGAAAGTTTCAGTTACTGGCAAGACAACCGGACTCATACGTTCCTCAAGCCTCAGATAGAGCTCCACGGGCAAGTCGAGGGGGTTGACGACCCTGAAAGCGCCGTGTATTCGGTTCGGGTAGGTGCTTTTGCAGTTGGCATGCATGCGTTCCGAGGGTTGATCACCGCCGACAGTCTCTCATCGTCCAGATCGTGACCAAGGAGAAGAACTCGCATTTGGTCGCTATTGTCAAAGGTTAATCCCACTCTACAAAACACCGTCGAGCCTATTAACATGCGCCCCAGTCCCGGAAGCTGAGGGACGCTCAGACCTCATCAGCCCGTGGTTCGTCTTCAACGACTTTGTCGTGCAGAATATATCGCAGGAGGAAGCGCTGAGCTTTCCTGATTCGTGGAAGGTGTGATTTGTGCCTCTGCCCTGCCCCGTTTCCTCAAGGCATTTCAGATCCCGGCGATCATCTATTTCGAGCGTATCGATCAACTGGATGCGCTTGACTTCAGTGCATTGCCTTCCCAAATGGATGCTGCGATTCTCAGTCACGATACCTCAATCTCTCTGTATGTTTATACGGGTCACTTCTCTCTTCCAGGCCTAATGTTCTCTGCCTGCCATAGAAATCGTGATCAAAACATGATTAAACATGAGTGCTTGAGTTTTGAAGAGTTGCCCAAGCCTGGAATGCTCGTTGCCATTGACGCAGAGTTTGTTTCTATGCAACAAGTAAACCTTCACAATTCTTTTTTGAGAATTATTTCCTGACGCGCGCCTTAGGAAGAAACCGAGTTTCGCTCTGACGGAAGTAAACAAGTACTTCGACCTGCAAGGCTCAGTCTTGCCAGGGTATCTGTGTTGCGTGGGGATGGGCCGAAGCAGGGTCTGCCGTTTATTGATGACCATATACACACCAGTGAGGTAATCGTCGACTATCTGACTGAATTTTCGGGCATTCGATGTGCGTGCAGCACTCTCCAATCCGTTTGCTACAGCACTGATCCTTTCGTGATAGTTGGGGACTTGGACCCAACGCTCTCACCCCACACATTAACGCCCCTGAAACTCGTTTACAAGAAGCTGCGGCTTCTCGTGGATCGCGGATGTATATTCATTGGGCACGGCCTTTCCAAAGATTTCCGGATAATAAGTGGGTCTCTCCTCCACTCGATCGAACTGCATTTTAAGTTGGACGGTCAGATATCTTTGTGCCCCCTGATCAGGTTATCGACACTGTTGATCTGTATTTCCTGAAAGCACGGCAGAGGCGCCTGTCCCTGCGATTCCTTTCCTGGTTTGTTCTGCACGAAAATATTCAGACGGACACGCACGATTCGATCGAGGACGCGCGTTCAGCGTTGAATCTCTTCAAGGCGTATCACGAATTTGAAGGACAAGGTGTGTTCGACCAGAAGCTCGAAGAGCTGTACAAGGAGGGTCGGCAATACGTGAGTAGATCAGCATTCTTCCGTTCGCTGTCCTGACTGGTGGCGATAGAACTTCAAACCACCGCCCCCTCCTGATGCCGCCGTTCCCGGACTTGCTGCTCCGCTTGACACCACGGCCAATCAACTTGCGTTTTTTGCCCAGGATCATGGTGGTGCGATGAGTCCGGCTGTGGGACAGATATATCCGATGAGCCACAACGGCACACCGTTGGGGACATCGTCCCGGAATATGACATGGCGTCGTGAGCGGTGAAGTTCTCTGTATTTCTATGTATTTCTTTGTACTGTAGACGTCTCTGCGGCACCAGGCTTGGAACAGAGATACACAAAAGCGAAGACAATAACGTATAAGAGTTTCAGCCTGCAAGCCTTGTCTCTGAGCACAAGGCGCAAGACTTTTGCTTGGACCACGAGGCTGTGTTACAAATAAGAGCAAACTTCTTGACTCTCTGCCTTTTCGCTCTGTAACTTTGCACACTTACTTTGCACACTTACTCTCCATCCCTCCTACCACATCTCCGTCTCAAATGTCCAGACTTCACCCTCTTCCCGCCCCCGTAGTACACGCTGGTTTCTCTGTCTCCCAGTCCAAGTCGACCGTATTGGCTGGTGTCCAAGACGCGTATTGGAGCGACGACGAAGCCGTATGTTTCTCTCCGTTTTTCGCGCGCGCTTCTCGCTCACTCCATCTATTTCTTAGGAGGACGCGGAATGCCCACTCTGCCTCGAAGAAATGGATATCTCAGACCTCAATTTCAAGCCCTGTATTTGTGGTTACCAGGCAAGTCTCGTCGCACTTTCTCATTCCCCCTCATTAATCGTCGCGTCTCTCAGATCTGCCGCTTCTGCTGGCACCATATCAAGGAGAACCTCAACAAGCGTTGTCCCGCCTGCAGACGGGTCTACACGGACGAGGCTGTCGAATTCAAACCCATTGCGACTCAAGAGTGCGTGTCTTTCCCTCCTTTACGCGCTATTCTCCCCCAGAAAAATCTCGGGCTGATCTTGATACTTCGAACGTTCTTAGTCACAAGCGCCTCACTCAGCAAAAGAAACAACGAGAGCGCGAACGCAAAGAGCTCGACACGCTCGGAAGGCGTCAACTCGCCAACGTTCGCGTTGTTCAGCGCAATGTGGTTTATGTTGTTGGTATCGGGCCCCGATTTGCCAAAGAGGAGGTGCGGCGCCTCGAGCTTGACAGCCCTCGTCTTCTTATTAATCCTGTGTTCAAGCTCATTCCAACCCTGCGGTCAAATGAATACTTTGGACAATACGGCAAGATCACAAAGATCCTGCTCGTCAAGCGTACCCCTTCGGGAGGTGGTGCGCCCGTCGTTGGACTGTACATCACGTACCATCGACGTGAAGATGCCGCCCGTGCCATTAGTGCGGTAGATGGCACAGTGTCTCCCGGCGGAGGTCGTGATATCATGCGGGCGAGCTATGGGACTACCAAGTATTGCATGGCTTTTCTACGCGGCGTGAGCTGCAGTGATCACGGCTGTATGAACTTGCACGAATGGGGGGATGAGAAAGACTGTTTCACAAAGGAAGATCTGACAACTCTGTGTGTGCTTTCCGTAATGTTATCGAGGCTTAATGCTCACATTGATGACAGGAAACATACTATGAAAGCGACCGAGAGCCGGACAAGAACCGTTGTCGGGAGCAAGAAGGATGATACGGAGGGTTCGTGCCTTTTCCGGTCACACCTAATACCTACTGACGTCCGCACAGGACTGCCAAAAGCTGCCGCATGGGGCAAAGGTTCGACGGTTCCAATACCTACGTCCGCTCCGGCCAGTCAATCAACCAGTTCTTCACGCCCAACCCGTCGTGGAGCGGGCGGGGCTCGACAGAGTCGCAACGCTGCAACTGCTGGCTCGTCCTCTGCTGCGGAAACACGTCCGTCAGGCACGAGGGATCGTAAAGCTACACATGTCAAGAGTCCCTCGCAAGCCCCATCCTCACGTCCGGCCACGCCTTCATCTACCCTTTTACCTCCAAGACCTTCAACTCCTGCAGAAAGCAAGGGGACAAGGGCAAAGAAGGAAACTCGCACTGCACCGCAGCCTTCTCCTTCCCCCACTCCCTCGGTTGCAGCGGATTCCGATGTGGGCTCAGGGTCGCACGACGCAGCACCGGTTTCTCCTGTTCGTCCACGATCCACCGACTCGGTGATATCGTCCACACCATCGGTGCCTCCCGGTTTACCTGCCATCCCGCCGGGCCTTTCTGGCCCACCAGGCATTCCAGCACCCAGCCGACCCCCACGAGTTGGCACTGCGTCACCGCAAACCCCTCTGCTGGCGTCGCAATCGTCGTATCAGATGTCCACTGCTGCTCGTGCACTGCTTGATGACGTCAAACAGCGCCGCGAGCTCGGGCCAGCGGTACCCGTCATCCCACCTTTCCCGGACTTTGACCGCACCCTCGAGGTCCTGAATGGCGAACATGGCGGGGGAGGATTCAGTTTCAATCTGGACCCCACCCTGGCTGTCGCCGAAGCGGATGTGGACCTGTTACCCGACTTTGAGACGGAAGCCAAGACTCCCTTCCATGGTACATACATTGACGCGTTCCCGGCACTGCGTTCGTCTGCCTCGCCTAGCTCTTCTCCGTTCATGACGCCTCCGGGGCTCCCATATGCACATAATCCCAGCCGCTCCATATACGACCCCCTGTCCATCCGCCCGCCGATGACGCCGATCGAGAGGCAGTCTACTGGCGGGTCAAATTACGTGGGCCCCTTTAATCCTTTCGCGGACGCGGGCGAAGACTCCAACCCAACTCGTACTCAGTACTCTCCTTTGGACGATGACTCAAGTCGAAAGGTATCGCGGTTTGGCTTCGCGCGCGGTCGGCAAGGGTCGGCAAATACTTCCTCCCCGCTCCATGTCCCGTCACCTCTTGCAACCAGCGCGAGCGAGGGGCATTCCTTCTACAACTCGTCGGAGACGGTCCCTTCTCAAGCTTCTGCACCTCCTCCGCCCATGGCGCCCTGGGGTTCGTACTACCCGTTGAACGGGTCCGCGACGAGCTCCCCATTGGTGCCACATGCGCAACCGCAACCGGTGTACAATCAACAACAGAGCCGGTTCCAGCCGTTCGACTCGGGCGTCAGTGAGGCGCAGCTGCGGGATTTCATCCAAAGCAGTCGCGAGCGTGCGACTTCATCCACTGGCACCCTCAGTACCCCCGCTGGTATGAAGCTTCTTTTTGTATGATTCGTGTGCATTGAGGTTGACGGTCTTTTTCTTTCTTTTTTCTGTACATTCTTTTGTACCCGAACCAATTATGTTACGTTTCGCTATATTCCCTTTCTTCTCCATGCTTTTTTAGAACCAGCAACACCCTTCGGGATGACGCCCTCGCAATCCTTCGCCGACCCTGCGATCATGGCTGCTCAATTTGCGCCGGGTTTGCCGTCCCCTGGCTATAGCCATGGTCCCATGGGATATGGTCCTCCACCGGGACTGTCTTATGGGGCGCCGCCCGGCATACTACAACACCCCAGCCTTCAAGGTCACGGAGGCGTCGAAAACATGGAGGATAATGGATCCGCACATGGTGAGTCTATTCCCATTCCTATCGAGGGGAGGGAGGACCGCGTACCGAGTGCCGTGCTTTCTCAGTGCGGAAAATCTATTATCGGCATTGAGGCAATCGTCCGATCCACACTCCTTCCGGATGGACTCTCTTTTCGACTGGATTAACTGCACCTATCGCCCCATAAACCGCCCATGAACTCGTTCTCCCTCCTCTCACTCTCCTCTCGAGGGTACGGTAGTCGTCGTCGATCTTTGACGCTGACGTATCTTTTCTTCTTGCCGTTCTGTCCGATGCAGTGTCGACAACGGACTCGCCCGCGCTTTCTCTGGCGCTGTCGGCGACGGACTTTCCCGCCTTGATGGCTTCTGCGGATTCTACTGGGTCGGCTGCGCGTAGGGACGAGCAGTCGCCTACGGATGAGCCAGCGCCGACCCAGGATGACAAGGCGCTGGAGAAGGCGGAGCGCAAGGCGGCAAAGAAGGCGGTGGCGGCAGAAAAGGCGGCGGAGAGACAGAAGATCGCGCAGGAAAAGGCTGCGATCAAGACAGCGGAGCGAGCTCGGTTGGCACAAGAAAAGGCGGCGGAGAAGGAGAGGGCGGCTGCTTTGAAAGCGGAACAGGAGCAAGCGCAGAAGGAGAAGGCGGCGAGGGAGAAAGAGAAGGAGCGGGCGTCCAAACTGGAGCATCAACGGCAGGCTCAGCTTTTGGAGAAGGAGAGGGAAGCTCAGGCGGAGAGGGAGAGAACAAAGAAGGCCACGGCTGCGAAGGTAGCGGAGCAGCAGAACACGGCCAAGCGGCCGGACGCAGGCTCAGCGGGCGCAGCCAAAGCGATGCCTTCGCGCCAGACGTCTGCTCCCAAGCCTACGATGCAGGCAGCCCCCGCACCTGTGTCGCAGGTTCCTCTTCTCTCCAAGAAGCCCAAGAAGAACAAGCCTGTCACAAAACCGATAAAGGTGTCCACCAAAGAGGAAGAACACCTCCCCGTCGATGACTCGAGCATCGCACCAGCCGCGTCGACCACAGAGTCACCGCCCCTCCCCCCCGCCAAGCCTGCGACCACCGCCAACTCCAGCTCGAACAACTCTCGTTCGCAGTCTCTGGATAGCAACATGCCGACGACGGTCGAAGAATTGTTGGAGGATCTCCATATTCTGAACCCCACGATGGACCTCCCTAATCACATATTCTTCGACGTTCACAAGCTCAATCCAGCCAGCAAGATGCCACTTGAGTACGGACCTCTCGTGCACGCCCTCTCGGCGCTCTCGGTCGGTGGAGGATCATTCGCCAATGGTGCTGGGTCCGGGCCCGCCGACACGGCCATCTCGTCGTTCCAGGAGTTGTTGGAGACCCTCACTCAAACGATCTCCGCGCTGCTTAGACTCCTCCCCCGGACCACATGGGACGAAAGCTCGTACTTTGATGGTGTTCTCGGCGAGATGCTCAAGGGAGGCGATTACGACAACAATCTCGACGACTCAAAAGATAACAATGTCGAAGCGTTGACGCTGGCCCTTGAGCGTCGCGCGCGGTGGATGGAGGTGCAGCTTTCAAAACTGGAGGAACTGCACCGCGACATCAACACTGCCGCCGTGCGGGCTGTCCTGTCCTTCAACGATAATGGATGGGATCGCCACGGTTTCATGCCGCGCGTGGGGAATACACTTCGCAGGTTCGACAGCATTGGGCTTGTGGAGGAGGATGGCGTCACGCGAAGCATGACGGCCGATGAGCTGGAGAAGAAACTGGTGGTTGCGAAAGAGGCAGCTGTGTTTGCGGAGACGGAGGTTCGTGAGCTCATGGAGAAGATGCATTCGATAAAGCCCCTCGAAGACGAGTAAATATTCTCCCATAGTGTACATACATAGCCCACGATAATCTGGAAATGAGACGGCGGCTTGACGAAGTATATGTCGGCGACAGCACAAAGGCTAAGTACGCGACGCGCCGTGGTCAGTGTATTGTTAAGTCAACCTTGGGGAGAACAACTGCTGATAGTAGTATGCAACGACCATTTCCTCTGCCCCGGATGATTGCTCAGCGCTCAGCGTTCAGCGGGTGGGGGAACCTTGGCACTTCTACACAGCCTTTGCTGCTGAACGCTGGTCTGGCATATGTGAAAATAACTCAGCTACCTTATAAAACCTGCCGCGACTCACCGCACATGCCCGACGAAAAGCATCAGACTTCATACCGCAGCGTTTTGAGCGGCGGCCCTGACCCTGCCGGTGCCCCGAATGTCGCGCGGCGTTTCTTTCCGTTCTTCCTAGCGACTTTAATCCTGGTCTCCTTAGGTAGGTAGGTAGGTAGGTATATTCCGGCGCGGTCCCGTTAAGAAACAGCCGTTCCGCTCAGGATCAGTTCAACCCCTGTGCCCATTTTTTCCAATCAAGAACTACATAGCGCGGACGACTCTTGTCTGGAGGTGCATGCTTTTTTGGCGGCTGGAAACGGGATGGTCCTGATGTAACGACTGTCAAATTACAGCGGTACCGGGGCATAGACCATCTCCCACAAGCCTGCACCAAATGGCCTATCTCGTCGAGCTCGGATCACTCTACCGTTTCAAGGCGCTGAGTTGCTGTTCAAACTTCATTCTATCGAACGGGGGAGTGACCGGCCGCTTCGAAATGATTCGAGAGACCAATTACTCGTATCCCGGTGTGGAAAACTTCATTGAAGTCCGGGTTACGACCCAGTATGAGGAAGAAGATCTCAAACGTACCAGAGTATGTCAAGTCGGCAATGAAGCTAGAAATGAACGTGGCATTACCGTACAGGTTCGTGTCAAGGCCGCCCAGCGTCCAACAATGACCATGATACGTACCTCAGGCGGACACGGACACGCCGAGGACTGTTAATATTACAGTCAGAATCCCGGGCCACCTGCGGAGCCACAGAGACATTAGCACTGACCTCCCTCTGTTCTCGCACGATATCACTGGCGACTTCGCGGATTGGTGGAGCCGAACGTACTTCAGGGACCTCCGATTCAAATCGACCAATGCCTCCATACGTTATAACGCGGTATTGAGCCCTTGGTTTCGATTCTAGTAAGTACCAGTAACCCATCTTCAAACAGGGGCTGTTAGCGAAATCAGCATTCATTCAAATAAGCGATGGTCAAGTCCAGGGAGAATTTTCGGGAAACCAGCTGCACGTCCAAACGAGCAACTCGCCCATTATGATTGAAGCTATCGCCTGGATGGACGGATTGGGTGCTGGCTCAGAGATCACACTGAGCACATCACACGGGTGGGCATTTTGTTCTTTAACCCTTCACATGTTCTCACTTCTTCGCAACAGCACGATCCAGGGCTTCCTTGGTGTTTCGAACAGTATGGTCAATACGACACTCAAGGTTAACGTCCGGACTTCATATGCAGCGGTTAGACTCGACACCGACCCGTTCGAATCGATATCGGTGAACTCGACTTTGATCGTTGATGTTTACACTTCCGAGGCTCCCGTATCTGTTTACCTGCATCCAGCGTATGAAGGCACCTTTGACCTCCAAACCACAGAGGCACAAGCAAACGTGGACGAAGATCAGGACGTCGTCGACCCCTCTGGCATGGCAAGGCAGAGAACTTTGCAACGGATCGTAGAAGGGTCTCATGTTCAAGTGCGAGGGAACATATACTGGAGTTACAACGGTGATCCTTCCGACGAAGGAATGAACAGAGGGTCCGTCAATGTTCGCAACTCCAAATCGAATATCACGATGTACTGTTGATCCACTATGTGCAAAATGGATTCCGTCATTTGACAGTTAGTCTGGATACAACTAATGCAAACTATGAGTCCTGAATAATCGATAAAGGATTTGGACTTGCCTTGCCAGGATTCAAAATGTTGCCTGGATCTACTACTTTTTTTATCTGCCTCATCAAGTCAACAGTACCTTGGCCAAGCTCCTCCACGAGGTACTCCTTCTTCCCAACACCGACGCCATGCTCCCCTGTGCCTGGAAATAAGGTCAGCTCTGTCCCATCGCATTTACTCCTAAGCGTACATGTACCATCCAAGGCAAGCGCGCGGTAGACTAGGCGATGAACTGCCTGGCTCACCAGCTTCAACTCGTTGTCGTCGCGGAAGAGAATTAACGCGTGGAAGTTCCCATCTCCGACGTGTCCCACAATCGTGCTGCTCAATCCCGCGTCGGCCAGGTCCTGCTTCGTCTCCAAGACAAGCTGAGGAAGGCGGGAGACAGGGACACTGGCAAAGAGTTTTTAGTGAGGGGAATGGTGGAGAAGGGAGAAGTTCACCAAACGTCAGTCGTCCAGCATTTCATATCCGGATGGGAAGCGAGCGTGGACATCAATGCATATTTCCGGTTTTGCCACAGCGCCTCCGCCTCCTCATCCGTCGCGGCAAATTCGAATTTACTGCTCCCATGTTTTTTCACCAGAGCTTTGATGGTTTCGGAGGTGAGCTTGATGCTGGCGTCGTCTCCTTGAAGTTTGAAGAAGAGGGTGTCCTTGACGGGGTAAGGTTTGTCTACTATGCCACCTTGATTAATGGAGTCCATCACTGGCAAAACCTCAGCATAAAGACAAAAGAAGGAGTATCGTCACGCACTATGGTCATCTAGCAGTTCCACGCATTCTGATAGAAAGAACGTCAAGCTCAATCCCAGGATTCGGAGGAGAAGACACTTGCGAACATGTGCTCCGTAGGGAGTATTCAAAATCTCTTGGACAGCGCTCACGGCATGTTCCACGTCGGGGAATTGTGCCATAGCGACCTTGGTCGGGAGGAGCGGAGCAAGGCGCAGTGTTGCTGGCAGAGCACTTTAACATCGACTCGACTGCCGCTGTTGTCGGCTTACCTTCCGTCACAATACCAAGTGTGCCCTACGTTGCATGAGAAATAATAGACAAGTTGGTTGTTCACGACACTTACTTCGGCCCCAATGAACAGTTTCGTCACATCAAACCCAGCTGCAGACTTCCGGGCCCTTCTCCTTGTCTTGATAACCTCGCCGTTGGGAAGAACCACCGTCTATGGTGCAAAATCATCAAAACCAGTGAGGCGAAGCAGGAAGGCGCTCACGAGGTTGAGGAACCATTCCGCTTTCGCAGTCCTTGCGTACACCAGTAAATCGCGCCAATGGACGACGGGCAGAGACAATCTCACCCGTATCGCACAGCATTAGCTGGAATGCATGAGTGTAATTTACGAAGAACATGTAACACGGAAAACATCTGGACTGACTGCCGCTGCATCCGGTTCCCACCATTCCTCCGATCGTCTGTAATCCGAAAATATCAGTGTGATGAAATTGTACAGAACACAGCCGTACAGCGCCGGGTCCGGGATCAAGCTAGACGCAATAATGAGTAAGGACAATTACATTCAGGTAGGAAGCCTACCGGGAAAAATAGGGGAATCCCTTTTTCTTTCAAGGTATCGTTGATATCCTCCCAGCGGACTCCTGACTGGCACACCAGGTCGGAGTCCTCCTCTAAAAACGGTGCTCAGGAGAGTATAAACGGAACGATGCTCTCAACCCACGATTTATCTGAAGAATCTTGTCCATGCCCGACATATCCAAGCAGATGCTGCCAGACGGGAACTGTGCACCATATGTTGGTGGAGAGAAAGGCAGAGACAATGTACGCACTCCAGAAAAGTGCCCCTCTAAACTAGTCGCTCCAGAATACGCCGTGATAGGTACCTTGACAAGCAACTATCAGTCGAGCCGCTCAAAGTAGAGGAGAGTGAACGTGAACCTTGAACTGCCGTGCAATATTAACCACTTTGACGACATCCTCCGTTGATTTTGGGCGAACGACGACAGAATGAGGGGACGCAGGGTGGTACGAGTTCTCAGACGACCCGACAGTTTTCAGAGTGTCAGGATTCGTGTCCACACGGCCTGCTTCCGGGAACGCTTGTTGCAACTTCTGAATCGCGATCCTGAGTTCGCTAGGGGTTGCATACCGTGCCGGACTACTCTCATCTGAAGGCTGGAAAACATTAATTCAACTTATTTTTTTGCGTGCAGATATGGAGTTCGCGCACGAAGAATTTGGAATCGAGCCAGTTGGCCGCTTGGGTGATAAGGACCGCATAGAAAAGAGTCTGGATCAAAATCCTAGTCTGCAGAGAGCCGCGGAATCTATCGGACCACGGAGAGTAGCGAAGCCATGCCGGACCAGGCTCTTCCATGGTAACCTTTGGTGCAAAACTACTGCGCAAGTTCGGGGGCGGGCCTTCACGCAACACAGAAGAACCATAAAGGTCGCGCTTGCAGATTCTGAAAGGTCTATCTGTCCACCGCGGACTAACGGGGCCCGAAAGACGCGCGAACTGTCGAAACATGCTCGGCGCGTGTGGTGGGAGACGACTCGGCGCGTGACTAATCAAGTCGCGTCTTTGCTTTCGCCATCGTACACTATTCAAACGCAATCCATTTGCATACATAAATGCCTCATAAAGTCCATCGCTCTCTCCACGGCACCGCAATATTCTTCGGTGTACTCCTCGTCCTCATTCTCGCCCATCTCGTATTTCTATTCGCGAAGTCACCATCAAGTTCACGTTCTTCACTAGTACGCGCCGACGGACGATGGGTCGCCGTTCGGCGTTCTCTGCGCCTACCTCCACCCAAATCGTCTTCGAAGACTCCCCCGCTCTCTCTCGGTATCACATCCCGGTTTGACCTGAAACGCAAAAGAGCACTTGAAGAGTCGGTAGCATTCTCCGACGTTGACGCGCCGCCCCAACTCTATTTCGCTCCCGACGCGCTGGTAGACGATGCGGCAACACATGAGCAGATTATGGATGGACTCCGTGCCGCAATGTTGGCAGACCCCGGTGAAGAGACTAGTAATAGGAAGGGCAAGAATGGCGCCGTGCGCACGAAAGCAAGGTTGCCGAATATATGACGGACATTGAGCACAGGGACACGCGGCTCGATGTATTGAACAATAGTACTGTACTGGACCACAACGATGTAAAAGATGTACCCGATAAATTGTTAACATGACCTGTGGAAGATAAAGGCGATCAGCAAAAGGATCTTCGGCGACGAGACCAGCGCCCCGAAAGGATCAGACATCCAAAGGAAGGTCGTTTCGCTTGCATCGCGCCGACCCCCGCTTCCCGCCCAGCGCACCACAAGGGCGGCCCACGCTCGACCAATGCCTTTTGGGTTCAACACGGTATGGAGGGGGAATGTAGACGTTCCGCATTGGGGGAGTGCTCACTGGACGCTTAAGAGGAAACTGCGAATGTCGGTGCGTTTTTCATCGTACAAGGGGCGCACGGATGGAAGATGACGGTAGGAAAGACAACTCACGTAGTGGGGAAGAGCCAAGCATGTCGAAAGAGGTCTGAAAAAGATAATTAGCACAGCATCGATGTCAAGAAGGCATAATGAAAAGGAGAATCAGACGAAATGGCACTGGCAAGTACACTGTGCGCCCCATAGAGCGCGAGTCTGTTGCGAACAAACTCCTCTATTTCTCGGCATGGTCGTGTAGGACGGGGAAGAGAATAAAGTCATCACATGGAGCGGCGAATGCTCGATAGAAAAGGAGGGAAAAAACTCACAAGGTGTAAGAAGAGAAGAGATGGTGGAAGACGACAAGCAGAGAAGAAAAAAAATGGCTTTTATAGATTGGTCTTGATTGTCGCTGTTTTCATCGCTTACACGGCCACGTGCCAGAACAACCTCAGTCTTGAACTTGCGTCTTTTGCCCAATGCTCGTGTCTGGCTCCTCTTTGAGGAGGCGGGATTTATTCGTTGTGTTGAGAGTTCCCGGAATCCCGCCATATTGTTTCATAAAGCTGTCGCGATTTTCCTTGCTCAACGCCAAGTGTATTCAGGTTCTCCTTCGTTCTCATCGTTCGATTGCCCGCTGACTGTTAAACCAAGAATAAATATATCATCCGCAAGACTTCACTTACTTGCAGTTGACTTTAAGCAATTAATCGCAACAACTCAAACCATCCAAAGCAGCTCCGACAGGGCCGAAGTCCTGCGTTTGTCAATCTGCAGGCATCCTTCATGAGGAAGTTAATTGGTTCAGCATTTTATCGGAGAAAACCCACCGAGCGAGAAAACATGTACTGTACCGTGTACGTGCCACTCGACATTACGCCGTCACTTGATGCGGGACATATCTGATCCCGGGCCGAGGGAGTCCCACCACTTCTTCAACCATGTCTTCCACGTCCCATCCCAAAGCGAGTGCGAAGGATTTCCGGGTCGCCATCATAGGCGGAGGGATGTGCGGCCTCGCGTGTGCCGTCGGACTCGCAAGAGTTGGGATACAGTCAGACGTCTTCGAAGCCGCGGTCTCAAATTTCAAACAGCGTATCTCACGACGCGTCTAATGGACTCTCTTTAGCCGAAATTCGACGAGGTTGGCGCTGGGGTCGGGCTCGGTCGGTTTAGGTCCCCTGTCTGAGGGCGAGACTAACACACCCTAGGGCCGAATGCACTGCGCGCGCTCAAAGGTCTTGGTATCTTGGACACGGTTCTAGCCCGGGTTGACGATGAGAAGCTTACTGATCGTCGAATGCTCTTCGTCTCTGGCCCTGGCGCGCACGAAGAAGTGTACGATTATAATCACAGCGTAAGTTTTCTCTTGGAGGTTAAATGAAATGTACCACATATTTGCAGTCGCAATTCACGGCGGCAGACACCGGGCTGGGAATCTACAGGTGATATTCAGTGTTCAATTCAACTCTACGTGTCAATGAAACGGTTGCCAGACCGGCCTTTCTCGATGCTCTCTTGCCTCTCATGGACCCCAATGCGGCTCATTTCAATAAACGATGCACCTCTATATCGACGTTACCCTCTGGCGTCAATCGAATCCATTTCGCGGATGGCACCACACACGATTCGGATTTGGTCATTGGCGCCGACGGTATCAGAAGCACGTCGCGTAGCGCGGTTGTGGGCGAAGACAGAGTCCTCCAATTCACGAACACTGTCGCTTATCGCGGACTGGTGCCGATGGAAGCATTGCTCCGAGATGGCGTAAAAACGGACCTGGGCAATCGTGTATACTGCTTTGTCGGTATTGATAAGGTGGGCGTCACCATGGTTCCTCACGAAAAAAAAACTCATGATCTGCGCAGCATATAATTTCTTTCCCTATCAAATCCGGAAAAATTGTACTCTACTTCTTGCGACTTGGAAACAGCTGAAGATACCTCCAGGTCAATATCGTAGCCTTTAGCACGGATAATTCAGTCCCGGTCGGTTCGGTCGAGGTTACCGGGCCCTGGGTCCGATCTGTTTCCCAGCAAGAGCTGTTGGACAAGTATGAAGGATGGGGCCCCGACGCGATGGTCATGCTCAGCCACCTAAAGACACCGAGTAAATGGTTTATCCATGCGCTGGCGCCTCTGAAAACTTTCATCCGGGGAAAAATCGCCCTCGTTGGCGATGCTGTATGCGTTGTGCCTCCCTTCCCGTCATATAACTGAAAACAGCTGCAAGGCTCACGGTATGCCACCTCATCTCGGTTCTGGCGTCGGTCAAGGATTTGAGGATGTATTTGTCCTCTGTCAATTGCTCGGGCACCCGTCGACGAATCTGTCCAATCTCGAGGCAGGCAATTATCTTCCGCAGTCGGTCCTCCATGCTGACATGTCTCCAGGAAGTCCTTAAAGCATATGACGCGGTCCGACAGCCCCGTGCCAACATGGTATTGGAGCGGAGTTTTCGGGCAGGGATAATATACGAGGGATACGGGAAGCCGGGGTACGGAGCGGACGATATGGAGGGACATCTGGCCGGGATATGGGAGCCAATTTGGCGTCATGACCTGGATGGAGATGTCGCCACGGCTATTGCAAGTTTAACGGAACGGGGGTCGGTCGTCGACTAGTACTGCTCATTCAAACCTAAATTTCTTCTAATGCTGCGATATTCAGAGTGATTCCAATCGTACAGGTGACACTACCCGGTATAGTGAAATGGGCTACACGGAAGTCGGATAGAGATCAAGTAGGGCACTGGATGGATACATAGGTGACCAGCAGACCTCGAAGCTGAATTTGCCAGAGCCAGAGAAGTGCCAGAGAGTTATTAGTTGCTTATCTTGATTAGATGGAAGCAGCAGCAACACCGAGATGATGATGACGAAAACTTGGTAACCTGGGCAACGCGACCGGTGTACAATCTGGTTGGTATTTGAGACTTATTGCGAGGGAGGATACTTAGGGGGATCAGGACCGACTCGGGCGGCTCGGGACGAGGTCCTGAGAGTCATTTGAACTGGTAGCTATAAAGTTGTTGCGCTGCATCTTGAAGAGAATATTGACGACGACGGGGATGCCGGTCAGCAAGTCCAGTGCAAGTCCGAGGATATCTAGCCTTGAGCTTGTAGGCGTCGACGTCGGGCCCGGGGATACAAGTTAGTCTGTAGTTAACCACGCGCCGATTGTATGGAGGTCGACCTTATTACGTAAAGTGCGGAGTTTGAAATCTATTCTCGACGCTGGCTGCCCTTCAAACACTCAAGAACCCAAATTTTGGAGGCAAGACTGGCTATATTCTCTCATAAAACAAACCTGTCTCTTCAGAATATCTGTTCTCGCTCCTCTTTGATACAGAATGAGATGGTGAGATTTGTAAGCTGCCGGCCCATCAAATTTCGGCACCGACGTCTCAGCGCCGTGGAGGTGAAACTGGTTGGTACAGTTGATTACTCTGATGAATTCAACAATATTCCAACGGAAAATTGTGCAAGGATGCCCTGCAACCTTTACTTGAACGCCCGAGGAAAAAGATGATTACCTAATAAGGTCGACCTCCGATCATTGACACCTGCCAATCGACAGACTATAACATACGAGGTACGAGTAAGCTCTGTTATAACGTCTGTTTATAAGAGACTAGATACAAGTTGCAACCTGGTGCAACCAACGGGGATCATGTCTCGATCTCATCACGGTTTCGAGCCACGAGAGAACCTGTGTCGAGGATCCCTGATTGCAAAGACAGTTCCCAAGTCTGGGGTTCTGGATTTGAATTGAATACAGCCCTTTACAGCCAGACAAGACTTGGACAGAGTTGGACAAAGCAGCTGTATTATTGCTGGATTTGAACAACAATTAATGCTGTCGGGGTGCGCATTGTCAGACGGGCCTATTGTACCTGTAGGAGACTTTACGTTGAGTTCTTGTACTGAGCTGAACGGGCGCATTGTCCTGATGGAGCGAAATACAAGGATCTTGTTGCACCATCAATTTCCACGTGCCGACAGTGCCGTCGATCAGTCATTTTAGGGAGTTGTTGTACTGCTCTCGAAACAATAAAAAGCGGCGTATCAAATGAATCCATACAGCCTCCTCCTCCCCCCCTCACCCCATAATGTCCTCCTCTGACCACTCTACGGTAATGACCCCATCCGGCCTCCAGAACATAACTCATCTCGTCCCACAGATTTCTTACGAGAAGCAGGGCCTCATTCACGCCCCGACTGGCTCACATAAAGTCAAATATCTGGCTGGGGAAAACTGGGATTTCTACCTCGATATCACACACAAATCTGTCGACCTTTCGCTTGTCCTCCCGCACTACCGTGCCCGAAATCAGCCCATCGAGCATCGCATGAGCATGTTCGTCGGCAACGAATCGTACCCGATGAAACTCAAAGTCGTACGTGCTTCCTTACACCGCTGGGGCCGCAACTGACTCTCCCGTCACAGTGTCGGAGCTATTGCCGCGCCAAGTTCGACTTGGAGGTCCGCGCTTCATCCTCAGACGTCACGATATGGCTGCCCTCCGATTTCCGCGGCCACATTAACTGCCCAAAGGCCACGACGTTCTCTGCGGGCTTCATCAACCGCATAATGGAGAGCGTCCGCCTCAATGAACCCAATTCACATGCTTTTGATGAAGACGAGGTCGTTGTGTCGACGACCGGACACGTCACGTTCCGCATGTGGGACGTCCAGACGAGCACGCCCGAGAACTCGCAGAAGGAGACTTTCAAGCGGCTGTTCTGCTGCACGCGCAAGACACCAGAGACAGTCGCCCACGACTGGGATTTCCTCCTCGAGAATTAACACCACGATTGCCGTCTGCCGCAACGAACATTTGTTGTTGTGCGCTTTTCTTTCGATCCACTCACCTTCTTTCGTCTGCATACCCACACCAGTTTGCACTTACATTTCGTTCACTACTTCGTTCCCTCATCCACATACACACACCCATCGGCATACACTGTAGCAATAACATCGCCTGGTTATCCACTGACATACCTGTAGCACCATTATCCAATATATTTATAGTTTCCTGCGTCCTTCACGCGCACATCTACTCAATTGAAGACCGAAAATGCATTGCGTTGAAAGCTATTGATACAGATGTGGGTACGGAGAAAGATAATGATACAGAAAGTGCTACTGCGCGCTGCCGTAGACACGCAGGGCCAGGGTGCGCAACTGCCGAGTCACGGCTGGCTGGCGGCATGTCGGACAGGACCGTGTCTCGACCAGTGCGTGGTTAATGCAGCTGCACAAATGGTCAGCATCGGAGTCTTGCCTATGCATAGGGGACTTACGCATCGCAAAAAATGTGCCCGCAACGCGTCGCACACATGTTTTTGGACGGCGCGAGGCAGATGGGACACATCGGCCGCAGCACGCCCTTGCACTTGGTGTTTTTGCGGAACTTCTGCGACGCGTGAGAGGAGCTCATACGTAGACAGAGAAAGTAAAACTCACTTGTTGTGCGGCAGCACAGCTCTCGGGGGGAGAAACGGCCCCCGCTGCGACGTCCTCTTCAAGGATCGGAATCTCCCCGTGGCCGAGCGCAGCTTCCTGCTCGAGGCCGAGGTGGTCCTCCCAGCCCTCAGGCCGGGTGGAAGGCCCGTCCTCGGAATCACTGTCGAGGTGCGAGAATTCTAGGTGCTGCGATGAACTAATCAGCTTGAGCGTTCAGATAGGCGGGTGGAGGGACCTACAATTCGCAGGCCCGCCGGCGTCTTGAAGTGTTTCTCGCAGATGCGGCAGAAGTGGTGCCGGGCGGAAAGGACGTAGTGCTGCAGTATGCACAGATCAGGTTTAAATTCGAGGGTGGAAAGATAAAAGTACGCACGTTGCGCAACGAGTTATTGTTGAGGAAGCTCATCTCGCAGGTCGAACACTTGGGGTGCCGGTTCGAGCTCTGCAGATGCGCCTTGAGCATGTCTGCCGAATAGAAGTACGCGTCGCAAAGCGAGCAGTACTTGATTGCAAAGTCGGACGAGGAGGCGACAGCAGACATGATTTGTGAAAAAGTGTTACGGTTGATGTTGGAGTTGGCGCGTAAAGAAGTATTGACTTTGGATGGATTTTTGGCGGCCAGTAGCAGGCTCTTTTATACCTTCAGAAAAAAAGGGTCCGAGACTGTCTTGGGGGCCGCGGACGGCTTGCTCGGGTATCCGACTGAGACCTCCCGCACATCCGCGTGTCCAGACCCACACTGAGACAGCCCAGAGCAATAGAGCGGAGAGGCCAGAGCGCTGGCAGATCCAACAAGACACAAAAGCAAGTCCAGGGTAATATTTCTTCGTCGCGGTAACTTAAGCATGTCTAGGACTCGGTCCGATCGGGCCGCGTCACGTCTGCTTCAATGAACTCCGAACAGCTCCGAACAAACTCTGGAGTCGCTTTCCAGTGGCTTTCATATAAGGTGGCCTACGACTGGTCTGCTCTATTCAAAATAATTATACGCGCTCGCCATTCACCTAACGGGTCAAGGAAGAGCTGAGAGCGACATTTACCCTGTCGATTTCAGCGCCCAAGAATCATACCTACGTCCCAAGCGAATAGAAAAGCCGGCATATCGATGGGTATGCACGCTGATGGATGTGGTCAACATCGAGCGATACTCCTGCTGCTCCACCGTAATATATTCGGCCACCGACTCTCTCGAGCCTTCTGTCAAACCTTCCTGTCATCTCCCTGTCCAACAAGCTCCCAATTAAATCGAGAATAATGCCGACTGGTCCTCACTCCGACTTGCTTGGATTTTGGCCGCGGCTCTAGGATTCCCCAGCGCCAAGGATGGGTTCAAAACTTCATCTCTGCTGTCCTTCCATGCGAGAATGTGCTCCGGTGTACAACTTCTCTCATACACTAACTGGACATGGTCAATGTATATTTTCGTATAAAAGGATGCCTCTCGGTTTGCGCCCTTCACCCACCTACCTCGCGTTCTTTCTAATGGTGCCCAAGCGTAGGTATCTTCACATACACCTTTTTGCCTCCCATTGACCACCTCATCACTCACAGTTCTGTACTCCCTTCTCGCCTTCGTTGCGTTGGACCTCGTCCCTCGCGCTGCAGCCCTTGACTTCAGCGCCTCGACCTGGATCTGGACCGACGAGGTGTCGGGTGGTAACGCTCCTGTTGGTGCGCGAGCCTTCCGCAAGGATTTTGTTGCCCCCCTCGGGAAAACACCCGTTCAGGCAGACATCATCCTCACAGCCGACAACAGCCTCACATTATACGTCAACGGTATCGAAGTGGGGACCGGTGGAGACTACAGATTCGCTGAACGCTTCTGTGTCCCCTTGTGCTCTTGTCTCAATGTTTTTGCGGTCACCGCCGTCAACGGTGCCACGACGCCGAACCCCGCTGGGCTCATCGCGGCTATTCAGATTACCTACAGCGATGGCACGACTAGCAACATTGTGACCGACACCACCTGGCGTTACTCCATCTCCGTGCCCAACGGTTACGAGCAACTCTCCTTCGACGACAGCAGTTGGAGCCCTGCTATTGGTGAGGGGGCGTATGGAGTCAGTCCTTGGGGACAGATCGCCATCCCGTCGTCTCCTCCGGTGCTTTCGTTCACCGACGCCGAGTGGATCTGGACGAACGAAGTCGTCAATGGTGTCGCACCCCCTGGTTTCCGCGCCTTCCGTCGAACCTATACTCCTCCCCCCGGCCAGACACCTACCTCAGCCACCATCATCATTACTACCGATAACGCGTATACCCTCTACGTCAATGGCGTGTTGGTGGGTTCCGGAAACAACTTCCCTGTCGCTCAGACCTACACTGTCGCCTTAGCCCCGGCGCCCGAAGTCGTTTTCGCGGTGTATGCTGAGAACACCTTGACTGTAGAAAACCCCGCTGGTCTTTTGGCCGCGATCGAAATCAACACCGCCGAATGCAACTGCACCGCTGGTGTTATGTTTGTGACCGACGGAAGCTGGAAGTCGAACACCGGCACTCCCGCCGGTTTCCAGCTACCCGGATACGACGATTCGACCTGGCCCGCTGCTACAGTCGAGGGTCCGTATGGCATGGCACCCTGGGGAACCATCACCGTATCCCCGTCTGCAGGGCCGGCGACTGGACTCCCGGGCGCTTCAGCTAGTCAGGCAACAGCAGCTTAAAAAACTCGTCTTTCGCGGGGCGCTCCGACCAGCCAGGGAAACAGCGGCTTGAACTTTCGATGCACTCGTCTTCATCTTAATGCTTCTGACCCTCCTTTCATCGCTACACTCTTTGTTAAATAAATACGATCTTCGCATACTCGCAATTTTATAACTGAATCGTTATTTTCCCAACTTGGAGCTGATCCCGCAACTTTTGAAGATTGCAATCCTGTCGCTATGCCCCCGAATGTACAGTTTCCGAGCATCGTTCGACTCATCTCAAGTGATCCGCCCTTCTTTTGACGTTTCTGGTACAACACACGGCCGCTGGTTTCGGGAATCTCGCATTTTCACCTTGAAAACATGTATCCTACTCAGCGGCCTCGCTGAAACTCCGGAATGCCATCGTTGTTCCAAATTCAATGGCCAACTTGTTCAAGCCGTCTACGCAGCTCAAGTTCACTGGCGTCTCGCATAAATAAATAGATACATTTGAGGTTTAAAGATATCGTATGGACACACGTAGATGATTACAATTTACGTAAGGTAAGTTTATCTAGCCGAAATTGAGCCGAAAGGTCAAAGCAACGAATTGCAACCCTAATGGAGCTGAATTCACCACCGTTTGCCCGCCGAGCCCTCATGTCTCTGACCAGTCGCATTCAGTAGCGACTTGATAGTAAGTCAATTCAACAGAAAGCTTCTTATACCACCGACAGTGCGGCAATGAACAGGAGGAATCCGAAAACGCAACTGAGACTCCGAGTGTGGATGCTGACAGCGGCACCGGTATGGGAGGTTGCGCCCGAAGCTGTTATGTTGCTCCCAGGTCCCGAGGTCGTGGTGATGTTCTCGATGATGCTAATATCTGCTGCCTCCGCACCCGTTGGGACGTCGTACGGGCTGGGAACAGGTCCACGGGTTCCGCCTGGAGGGATGACCGTCACCTGGGTGTTGTTCTGCGCCCCGGGCATGACACCGGTTTTCAAGAAACCTTTGGCCAGGTCTGCAGCTGCTCCCGAAGGGCCACTCACTAAGCAGGAGATCAGCGGAACATCCAGTTGCGGCGAGTGGGAGTCACAACGTACAGTCAATGGAAATGTGGTCATCTCCGTGTCTGATAACAAGCGTGGCGTTGGGGGTTTGCTGCCATGCGAAGGTGGTAAGTTCCGTGGGCAGGCTGGGGTCATGTTAGCCAAGAGATACTGGGAACAAGATGACGGCTTACTTCAGGTCAAAGTCAGACGTCACCCACATAATATTTAAGTCGTTGGGCAGGGTTGTTTGGTTGGCGACGGGATATGGCCATGCCGCGCACATCAGGACGAACTGCCAAGTTTGCGAATAGATGACGGAGTTGGTATCGTTCTACAAGCGCCGAAGAATTAGGTATGACTTGCGAGTCTTGAAAGAGAACGAACGGGTTGAGCATTGACGCTGAAGCTGTTGAAGCCCTCGAAGGTTTTCCAGCTATCCTCGATCGCTGGAAGAGGGTCAAATCAACGACATGAAATGGCGTAAAAATGGCAACACACGGAAGTCGGAGCAGAGGAGAGGCGAGACGACCGTTTCGCGGATATCCTCAGCAGGGATATACCCGAACAAAGTGGCATTCCCATGCAGGGATTGGTTGAGCGCATAGTTGAAGAGTGGGAAGTCGGGGTTTGACCGGAAGGTGGCGTGGACGGCGAAGCGGACATCGGTCGCAGTAACCGGGTTAAGGCATCCCGTTGCAGGAGTACAGCCGGGTGCTGCAAGAGGCTCTTGGATAGCTTGCGCTAACAGCGTGTTCCAGGCCTGAGATCCGGTCAGCAATGCAACCCAAGAGATATACGATTCTGCCTACCTTCACGACACTGCCCTTACCCTGTCCATAGAAGGGGCAGGTGGGATCCGTCAGGCAGAAGGCATCGGAACGCTCGAGCAACCTGTTTATCGCAGTCATTTGGTCATCGATCATGGGTCCGAATGCCTGTTCAGTAAATAGTCAGTCCTTTATCTCCCTCCGAAGCGGAGAAAGCGATACCATTCCGTGGGGAATCACAGCGTCGATGACGAAGCGACCGACACGCTGAGGATAACGAGCGGCGTATGCTGCACCGACAAACGTGCCACTGGGTCTCGTTAGTTCAAAATCGTATGAGGTTGGCGAGGAGACTTACTATGAGACTCCAGCGAAATGGACCGTCTCGTATCCGAGAGCTGCGCGCACCGAATCCATGTCCTGGATGAAGTCGTTCGTACTGACGAACTGGACTATGCCGGCAGGAGAGCTGTTGTTCACGCAAGACTGGATGAAGTTGGTCATCGAGGCTTGGTAGGCGGTATATTCATCTTCCGAGGTAGGGCTGCCGCGGTGTCAACGCTGATTTCTGGGTGGTAGATGGGCAGACTTACAACGGATACGATATGTTGTTGAAGAATGCACCCGAAGTGCAGTTCAAGGGGTTTGAAAATTCAAGACCACGCATGTTGATGGCCAGAATATCAAAGTTATCCAGAAGAGTGTCAAAAGTGGTAGAAAGGTTGAGAGCGTTCTGCCAGGCTTGAGAAGCCGCGTCGATCCCAGGGCCACCTTTACAAGGCGTTAGAAGATAGCAAAGAAATCAAACGTCGACCAACCCGCATGGCTAGAGTAATAGTGATGAGCGCGTGCAAACCATCAAGGCATGAAAAAGACAAACTAAAGAATGACACCCTCAGCGTTTTCCGGGCGATTCATGGCAAAGCCAATGGTGATGTTGTTCGTGGTGGCGTCGAAGGGCTTTGTGTAGTCCATAGGGACATCCAACTCTGCGCATGGAACGAATGAATAATATTGGCCAAGACAGATATGCACGCACCTCCACAACGCAAAGTGGAAGGGATAGGTGTGGAGGCGGTGACATTGAACTCCTCCTGCATGGTTGTGGGGATCCTGGAAGTACAGTCCAGCCATCGAATTGTCTGGTTTGCATCGCGACGGTCGAGTGGGACGGAAAGCGAATATGCTGGGGCAATGATGCTGATTAAGCCAAGCGAAATTGGAAGCAAAGACATCTTGAAGAAGTTGAAGGGGAAAAATAGAAGATATCGGGAAGAATAGTATCTGAAAGCGTTGCCTCCAGCTCACTTTTATATGCATGGTTGCGGTTATAGAGCCACCGACAAGTTTCGGATTCATTCACAGTGGCGGTACGACGCAGATCATGATGCGTGAAGTTGCGGACTACTGTATTTCCAAAGTGTCGATCTGTTTCTCGTTTCCGCGTACGCTTAAGGGTTGCTTAAGGGGCCGTGGAAGACCTTCGACAGCAACGACGCTCCTAAGCTTGTAACCGGGCGATTCGGATGACGCGCGAAACTTGCTTTTCAGATTCCAGCGCCGCCTATGGGAGTCCGTCGACGATCTGGGACTCCAAGTCTCTTGAACAATATCGCTTTTCCCAAAACAGGCAATGACCAAACAAAGCGCCTGCAATCAATGATTTGAGTTCCGGCACGCGATCGGATCGTCTGACCCTGATCGCAGTGATCGTCGAGCTTGCGTCGAGCAGTAAGGAGGTTGCGCATCGCCCACATAGTACTGCGGCAGCTGAGCCAGTGCTGGCATGAATCAGGGTCCAGAAGTTGGAGGCTGAAATAACTTATCAGGAAAAAACCAGGTAGCCACGGCACTACGGAGCGCTCCAGTAGCACTTCATAGCACTTCATAGCACTTATGAAGTGCCGTAGCTAAGTGGATTTTTTCTAAAATTCCTGACACCACGAGATAATTGCTGCGGTTGTTCAGGGCTGGTCTCCATGGCGGGGCCAGGACAGCCCGTGGACCTTCGGCTTCTGGACCGGGATAGAGAGAACATCTAGCTCAGTCACCTCGACAGTGTGAAATAATCATTTCATAACCCTCCGTGTTAACCTCGTTTTAGACTTGCAGCATCGGAAGTATCATGATCCAGTCGGCGCCGAGGTACTCCAAGGTGGCCTGAGTCCGTGGTGGCTTTCTTGACGGATCCGTGTGAGTGGCGGTGATAGATGAGTTAACATTGTCCACCCGGCTGTGGCCATACGCCCACTAAAGCAGGTTCAGGCCATTTTGAAGCATGGTAAATTGCAGGTATGTTTCAAGACATTGCGTAAGACGTAGGAAAAGCATGCACAGGTGAGGAAAATGGAAGAGAAATATCATTCAGCCGCTACCGCGCCATTACCCAGCGACTCCTTTTTCCATGCAACGAAATCATCTAACAATGTCGGCCACGCCTACGGAGAAGAGAGGTGAGTGACGCAAAACGCAAAGTTCGGACGTGACGTACGCCATCCGCTTCATAGTCTTGCAATGTCGGGTTGACTGTGCGGCAGAACTCGAGCATCTGTGTCAAGTTCAGATATGGTGCAGCAGCCGCAGGCAACAGCGTACCATGCTCCAGAGATCCTTGTTGGCGGCCTTGTAGGTGCCTTTCTCCTGCAGTTATTGTCAGAAGGAGGATCACTGAATGTAGTGGATCGTATACCGCGATGAAGGCGAGCACCTCCGACATGATTGGGTACTGCGGAACAAGAAGGACCGACCACAGAGCCGTCGACATCTGAAGAGCAGATTATTGTAGTTCCAGGGGCAATGAACAAACAAGACATACATCCATCTCAATGTTCCGTGATTGTCTGCGGGAAATTGAGACTAAAACGTTGCTAAATTGAGGGAACGCACTCGGGCTTGGCCAGGGTGAAGCAAAACGAGTATAACGTTTGGAACGCAGCCTTCGGATCCGCGGCATACTTGCCGTATGCAAACTTGTCGTACGGATCCTTCTTGCCCGTCGTTCCCTTCGCAGCAGGCTTATGGTGTATCAACAGGTTCTCGAGGTCCGTCACAGCTATGGTAAGCTGCGGAAGCGACGAGATCCTAACAGCAATGATCAGTCATCGAGAAACTAGCGAACGCTCTCCCACCACTCACTTGAGCGATTCGGTGCCTTTCGTCCACTCGTCCTTGGTGAACTTGCCCATTTCCTTTGCCTTAAGCTGCCATGCAAGGATGAGAGGCCCCGCGCCGTCCAACGCAATCTCGGCCTCTGTGCACAGCTTTTCGAATCCTTCCGGTCCTATGGTATTGGGTTCGTCCTCATCCGCATATTTCTTGAACAGTGAAGCAGCACGGTCTGGGTTGTACGGTTCAATCTTTGAAACCGAGCCCTGTGGCTTGACTGGTGCCGTGGGTTGTGCGGCTTTAGGTTTCGGCTGGGCTGTGGGGGCTACTGTTGGCAGGGGTGCGAGAGGCTATATCGCAGCGAGTTTGAACGAAAGACTCAGTACAGGATGGGCCAGCTACTTACCGTGGAGGGATTAGTCGTGGACGCACTGGGTGCTGGCTCGTCATCGCTGTGTATAGTTTTAACGTTGTGAGAAGAGAAGCAAAATAAAGAGGAAAAGAGCATGTGTGTGCATCCACATGCAGTAGCGCGGGGTTTATAGGGAGAAACGTCCAGGAGCTGTGGACTCACTGGAAGGAGTCGCTGTTCTCGCCGCCCTGCCATCAATTGTGTCAACCATAGCCGGAAAGGGGATGCACGTGGCTTAATTACATCATCAGAGCTTGAGAGCGGGCTGCATCGTCAAAGTTTATTCACGGCGGGCGAACACGCGAAAAATGAGAGTTTGAGGGAGCAGGAAAAAAGTGAGAATTTGAGACGGGATTGAGAGGAACTGCGTACGAAATTTCTACAGCCTTCTGGCTCTTTTTTGGAGCTGCCTTTTTCGCGGGGGCCTTGGTGGCACTAGTGGCTTTCGTCTTTGCTTTCTTCGCAGCTGGGGCCTTCATTCGAGGGGCAGGTGAGACATGCAAGGGTTTGGAACGGGAAAAGATGCCTCTGATGACTTTGCAGTGGCTTTGGGCGCCGTCTTGGTGGTTGCTTTTTTGGCCGGAGCAGGTTTGGAAGACGAGGGAGGATCATCCTTGCTCGATCCCGCAGACTGGCGGGCACTGCTACGGGTGGCTCGCGTCGATGCAACCGGTTCATCGGCAGCGTCTTCAGCGCGTTTTCGCTGTCGGATCCGGGTGGAAAAGGTGAGGTGAAACGTATATTGGGGCTACATGAGTGGAGTACCTTGGGAGGCATTTTATAGTCGTTGTGAGAGTCAAAGCAGACGCGTCTTGAAACACTTTTCTTTAATGAGGCCAATCAGCCGGTCACATCATGTGACAGTCACTGATCTGCTCTTGACTCCATGGCCGTCGAGATTTTCAACCCGAATCCTACGATCTTTGCACCAACAAAGCCCGCGAAGCCGTTCAAGACAGATTCTCTATGGGTTTCCGAATCTTCTGAGCCCCGAGACGATGCCGAAGAGATCGATTCAGAGGAACTCATTGACCAGGACGAAATTTTCGGTAATTCGTCCCCTCTACGAGTCAAGCAAAGTAATTGACACCCTACCTAGATCTAATCAGGTCTATATACGATCCTGAACACCCGAACACGCTAGAGGAACTTCGTGTCGTGTCGGCTCCCCAAATAAAAGTCACCGGAAACCGTGTCATGGTCGAGTTCACGCCCACCGTACCTCACTGCGGGATGTCAACCCTGATAGGTCAGTATCCCTTGAATCTTGCCTTTCTTCGTCTAATTTACATACACGAAAGGTCTATCTATCCGTGTCAGGCTTCTCCGCGCACTTCCAAGTCGCTTCAAGATTGATATCACTCTCAAGCCGGGATCACACCAAAGTGAATTGGCTGGTATGTCCCTCCTTGTTTTTTTGTCCCAGATACATGCTTATGGTTCCAGTTAACAAACAATTGAATGACAAGGAGCGGGTTGCAGCTGCGCTCGAAAATCCTGTCCTCGTTCAAACCCTCGAGCAATCCCTCGTCAACGCGTCTTTAAGAGGCCAATCGCCGGAGGAGTGATCATCCACTTGTGAAATCCGATTTGTATCCATAGCCTGTAATCTGTTGTAGTAACGTGAGGCCATCCAGTTGAGCGGAAGTACTAATGGTTTGTATGCGATCGGAGGAGGACCCATGAACTTCGCGCAGCGCCAACATCAGGGAGCGAACTCAGAGCGGAATGGAGCGCCTGTAAAGGCACGGTAGCTCTGGTCGGAATGGCACTCCTGAACATGAATTCTGAATCCCGTAGTTCAACCAAAGTTCAACTTACCACGTGATCCGGTGTCTCTCAGGCTTTTCAACCATGACCACCAATTGCAACGCAGAGATGCTTCCTCGCCGCTACCAGGAAGAGGTATTCGAACGAGCTCAACGTGGTAATGTCATCGCGGCACTCGACACTGGGGCTGGGAAGACATTCATAAGCCTCTTACTCTTGAAATGGATTGCCGCACTACAGCCCAGGTCCAAAATGATCTTTCTTGTCCCAAAAGTCGCTCTAGTCGAACAGCAAGGCGAATTCGTTGCGTCACACAGCACACTACGCGTCTTGAAACTTTATGGCGCGCTCGACATTGATCTAACCGATAGGCAAGTCGCGTCCACGACTTCAAATTAATTCGCGTTCACTTAACCTGAGTCGCCCAGGAGAGGGTGGTTGAACAAATTTGAGCACCACGACGTGTTTGTGATGACTCGTACGCGTTGAGACATCCTCGATACGTTTCATCTTACTCAGAACATTTCACAGCTCAGATCTTTCTTAATTTTATCAACCATTCGCTTTGGAGTATCGACAAGGCAAGTGGCAAATTGATCCGAATCAGGTTCCCATATAATTTCTGGGCTAGGTCGCTCTGATAATATTTGATGAAGCGCACCATGCAAAGAAAAATCATCCCTACAATGCGATCATGCGAGAATATTTTGAGGTATCATACGTGTCGGTATGTCGCTGGTGTACGTGGCCCGTCTCTTCGACACATCTCACTGCGGCCCAGCGTCCAAAAATTTTTGGGATGACAGCCAGTCCCATCTGGAACGTCAAGGACCCTGCATTGTCTCTGGCTGCATTTGAAGCCAATATGGATAGCAAAGTGGTGGCCGTCCGCAATCACGTCGACGAACTTTCCACGCACGCGCCCAAGGCTGAAGAGGTATCTATCAGCTCTTTACTTGAAGGATACTCACTAAATGGCGAAAACAGTCCGTTGAAAATTATCCGTCGCCTCCTGCAGAATACGACTTCCCTTCCCCCACTCTCTGGATGTGTCTGAGTGCTTTCGAGGCAGCTTTCGGTCACCTCAACATCCCCTGGGATGTCATTGAACGCCGGTATACGTCCACTCTCCTCAATCTAGGGCCATATTGCGCTTCGATGTATCTCTATCTCGAGATCAGCCACCGCGTATGTCACTTTCTGAAAATTGAGAAAACTGAGGGACAATTGGATGACTGTGTCGCGCAGATGCGTTCTTTAAGTCTGATCTCCGCTGACATTGTTGAAATCCAGGCGATATTAGCTGGCTACCAAGATTTCTTCGTTCCGTCGCTGCCCATCTGTCTCGAATGGTGCTCGCCAAAAATCGGAGTCCTGGTTGACATACTCCTCTCGCACAAATCGACAACTTTCCAGGGAATAATTTTTGTCGAGCAACGGCAAGTTGCTATCTGTCTCGCTAAGGTGCTTCCTTGCATCCCTGCTTTGAGCGAAACAATACGCTGTGCCGAACTTGTCGGTGAGGGAGACAATGTCCAAGGAGTTTCGGTAAATACAGGTCAAACTACACAGAGCAAAGTGCAGTCGTTTCGGGACGGAAAAATAAATCTGAGTTGGTATCTTTACTTCCTTCAATCAACAGTGGCACTGATCCTCATCCAGTCATAACCACATCTGTGGCAGAAGAGGGCTTAGATTTCCCCGTAGGTTTCATACTGCTATTCTGCATATGCCTTACCGAGAGAGACCACCGTAGACTTGCGACCTTGTCATTCGTTTCGATGCCCTTCAGCATATGATTGGGTATGTTCAATCGCGCGGACGTGCACGCAGCAAAGCAGCCTCCAAGTTCATCGTAATGGTCGAGCATAACGATTTAGCTCAACTGAAGCGGTATCAAGAGTTCGCGAAACAAGAACCAGAGCTCAAAGCTCTTTACCAGTCCAGACAGGACGGTGCTCAGATGGATGAGGAGGATGAGGAAGACGGACAGCTCCGTCCCACAGATCTCGCGCACAGGGAGCGCTACGTGGCGCCCTCCACCGGTGCGATCCTCACGTATAGTAATGCCATCAGCTTGCTCGATCGGCTTTGCGCTCTTATTCCTCATGACGCCTTCACACCTCCTCATGTCCCAAAATATTCGGGAGATTTCCAGGCGACCGTTCAGCTTCCCTCTAGTCTACCTCTACCTCAACCGGAACTGCGGTACGAGGGACCTCGACGGGCTTCGAAGCATGAAGCCAAATGTGCTGTTGCTTTCATGGCCGTCAGGCGGCTGCATGAGCTCGACATCTTTGACCGGTACCTGTTACCAGTTTCGACCACTCGAAAAGGCCACGAAGAAAACGATGGTACCCCGCTACTCGACGTTAGCGAAATCCCCAATGTAATGCAGGTGCTTGTCAAAGATCCTTGGACTATAGATTGGTCTCAAAAGCTTTGGATCCACTCTATCTTTATCGACGGTCGACGGGTCGCTGGTTTGGTGACTGGCACAAACCTTTTTCCCGTTGAAGTAGACGGCAGAGTTCGAACTTCCAGCGGAGAACTCGTCCGATTTGACGAAGATCATGAAGTCGAACAACACGAACTGATGCATAACTTTACCAAACTCGGCATCTGGTTCCGGATCACAGCGACCCCTATCGAGCTTCCTTTGAACCTATATGTAGTTCCCGTCTTAGAAACAGGCCAGCCCGACTTCCCCGCCATCCGGCGTTTAATTGCGTTTCCGCGGGGCGATTCCAACTGGGATGGCATCGACGACACTGACTATGACCATCTAATGGTGACGAACGTCAATCTAACGGGCCATATATACCTCCTGCAGCGGATTCGTAGCGACCTATCCCCTTCCTCTGTACCGCTAGACAACTCTCAGGAAGCCGGATTCGCTAAATATCGTGACTACTGGGTACAAAAGTGGACAGGTAAACCCGGAAGTCGGAAGCGGCCACCCCAGATACCTGAAAATGGACCGTTGCTTGAACTCCGACCCTTTCCTCGATCTAATGGCTACGGAGTATACACATCCGATCTAGCCCACTACCCAGGTGCACCGTTCGACGATACTAGTATGTTTCCGCCGCCCGCAGCCATGTCCCACGTATTGTTTCCGCGAGATTGTTGTCGATGGATTAGCATTTCCGAAGATGTCCGTGAAGCTCTGCATGTCTTACCCACTCTTTTCCACAAGATCACTAGCATGTATCGTGCCCGTCGAGCGCGCTTATCACTGTCACTTCCACCGATTCTGGATGACATCCTCGTGGAAGCTTTAACTCTGCCATGTTCCTGCGCTGGATATAGGTATCGGGGTTTCAGTCCGAAGGTTCAGCCTTGTTTAAATTTTTTATCTTATAGCAATCAGCGACTAGAGACCCTCGGGGATGCCGTACTGCAGCTATGCACTACAGGTTGGTATCGGGTATCTTAGGGTCAAGACTCTTACGAAAAATTCCAGTCCATTTATTCAACAGGTACCCTAATAAGCACGAAGGACAACTAGCCCTCATGCGAGAAAACGCCGTGTCTAATCGCTTCCTTCTCTCAAAGGCGAAAGAAATAGGGCTTGAGTCGTTCCTCACCTGCGAGAACCTGGGCTTGAAAACTTGGAGGTGTAATATCCAATGGTCTGTTGATGGCGATGTTCGGCACGCACGTCGGGAGTTTCCTCGACGAAGCTTGCAGGACTGTATGGAATCCACCTTGGGTGCCAGTTTCGTCACGGGAGGAATCGAGATGGCGTTGCATACCGGGCGATCGTTAGGCCTCGATTTTGGCGGGCCCACGCCGTGGGGTATCCGATACAGCATCCATGAAGCATCGCCAGTTTCAAGTATGTTCGCAGCGCTGGAGGAGTCACTGGGCTACTCTTTCCGTTGCGGATTGTTATTGGTCGAAGCCCTCACTCACCCATCCTTTGATAATCGCACTACAAACTCTTACCAGCGACTAGAATTTCTTGGCGACGCAATCCTCGACCTGGTCGTCATCGACTATTTATATCGAAAATTTCCCCTGTCCACATCGGACCAGCTTGCATGGCCAAGAACAAGAGCAATATGTGCACCGGCACTGGCCTCTGTTGGTGTGCGACGCCTGCAACTGCATCAGCTCATGTTCGTAAACAATGTCGAACTGAGCATGGAGGTAGACCGGTACGTACCTCGTCTGGAGGCTTGCTCTGGCGAGGAGATTGTTCAACGCGGCTGGCGGTATGACCCGCCCAAGGTTCTGAGGTATCCTCCGTTCCTCTTCGCTCTCAACTAGCCCTTCATATATGTTAAATTTTAGCGACTTATTCGAAAGTGTGATTGGCGCTGTTCTGGTGGATTCCAATTACGACTATGAGCGGACGGCGGCTGTGGTAGAATATGTGATGGAGGAGGTGCTTGAAGCCCTTACGCCTTCCGTTCCACGAGACCCAATCACTGTGTTAATGGAGTGGGCAGGTAGCGCTGGGTGCATAAGCAGCAAGCACATCATTTTCAAGTTGAGCAATTTACGAATCATCTCCTTTGGCTGCCTAATCACAATTCTCAGAAAAGCCACCAGCCAAGGCGGAGGCTCCACTGTCACGACACTTGTCCACGGAGTGGTGGTGGCTGGTCCAATCGTTTCTGCCAGCCCTGCGGTCGCCAAAAATCTTTCTGCAGAGGAAGCTTTGTCACAGCTCAGAGATCCGGCGAATAAGAAAAGTCTTTCGCGCCTGTGTGACTGTCGAAACAAACGGGCTTCGTCTTTAGAAAAGCAAGACAGGGTGCCAGGCCCCTAGACGAGCCAGCTGCGATCGTTTTCGAAGTCGTATATCAGGAATTACATACAGTGTAGTACACCATGAATAGAATGCATTCCAGTACCATGAATATCACCAAAAGAGGACGGGTACGTGGCGGCTGCATAAACATAAGATCAACAAGAGCGCACCGGGGGCGCGAAGCGCCCACTTCGCCCGAGTCCTGAACATTATCAGTGAGTTGACTCTCGCGACATGAAGGCACGAAGACTCAGTGAGAGCTCTCAGAGATGACAAATTATTTTTGTTCCATTGCTAAAGGTTGGAGTTCGAGCCTTTAGATTTAAAGGCCTTCCAACGTGGCAAATCCAGTAGATTTGTCGCTGTCGTGGCAGTCTACGTGTTCCACGTCCTCTGGCGCCACACCGCGGTGATCTCCTGGCGGAGTTTGAAGGCTTCGGACAACGCAATTTTATAAAGAGGGAGATATCCATCCGGACATCCCTTGCGTTTTTTACATCCGAAATTGTCACTTACACTACTTCACTTACTCGATGTGGATTGTCGAAATATCCGTGCCGACACGCTGCTGTTTACGCACATCCATGGCAAAGTGTAATGTGCGGCTATTATCAGTGTCGGCGGTTCCTTTGGTGAAGCGAATTTTGTTCCAGCTAATCGCTGAGGCAGTTTCCAGCGGGGACCGGTCGTGCTGGCTATTATTCCTTCCCCAATAATTCCCGCTGGCCCATACGGTGCACGCCGAAGATGCGGAAATACATATTGGCCATCAGCACCTCCGGACCACGAGCGTAATTGGTGGTGTGGGTGATCAATTTCACCTGCGTAACAGCGGAAACACGAAGTTCGCCAGGGCAATGGTAAATAAACCCCGGACGAGCAAACAGTGACTCTGCAGAGTCATGCATTAGAACGAATAAATTTCAGGAGCAGCTACAGACGACTGCGGACGAGGAAAGTAACATTGTCCCCGTTGTAGAATCGCTGAAGCTTCCGGAAGAAAAAAGAAGTGGCAGATCTATGCCGTCGAGTGAATACATAGCATGAACAGGAGAGGCACATGGGACATACATATTATCCGCGATTTGAAGGGACCACTCGGACACAAGATAAGGATTCCGGAACCATACCTTGGTGGCCAACTTGTGGCCAACACAGTGATACAAACCTTCTCCGTTGGTCTGCCACTGACCAGGACGAGGAATATGGTGTCACATACAAAACGCCGATTTTTATGAATATAGGGAAGGCCGGAATCTCCACATATGTGGCACGAGAAATGGGCCTTGGGGGGATAGAATGCTCCAAGAATGCTCTGTAAGCCTGTAACTACTTAATTTGAAGTTCAAATTGTGATAATGTTTGTCTTTGTGTGTCGGCAGCTTTCGCCGCGGCTTGCCTCAGCTTGCCACATTCAGCACATTCAGTATCCTCGTCTACGAACTTGCTCAGCTGCTCGCACCCGCCTGCTATCGGATTTGTGCTTTCTTGGTCTCATTACCATGTCGCTATCCTCTACCTCTACCCTCAAGGCTCAGCTGCAAGGACATCTCGGCCCCAAAGCCGACCTTTACTTCTCTACACTCAACCTTTTCGTAACTGGCCAAACGTCTCGCACCGAGTTTGACGAATCGATCAGAGGAATTCTCGATGCCCCAAACCTCGGTATACCCACTTGTTTCTCCCCAACCACCCCACTTACCCATATGTATAGTCCAACTGCATAACGCGTTGATAATTTCCCTGTTTGACGCGACAACGCACAAACGGCCGCCCTCTCCCACTGCGCTTCCGCGTCCCAAGCCCCCACCACGGAAGCGGAGGCGCGTTCTGCCTTATCAAGGTCCTACGGAAGACATCGATACACTCTCTCTACGCTCTGCACGTCTCAAGCGCTGGGCTCTCTCCGTCGGAAAACGCGAGCGCGAGCGCCTCAAGGCATTCCAGGCTACGCCGCTGGATACGCGTCCCTTGCTGAGTGACGAGATCTCGGCTGAGCGCGGTGTCGTACTCCTCCCTGAACGCGGCGACCCGCCAGGAAGTCGCCTCCCGGTGCATCTCGCAGCGACCGCAGGCACACCGACCGTGCAGCACATAGCAGACCGTATGAACCTTATTTGTGCTCAGAACAACCTTGGTGCTCCGAGTCGCGCTGTCCCGTCTCTCATGAATCTCGCATGTGAAGTAGGTCATCTCCCTTGGCGCGCTGTATGTAAATCTACTGACAATGGCCCTAGGCAATGCTCAAGCAGCTGCTGACGCATGCCCTCACGCTCACCGCTTCCTCGCAGACAATCTCATCGATAACACCTTCCACCTCCCGTTCGTCCCACTCACGCACCCACCCGGTGCTCACGACGTCATCCTTCAACACACTCTTCACCGTGTCTCCCGCGGATCTTCCCAACAAGTCCGCCGCGGCGTTGCGGCTTGGATTCATGGGCGATGAGGATGGGAACGCCGATACCGACCGCGACGTCGTCTTGCTCAAGGACCGTGAGGTGCGGGATCAGCGGTGGCAGATAGTCGCGTTGCTTGGAGAGAGGAGTACGGTCCGCGAGGTTTTGAGGGGAAGGACTGGGGTACTTTAATACTTTGTACTGGATTCTCCGCATTTGTATATTATTTTCAAGATTGTTTGCGTTCAAAATTCAATGTTTGGCCCAGGCATTGAATGCCATGACTTTAAGCGTTTCAGCTTGAATCGTTCAATCAGGCCCTTCACTTTTGTATCCGACACAAAAAGATGGGGTAAAAATATATCTAATCATACATTGCCAGTCTCATCGTCTGAATCGACTATGATAACGTCGTCTTCAGAAGGCGGACAGGGAGCCGGCTGAGAGGACTTAGCGTCGGATACCGGTGAGGACACCACTTCCGTCCCATTAGTACCGGCAACCACAGGCTTCTTGGGCCTCGCTGCAGCCACCAGCTTGTCAAACTCGGATTTCTGGGTTATCTGAAACGTAGGAAGCGTGTCAGCAACTTCGCAATGAAGCCGGGCGGCAGCTCCATACCAAGTGAGATTTGTCCACCTCCGTCTTCTTCTTCTTCACCTTTCGGTCCTCTTCCCATTTCTTCATTTCTTTATGGAGCGCGGCCTTGGTCTGACGGTTGGCCACCGATTTGTCGAGGTTGGCATTCCACAGCATCGTCCATCTGTGGACATGTCAGCGGACGTGTTGAGGGAGAAGGGAATATGGGAGCACCGTTGATGGCGTGCAGCTAATAACGCATGGGCCCCGGTCGTAAGGAGTCCGTGTCCCACAAGCTTTTCTCTCAGCTGCTTCTCCTTGAGTGTGTCGTACGACACTTTGGGAATACGGTCTTCGTCGACTCTGTGTGTCATGAGATCGTACTGCCATCTGATATATAAGAGAGCATACTTTTCCTTTGCCTTCCCTTTCGACTTTGACTGACCCCCCAGGATGTTAGACCACTGATCCTTTTGCGATACTGGAGCGCCAGGTTTAAGTGACTTGCAACTGTTGTCAATGTGACTGTTGAGCTCCTTGTACTTCATGCTCTGTTGACACAGGGGGCAGTCGACGACACTATCGGCTGGCGACGGACAAGGCTAAGCGTCAAATCGCGACGATGAAGTGGGCAACATACCCTTGGGCACATCGCCGTGGGGTGCATCGGATGATGGAGTCTCATGTCCGCTTCTTCCTTCAGCACTTGGAGTGCGCGAAGGTCCGGCAACGCAGCTACTGGTCGGGCTTAACTTGCGTTTCTTCTTCGCGGGTTCCAGGAGACTCCCCTCCTGCTTCTTTGCGAGGCTTAAGATATACGGTCTGGAGAGAAGCATCAGGATAAGGTCTCCTGAAAGCGCCAAGGTAAGAGGCCTAGCGCACCGAGCGAGCTTCCAGGCAGTCACTACCTCCTCTATACCCGGATTCGGACGTAGCTGGGTTTCGGTCATACCCTGTCGGCATGTGGGACACAGACTTTTGGAAGTCGAGGAGGCCATAACGTCTCTTATGCACTGCATGTATCATGTAAAATAGTAGTTGGCCGCAAGCAAGCCTGCTTACGACCGAGCAGAAGCAGTGACCGCATGAAAGAGTGACTGGGCCATCTAAGAAATTGGAACAGATTTGACAGCGTACTGCGGTGTCGAGGTGACTGAGAGAGGAAGCTTCCTTGGGAAAGTCGGTAGGATCAGGGATACCCTGGGCAAGCAGAACGCTTAGCTTGTTGCTGTTCATGGCTGAAGCCAAGCGCGGTTGTCACATCCACATGACTCGATAGCTCAGACTGTCACATGTCCTCTGATAAGCCTCGCGTCAAGGTTATGTATCTCGGACCAAGTTTGGAACGCGCAGACTCCGAGCGGCGGTAGAGGTCCTAAGGTAAGTCACAACAAAATAAGTGGAGAGTCTCCAATGCACGAAAATAGATACCTCCGTAAGTTCGCTTGCGGTTGTGGGCGTTGATGAACCTACAGACCCACAGCCGTTTGGTTAAGTACTTCCAATGAGCATGCCGAAACGTAACCATCTGGTGCCATGTTTCCCTTCATCAGTCCGTACCCAACTACCCCACTCGACGCCGCGAGTTTCGAGCAAGGTGCAACTTATGATTTCATAGTAGTCGGCGGTGAGGCCCCTCGCAATGGATTTTTGTCAATCCAGTTCAATAGTTTTTCAGGTGGTACAGCAGGTTGCGTCTTGGCCAATCGCCTCAGCGAAAATCCTACCGTCAAAGTCCTCCTTCTTGAGCGAGGAAGTGCACGCACCGGTTGGGCTACACGCGTCCCACTCATGTCAACCAACTTCATGGGGGATGCATCTGCTGCCTACCGATGGCCTGCCATGCACCCTGTTGGTGATGCCCGCACGCTCTCTCTGGTCACCGGGAAAGGCCTCGGCGGAGGGTCCTCCATCAACAGTATGCAGTATACTCGCGGCTTTCCAAAAGAATACGATCTCTGGAGTAAGACTGGTCGAAAGGGCTGGAGTTGGGTTGAGGTTGAACCCTACTTCAAAAAATCGGAACACTTTGCAAACTTATCGGTGATGGCGAACCATCACGGCACTCAAGGTTCGTTCAAGTTGTAAGATCGCGAGACTCAATCCTGACCCCAATTCAAAGGTGAATGGAAGGTACGCGACATGGGCGAACTCTATTTCCCTTCGGCGAAATCGTATGTGGGATCTCTCCCGTTACTCAAACATTTATTTATTGATTGCCTCGTAGTTGTGTGGAAGCCTGTACAGCGCTCGGTCTCCCCTTCTCCAAAGACCTCAACGATCCCGAAGCCCCCCTCACGCTCTGCGCAAAGCTTGACTGCACTATAGATACGGGGGGTCGCCGTAGCTCGACATTCGCTTCTTTCCTGCCTAAAGAGTTGGCGGAGGAAAGAAAATCACATCTACACATCTGCACAAGGGCAGCTGTAACGGCACTTGACCTTGAAGTGGATTCAAACGGCCAGACACTTGTGCAAGGCGTTGCTTACCAGGCCGAAGAAACTGGATCGCAAGTGTGGCATGCAAGGGCAAGAAAAGAAGTAATTCTTTGCGCAGGTGCCATTGCCACTCCTCAAATTTTGCTCTTGAGGTAAACAGCTGCCATCCGTAGTTACAAAGGAGCTGATCAGCTCTCTAGTGGAATCGGACCGAAAGAGAATGTCAAGACACCGCTCAAGAAAGAGCTTTCAGGTGTGGGCCAGAATCTTGTACGTCTCAGTTTCTTCCACGGTGGTGCCAGCATTCTCATCTTTCTGTAGCAAGATCATATGGCAATGGGAATCATGTACAGTGTCCCGACTGCTCAGTCCCTCCATATCATTCAGTCCAGTCGCTTGAGAGCGATCGTCGAACTCTTGCGCTACATTGTCTTTGGCGAGGGCTTGTTCTTATCGCCCGTGACTCAATTATCAATACTCGTCGATTCGGCCCTCATTGACGATGGGGGTCACATCACACCGCAGGATGGCACTGAGCCAGCCAGACTTCCAGACCTCGAGCTCATGCCCATCCACTTCAACTACAGCGATCCACTCATTCACGTCGACGCCGGCGTCTTCTCGCTCAAGGTCGGACTAATGCGTCCTCGATCGCGCGGTACGATTACCCTCGCGTCCTCCGATCCCCTCCAGCGCCCGGCCTGCGACCTGGGGTTCCTCAGCGATCCCGCGGACTACACCGTCATGCGCAAGGGCATCAAGCTCGTGAAGCGGATTGGAGAGAAGATGCGCGAGCTTGGCGTCCCGCTGAAAGACCTGTACATGCCGGAAAGTGAGGCGGACGCGGACTTGGATGCCTTTGTCCGCAAAACGGTGCGGACGACGTACCACTATGGATGCACGTGTCGAATGGCCCCGGAGTGCGACGGTGGGGTTGTTGACGACCAGTTGAGGGTGCATGGGATTGCTAATCTGCGCATTGCGGATTGTAGTGTCATTCCTGATATGATGTCGACGCATCTGCAAGCCCCAGCGGTGATGATTGCTGAAAAGTGTGCAGATATGATCAAGCGTGAGCATTCCACTGTTTGAGGGGTGGCTAGGACAGTAGACTCGTTCTGGACAACGACGAGAAAGACAATGTACATAAGGCCACCTTAGTCTTAGGCCAGGACTGATTTCGACTTCAATGATTGTTGTTTGCGATACGGGACAAGTCCTGGTGTGCGAGCCGAAGCCTTGAAATGCGGAGAATCCTGTACAAACTTCCTTCCCCTCAAAACCTCACGGTCCTTGAGCAAGACGAGGTCACGGTCGGTATCACTTATCGGCCATTAATAGCTCCATTATAATAATGTAATCCAAGCCGCAACGCTGCAGCCAACTTGGGAGATCCGCAGGGAACGCGGTGAAAAACATGTTGAAGGACGAGGTCGTGAGCACCGGGTGGGTGGGGGAACGGGACAAGTAGTCGTGTGTAATTCGTCAGCTAGCTCAGAACACTGTGCCTGGACACTTTATAGTCTCTCTTGACAGACACTTTATTGTATCTTGCTCGTTCCTCGCCCAATAAAGTCTGTTGGTTACCGCGCCTTGATACCCGGTAGCCTGCGTTATTATGTAAGCTTACATCACGTGCAGTCGCTTCGGCGCGACTTGGACGCGTTTCTTGCCCTCAATGATCCTAGAGAACATATGGTGGGCCTCAAATAAGCATGAGGAGAGTGTTGAACCGTCCGGGACGTCAATTTGTGTTCAACACAAAAGCTGGATTATTTTTGGCGGGAACACCCAAATTTGGACGAGAATCTTCAAGTGGGGTGCTGAGGTCGCCAGTTATCAAAGAGAGAAAGTCGAAGAGATGTTTAAATACTCTGTAACGTCAGATTTAATTTAAATACGAGTACGGCCGCTAGAACGCGTCCAAGTCGCGTCGGAGGTTATACACGTGATGTGTGATTATATAATAACGCAGGCTACCAGGTAACAGAGCGTGGTAACTAACAGACTAGACACTTTAGTGTTCCAGGTTTTCTATAGGTTGGCGAACTCTAACAACAACAAATAGCTGACCAATGATAACTATGGGTTGGCGACCCAAAACAACGACAAATAGCTGACCGCGCTCTATCCACACGATTCACCCTGCCCGTAGAGCCCCGCCCCAGAAGTGTCGTGCAGACGGCTTCTGCCGTGAGCTGACCAATCCGTCTGTTGATATTTCCTGGGCCGTTCCGACTCCAAGCGGTTCCCGTTAGAATACGGTAGCATATTTTCAATCTCGTTCCCTTTCCTTTCTTTCGGCCGGCCGACTTCCCCTCTTTGTCTCGTAGTCACGGACATCACGCTCAGTGCTCGTTCCTTACGCGTTCGCTGAGGGTGCGTTCTTCCCGTCTGCTCATTCACTATTTGTTCTTACTTACAGTACTCTAGACCTCTGTCTTTTAGGTACTTTCGCTCGTTCCTTATGTGTTCGCTGAGGACCTCTGTCTTTTAGTTCCCGCACCATTTCGGATTTCTCTCCTCCCCAGAACCCAACCAACGTGTCCTAGTCCTTGCACAGCGGCACGACATCCCTGCTCAACCATATAATTTCGCTGGTAAGAATATGCATGTCCCAATTTCCAAGGTAAATATTGAACAAACTCACGTTCATGGTAGCCTCGCAGGCTGACTTTATCCGAATTGTGAAGACAGCCGTTCACACCCAAATAAAGCTCATGGCAACAGTGCACTTTCTGATTTGACTCGACAATCGGAGCGAAGAAAATTAGGATGAATAATCCACCAAGATCACAAATAAAGAAAGCCCACAGGGAGGTAGGTAGATATATTCCAGCACGGTCCCTCGAAGAAACTGCCGAGTCGCACAAAGGTCAAGGTGATTGGACACCTATTATCAACATCATTTCACAGAACTACCGACCACCAAAACAAATGTTACGTGTGTTACTCGCTGCGGAGCTGGCATCCCTTTTCATACGAATCAGAGTACTTGTCACGCTTCGACACGTTCCAACGCCGCACGTGACCACGTGCATCTCCGACGTACCCGACGGTGTACCCTTATTTATTCCACGTGACCGCGTACCACACGTGAAGGACCCATGACGTCACAACACGACGACACAATAAGGTGATCGACGCCTAACGACGACGGGTTATTGTACACGAACAATACGGACGATGGACACACATAATTAATGAATGATCTGTTTCAGTAGTATACACGACCTTAAGTCGTTATTGTAGTTAGTAAATATAGCGACCTCTAAACAGTATAAATACAGTAGATAGTCGCTTGTATTCTTTAGACTTTTTATTCAGTTCTTCTACCGCTCCTCTTACCCTCCACACCCCAATCCTTGGTCGCACTGCGCGCCTTGGACGGAGACCGAGCTTTAGTTGTGACATAATAAAAAGTCTACCCTTCATACCTTCCTACCGCCCCTATCCTTTCCCTTTTCTCCCCACTCTACCTCTTACCCTTTCTGCGCGTTGTGCGCAGCCGCTTCATCAAGACCCATTTACCCTTTCCGACCTCTACCCGCCCGCAACGGTTAATCGTGCGATCGACATAGTACGTGGTTCACTATAACGGACAGACACCAGGCTACGGGAAACGTTGAGACCGTCCCACGCCTTACGGTAGTCCCAGGAGTGCCGGTCTGACCTTCGGGAAGGACCGCCTCGCAGTCGTCGGGGGTGTCGTAGAAGACCCGGGACTGTTCCGTTCGCAAGAAACCACCTCCTACCCACCACCCGCTTAGTGCGGATCGACCCATCCCCTTCCCCAACAACCTCGCCGGCCCGTCGCAACGTATCACGACACTCATACCATATCGGACTCGTCCGACTCGACCCCACCCTCGCCCGCCTCCTCCGATCATCCCCTATCCCTATCCGTTTCCCCCTTATCTCCTTTCGAACCCCGACCTCCCACACCTCCCGCCTTTCCCCTACCCGTCGTAATTCCCCTTCGGCCCGCCATGCCGAATTACAAAGTCATCCTCGCCAACCCCCCGCCGTTCTTCAACGGCAACAAAGCCAAGTGGAATAACTTCCACGATACCCTCTCCACCTATATCGCCGCCTACGACGATGAATTGGACACCGAGAAGAAAAAGGTGTTCTTCACCATCTCGTTCCTCCGGAATGAGGACGGCTCGGACTGCCTCGCGGCGGACTGGGTCCGGAACTGGAAGAAGCGGACGTTTTCCGCTGCTGGCATACTTCCCGCCACCTACACCCACTCGGCATTGATGGCCGACTTGGAGAGCGCGTTCAAGGATCAAAACCTTGCGCAGGTGGCGCACCAACGCCTGACGGCGACGCGGCAGGGAAGCCGCTCGTTTGTCGAGTTTATCCAGCAGTTCGAGCTGGATGCAGAATTGGCCGGGTACAGCCCGAACTCGGCCACCACCGGGTATAATGCATTCCTGGTGGAGCTCCTGGAGGACTTGGTCGCCAAGGAGCTGATCGAGCAGGTGTACGCGGGCGGGAACCAGGTTCCCGACAAGTACAAAGAGTTCAAAGATCGCCTGATGGTGATCAACGGGAACCAGGAGCGCAAGAAGCTCCGAGCGGCTCAGCGGAGCCGAATGTTTTGGACCCCGGCGCAGAAAACCGCGCCGGCCGTCAAGGGGAACAGCCCAGGTTTCGGCAGCGTGCCGAACTTGGCAAAGAAGATCGGACCGGGGGAAGTTGCTCCGATGGATGTGGACAAGACCGGGCCGAAACGGCCGGTCTTCAAATGTTACAACTGTGGCCAGGAGGGTCACATGAAGAGGGATTGCCCGGCGCCGCGCGCCAACAAATTTAATATCCGGTCGATCAAGGCCGAAGACTATGCACATGAGGACCTGGCTGTCCTCGCCGCCACTCTCCGAGAGGCGGGTTTTTAAAGGGGCCCCCGCTCAAGGCCGAAGCGGCGCCCCAGACTCCGAAATTGAATGCTATTTATAAAATAGACCCTGTAATTACCCAGGACCCTGAGGACGATATACATACGGATGTAAATGCTAGTCTACGAAAGAGTATAAACGATTTCCTAGTAAGGTAGGGCTCATGGACTCCGTGCATACATCACGTGATGTGACCGCTGCCAAAATCTTGGGCATCAATCATTTTGGGCCAACTTGTGAGCTCAATGCCGCAGTCCGTCCGGACCAAATCAAAAATCGGTGACCAGGGAAATATCCGAAAGCTATTTCTCCACAATCCTGTGCGGCTGGATTTCTCATTTTGGGTTATCCCAAAGTGGCATTAAGATTTTTGTCGAAAGTCACACAAAACACGTGGTGTATGCACGGAGTCCATGAGCCCTACCTTAGCTAGTGCAGAAAATAGTAGAAAAATACGTGTACTAGAGAATCAGAACCGGAAGCGTAACTTAAAGAATCGGAAAAAGAATGAGAAGGATCAGGAGTGGAGTAATTTTAAGAAAGCATTCAAAAAGGCCCCTGGAACCCAAACCAGTGAGAAAAATAGCGAGAATAAAAAGGGCGGCGATGCCGCGAGGGCTCAATCCCAAACGAGGGAGGAAGCGCCCAAGGAGAACAAGAAGGAGAAGTGGCGTGGAGCCAAGCCGATCCGGGCACCTGCAGGGTTGTCCAAGATGGAAGCGGCGAAGTGGCTAGCACGGAGAGCTCTTGGGATGCCGGAGAACAGGCTCCAGGAGGAGATGCGGGCGCTACAGCGGGAGTGGAAGCACAACGAAATGTTGGTGCCGATCACTCTCACGGCGCTAGACACGGGGAAGACGCGCTCGATCAAGGCACTTCTTGATAACGGGTGTACTACCACGTGCATAGATCGGGATTACGCCCGAGCAGAGGGATTCGAGCTCAAGGAGCTCGATCGGAAGATCATCGCGCGGAACGCGGATGGGACAGAGAACACGCGGGGCAGGATCACTCATTATGTAGAGCTGATCATGCAAATCGGACCTCACGTCGAGCGCCAGAAGTTCCTAGTCACAGGACTTGGCAAGGCTCGAGTGTTCATTGGGTACGATTGGTTGTTCCAACACAACCCCGAGGTGGACTGGCGGTCGCAGAAAATCGTGTTCTCACGATGCCCGCCGGAGTGCAACATGTCCGGAACGGAGATCGGGAACGGAGTCCCGATGGAGGATGAGATAGAGGAAGGCGATTCGATCCTGCTGGTCGACTTCGCGGAGCAAATTGATCTGCGCGCCAAGGGAACACAGGCGCAGCAGATGGCGGAGGATGCCAGCAAGGAGAAGCCGAAGAGTACGGCAGATGACGTACCCTCTCAATACCACGAGTACCTAAAGGTGTTCGAGAAGGAGTCGTTTGACGCGCTGCCTGAGAAGAGACCATGGGACCATGCCTTGAATTGGTCCCCGGAGCCAAGGCGGTGGATTGCAAGATCTACCCGCTATCTCGGGAGGAGCAGGGGAAGCTCGAAGAGTTCTTGGAAGAGAATCTTGCGAGCGGGAGGATCCGGCCGTCAAAATCACCGATGGCCTCGGCGTTCTTCTTCGTGAAGAAGAAAGATGGTGCCCTACGACCCGTGCAGGATTACCGGAAGCTCAACGAGATGACGATTAAGAATCGTTATCCCCTTCCGCTGATATCGGAGTTGATCAATAAACTCCGAGGTGCCAAAGTCTTCACCAAGTTGGACATCCGGTGGGGCTACAATAATGTCCGGATCAAGGAGGGAGACGAGTGGAAGGCTGCGTTCCGAACGAACCGAGGGCTGTTCGAGCCGCTCGTGATGTTCTTCGGACTCACCAATTCGCCAGCGACGTTCCAGACAATGATGAACGCGCTGCTCCGTGAGGAGATCAACGGAGGGAAGGTCATCGTGTACCTCGATGACATCCTGATCTTCACGGAGGATCTGGAGGAGCACCGTGCAATCGTAAAACGCGTGCTCAAGGTTCTTCAGGATAACAAACTATTCCTGAAGCCATCAAAGTGCGAGTTCGAACGCACGGAGATGGAATACCTTGGCGTGATCATCTCGCACAACTCGGTGCGGATGGATCCCATCAAGATCCGCGGAGTGATGGAGTGGCCGGAGCCGAAGAACCTAAAGCAGGTTCAGTCGTTCCTTGGGTTCACGAACTTCTATAGGAGGTTCATCCGGGGCTACGCTGATGTCGCTCGGCCGCTCACACGGCTGACCGGCAAAGAAGGCTTCCACTGGGGAGAAGAGCAGGCGATAGCGTTCCAGAAGCTTAAGGATCGGATCGCGGAAGACGCCGTGTTGGCAATACCCACCGACAACGGCGAGTTCAAAGTCGAGGCTGATGCCTCGGAAGGCGCAACGGGCGCAGTATTGTCGCAGGAGCAGAACGGGGAGTGGAGGCCGGTCGCGTTTCAGTCACACGCACTGAACGAGACGGAGCGGAATTACGAGATCTATGACAAAGAGATGCTCGCGATTATGTTGGCCCTAGACGAGTGGAGCGCATTGCTCAAAGGGACCAAACATCAGTTTGAGATTTTTACCGACCATAAGAATCTCCAATATTTCAAACTGCCGCAAAAGGTCAATCAGAGGCAGGCGCGATGGATTACGGAGTTGTCGCAGTTCGACTTCTCCTTATCGCACCGAGCAGGCGCGTTGAACAAGAAGGCGGATTTGTTATCGCGCAGAGCAGATCACGACATGGGAAAGAACGACAACGAGAACGTTGTGCTTCTCAAGCCGGAGTACTTCCGATCGCAGGACATAGTGATCGAAGGACCGGAGGTCGAGATCCTGGAAAAAATCAAAAACACAAAAAAAGTAGATAAGAGCGTCAAAGTGGCGCTAGAAAAGAAGTTGCCCGGATGGGAAAAAATAGACAATATTATATATTACAACGGACTTATTTACGTACCGCGGGACGAGGAACTTCGCGATAAGATTATTGGACTACATCATGATTCCCCCCTCTTGGGCCATCCCGGAGAGAACCGGACCCAGGAGATGATTGAACGTAATTATTGGTGGCCGCGAGTCGGCAATCAGGTTTCTAAATATGTGAAGGCGTGCGAGGCATGCCAGAGGACTCGGGTGCAACGGTATCAGCAGGGAAAGCTGAACCCGCACAAGGTCGCGGAAGGGCCGTGGCAAATCATATCAGAGGATCTTATCGGTCCTCTGCCGGTATCTAATGGCTTCAACGCCATACAAGTCTGGGTGGACACATACACCAAGATGATCCACTGTGAGCCGACCGCGATGGAGCTCACGAGTGAGGGGATGGCCCGCTTGACGCGGGATCGGGTGATCCGGTACCACGGTGTGCCGAGGAAGATTATTTCGGATCGGGATCCGAGATATGTCTCGGGGTTCATGCGGGAGCTTAACCGGCTTCTCGGCATAGAGATGAACCCGAGCACGGCGTTCCACCCGATCACGGACGGGCAGACGGAGCGGATGAACCAGGAGATTGAGAAGTATCTCCGTGTGTTCGTAAATTATCGCCAATCGGATTGGGCGGAGTGGCTCGCATTGGCCGAGTTCACACACAACGACAAGGCTAGCTCGGCCACAACGATGAGCCCGTTTTATGTAAACACTGGTTATCACCCTTGGAAAGGGATCGAGAACGCGGTGGAGTCGCGGAATGAGGCGGCGGATGATTTTGCGAAAAAGATGAAGAAAATACGTGATGAGGCCACAGCGGCGCTCGAGAAAGCCCAGAAAATAATGAAAAAACAGTACGACGCGCATAGGAGAGATGCGCCGGAGATCAAGGTCGGCGACAAGGTGTGGTTGGATGGACGAGACATCACCACTAGTCGGCCGACGAAGAAGCTGGACGATCGACGGCTCGGGCCATATGAAGTCCTGGAGAAGGTCGGCGCAGCGGCTTGGCGGCTCAGGCTGCCGGAGACGGACAAGTCACATCCGGTCTTCAACGAGTCAAAGCTGACATTGTACGTGGAGCCGCCGGAGCACAGGCGGGAGACGAGACCGGCACCAGAGATAGTGGCCGGGGAGCCGGAGTACGAGGTCGAAGAGATTATCGACCATCGGAAGGTGGGACGGGGTTATCAATACCTCGTCAAGTGGAAGAACTATCCGCTCGGGGAGCGGACATGGGAACCGAAGCGGCACTTGACGCACGCGGCCAAGATCCTGGAGAAATACCGGAAGGATCACGGGCTGGGGGAAACGTCGGAGAAAAGGGCCGTGGACGCGAGGCTGGATATCGGCAAGATGGCCGATGAGGAGAAGACGGCTTGGGCCGCGAAGCTCAGGGCGATGGGGTTAATGCTGCCCAAGGAGCAGGAAGTCGGCAAGATTGCCGAGAAGAACCAAGGACGCGCCCAGGACAGGGCGGACCGCTTCCTTGCGGAACACAGCAAGGAGGTACTGGCCGAGACGGCTAGGAAGCTTCGTGCGGCAGGGATTATGCCGCCGAAGGAGGAGAAAGCCACGGAGGAAGTTGTCGAAGACGACACCGAGGCCGAGATGGCGGCGTTTGCCGCGAGAGCACGCGCGGCGGGACCCATGCCGCAGGAAATTGCAGCGCAGGCTGCCGAGCAGGAGCCGGTGTCGGCGACGGGCGGTTTGCCCGTGTTGCCTTTAGGACACTGGGATTATTTAATACGCCGGTACAAGCCGAAGAAAGACTCGGTGGACTACCCGAGAAGGTTCCTTTTCGACCCTGAGACGGGCCGGAAAGTGGAATTATTTAAATTCCCCGTGGATGGGGATGAAGGATGGACCTGCGATACCTCTGTTGAGGTTTAAATCGCCTTTATCTATCATCGTCGGGACGACGATCCTAGGAGGGGGGTAATGTCACGCTTCGACGCGTTCCAACGCCGCACGTGACCACGTGCATCTCCGACGTACCCGACGGTGTACCCTTATTTATTCCACGTGACCGCGTACCACACGTGAAGGACCCATGACATCACAACACGACGACACAATAAGGTGATCGACGCCTAACGACGACGGGTTATTGTACACGAACAATACGGACGATGGACACACATAATTAATGAATGATCTGTTTCAGTAGTATACACGACCTTAAGTCGTTATTGTAGTTAGTAAATATAGCGACCTCTAAACAGTATAAATACAGTAGATAGTCGCTTGTATTCTTTAGACTTTTTATTCAGTTCTTCTACCGCTCCTCTTACCCTCCACACCCCAATCCTTGGTCGCACTGCGCGCCTTGGACGGAGACCGAGCTTTAGTTGTGACAGTACTCGGTCAATTGGTCCGACTCAAGGGGGCGGTTCGGTGCGGGTACGGCAGTCTAGAATCGCTGCAGCCAACGTCACTACAGATTGACCAGGGCAAGGTACTATATATCATGTTTGTTTTGCGCACTCATTCGATCGGAACTGCGAAGACAGCTGTATTGGAGCTTGTTGAATAGGAAATGTACTTTACTGTATTGGTTCCGATGGAACTTGTATCCGCATCATTCAGTGTTTCCGTTGTGAGTGGGTGTCCAGGCTTCGCCGGAGGGCAATTACAACGGAATGTTCCAGGTTTTCTATAGGTTGGCGAACTCTAACAACGACAAATAGCTGACCAATGATAACTATGGGTTGGCGACCCAAAACAACGACAAATAGCTGACCGCGTTCTATCCGCACGATTCACCCTGCCCGTAGACCCCCCGCCTTAGAAGCGTCGTGCAGACGGCTTCCGCCGTGCTGTGAGCTGACCAATCTGTCCGTTGATCTTTCCTGGGCCGTTCCGACTCCATGCGGTTCCCGTGCCATTTCGGATTTCTCTCCTCTGAGTCCCCAGAACCCAACCAATAGGGCTGTGCGCCATGCCCATCGTGCCGGTTCTACGGGTTCCGGGCGACGGGTAGCCGACCCGTTCCGTCAAGCTCTTCGACTGCATTTTTGACGGCCGTGCCCGCCGAAAACGACCGTCAACGGGTCGACGGGTCCAGAAAACACGCCATGCACGGTTATATGCGATATATAAGCCTTTTGCATGGCATGTTTCAGGCACAGGTAAGCTCAATACATAGTTTAGGCCACACCTTATGAAGATTGATAGCATCCGTAGCATACACCTGACGCGATGTATGTAGTACGGGCCCCGGTTGTTTCTTAACGGGACCGCGCCGGAATATACCTACCTACCTACCTTATGAAGTTACTCAGTAGTTTTAATTGTTGAAATGACGGCCGTCGCGTGACGGACCGTTCCCGTCCAGGTCCCGTCGTTTCGACGGCCGTGCCCATCGACGGGGCGGCGCACAGCCCTACCAACCAAAGCTTCCTAGTCCTTGCACAGCGGCACGACATCCCTGCTTTGCCATATAATTTTGTTGGTAAGAATATGCATGTCCCAATTTCCAAGGTAAATATCGAACAAACTCACACTCATGGTAGTCTCGCAGGCCGACTTTATCCGAATTGTGAAGACAGTCGTTCACACCCAAATAAAGCTCATGGCAACAGTGCACTTTCTGATTTGACGCGACAATCGGAGCGAAGAAAATCAGGAAGAATAGTGGAAACACAATCCACCAAGATCACAAATAAAGAAAGCCCACAGGGAGCTAGGTAGATATATTCCAGCACGGTCCCTCGAAGAAACTGCCGAGTCGCACAAACATCTGGAAAACCGTAGCCGAGACATAGCTGAGCCATAGTGCCATAGGGCCCTGTAGCAGCCATAGTACTTAGCAGTGCTGCATAGTAGGATCACTGTATACTATGCAGTACTATGGAGCACTGCATAGTGCCGCCTCTGGCCACTACAGAGCACTATGGCAGCACTTGGCCGGTGCTGTGTACTGCACAGAACTGCAAAGCGAATTTCAAGGTAACCTTTTCACATACAGTATGTCTGCTTTTAGGTTACTCATTCACTCCTTGATTTGGAGAACTTCGTGTGCTTGGAGGTCGAAAATCCGTCTTGTTGTGTAGTAATTCTCTTGGAATACCTTCACTTTCACTGGCCAGTCAACTCAAGTTTCGCTGGAAGTTAGATGGAAATGACTTCGGTTTCAAGAAGTATGTACAATAACTATAGCAGTGTATATTGATTAATGATTATTGTGGTCGCCATTACTTCGGCTTGGTATACTGAAACGCAGGTTCTTCCTTAGGATTACGGTTCAATCCTCCTCTGGAACAATGACTCCAGGTCCATGCAGTCTGCCGTCCAGGGGGCGAACGGCTGCAAAGGGGGTCCTTGGTAAGAAAATCCTAAGCGTTACAAGCTATGGGAATACAAGTGTACGCTCACCAGTTACGGTAATACCGCTGCGGCTGGGTGGTGGCGACGGTGAAGAATTGGGGCTGTGGGCTAATGGTAGTTAGCAACTACAATAATAAGGATGGTAGTAAGTCGAACTTACAAGGCGCTACGGGCCCGGTGCCTTTGTAGAAGCCTTGGAAGACTTCCGGGTCCGAATCATACATGATTTCCAGATATCGCTGGAGTGTGGATTTGGGTGATTCGGGAGCTTTCACATGGTGGCTATTGTCCTTCTTGTAAGTCCGCTGGGCTCCAAGCGGCGCAGGCCCGTGTTCATGGTTGGGTTTATCTGCAGCAGCCTCAGCCGCATTGCGCTCACCTAGGGCACGGGCAAGAGCAGCTGGCGGATGCGATGCCAGTTAGACGTTAGTGGGGAGATGAAGAGCCAGAGCCTGAAGATCCTGACGCACCTCGCAACTCTCTTACCTCGGGGGTATCATCGGGGCGCTCTACCGTGAGAGCGCTCTCATTCCCGCGCTGCTTGAGCGCTTTGCGGCGAGCCTGCGACCGCTTCTTATCATGAAGTTCTGTCTTCTTCGCAGCCTTGGCTTCCCGATTTTTTTTTACCCGCTCACTTAATTTCCAGGTTCTGATGGGGAGTCTGCGGCGGTTATTCGATGTAGAGGTGAGGTTTTCTTTCTCTTGCCGATGGTTCATTAGTGAGGTGCAAGTGCGTGGTTGAGAGAAGGCGACGGAGCGCAACAAACGGTTGAGGGCCTAAACAAACAAACAATCTGAATGTCATGTGACTTACTAAGACTTTATCCGCTATCTCATCTTTCTAGCACGGCCGTTTGGCAGACGCTACGACGCTGGCGCAGCGCACGCCCCTCGCCGCCGCCGGGCTCTCAGCACCGACGCCATCGACTACTTTTGCTGACGATGGCACTCAGACCCGGCTCGTCGACATTCCGCCCGCACAGCGCTTCATGCGCTTTGACCGCATTGACTGGAACCGCGCGTTCTTCAAGACATAAGACATACTACGAGAAGCGGTCGTTTGGGCATCTGCTTGTCAACTTCAACCGCATTTGGGTCATCCACATCGCCATGTACTTTTTCTACACATCGTACAACTCTCCGGCGCCAACGCGCGCTGTCGAGTAATCCGGGGCGGAATGCGCGGACGGGAGCAGGGGAGGCGCTGGCGCCGGCGACGACGACGGAGGCGGGGGAGTGCACGGCGGCTGGGACAGGCGAGAGTGGGCAGTGAGGTGCCGCGGCGCCGGCACTGGCAAACAATGGTGAGAGGAGCGCAGGCAAGCAGAAGGCGATTCTGGATGACGCGCGACGGTCGGTCAAGGAGGATGCGCGGGTGGCGCGGGAGGAACTTGCGCTTACTTCGCGCGGGTTCCTTGCACCGCCGTTCCCGCCCGACGAACTCGGGCGCAGGCGTGCATCCTGCGGTTTGTGATCCGGGCTGTGCACCGATCACCTCGATCCAGGTTCAACATCATGAACACTGGGCCTGACTTCAATTTTGACTGCATCGCGCACCTTGCAAAGCTCGTGTTCAACACCAAAGGCGTGCTCATATCTGTCGTTGATGGGGAAGAGGAGTGCGTGTTCCATCTGCTTCCTTTGATTGTATTTGCCCTAACCGACGGCTTGCAGGTGGTTCAAGTCTGAATGTGCGTTCGATGGATAGGTTATGGACGTTGATATTGACGTTTTTAGGGGGGATAAACAAAACGGGCCGTTGTGCGCGTGCAACGAGCTTTTCCGGGCATGCCATCTTGCAGCGCGGCGACGAACCGATGATCGTGCTCGATAGCCGCCTCGACTGGCGCTTTGCGTTCCTTTGGTATGTTATCTGGAATACGGTGTTCAGCATTGGCCGGTCGTTCTCGTTGGGGTTGTCGATCTGGACGCCTTGGGCGGATATATACCAGCGCCTCCCGAAGCGTATCTATGCGAAGCTGTTGTCGACGACGGACATGGAGAACAAGTACAAGCCTAAGGTACGTCTTCCTTCTCCGAGTTTTCCGAGGATGGACGCTGACGCTGCCTCCAGGTCCTGGTGTAGCAGATCTGGAACGCGATTATCATCTCCATGGACCGCGAGCACCTGTTGTTGATCGAGCACGTGCAGAAACTGCTGTACCACCAGGTGGACACACCGAACGAGCGGCGGAGCCTGCGTGCGCCGCCGTTCTTCACCGCGGAGGCCGATAAGGCTGGCAGCGAGTTCTTCCCGCGCGGGAGCGAGGCGGAGCGGTGCATTTCGTTCTTTGCGCAGAGTCTCACCACGGATATACCCGCTTCGATCCCTGTCGATGCGATGCCGACGTTTACGGTGCTCACGCCCCATTACAGCGAGAAGGTGCGTTCACCCTGAACATTGTGGAGGGTTGCTAATGCCGTTGTATGATTTAGATCCTGCTTTCGCTGCGCGAGATTATCCGAGAGGAGGACAAGAACACGCGCGTAACGCTGCTCGAGTACCTGAAGCAGCTGCACCCGGTCGAGTGGGAGAACTTTGTCAAGGACACCAAGATCCTCGCGGAGGAGTCGGCCATGTTCAACAGGACGATGTTGGAGATTGGATCCCAGAGGACGTGCAGCAAGGCGCGACGAGTACAAAGACAAGATAATGATTGATCACATGATACATCCGGGCCGGTGTTACTAACTTAGTCTCGACTCTACCTACAGCTTCCAACACACCCCCTGAGTCGAGACACCCCCTGAATCACATCGAGTACTCATCTTCCTCAGCCTCCTCCAGCGACATAACTTTGAACGCCGACTGAATGTCGTTCACTGTGGCGCTCGTCTTCTTCTTCTTCTTCTTCTTCTTGTTCTTCTTCTTAGTGGGTGTACTGGAGAAGCTGGATGCCGTGAGGGTGGGGGAAGGAGGAGAAGGGCCTGGATTGACGTTGGGGAAAACTGCAGCATGAGCGAAATGCTGTGGGACGGTGATACGACGCGTATTTGCGCAGCCGTGAAATCATGCATTTTTGCATTTTCTAGTACGATTACTAGTACCTCTCGTCGGTGGTATACAAGTAGAGTTAGCGTGAGCCCGAGCGGCTAACTATAATATCGATGTACGGAGAAGTCGGTCTAAAGATCTGTTACCACTTGGCTCTTCTATAACCATGGAGTCGGTATAACAATCTATAAAGATTAAGACTATCGGCCTACTAGATATCATACCAAGGGATAAACATATAACAGTCCGGACGGACAACACACTAGTCCTAGGACTCAAATATCGAGTCCTAGGGGTGCCAAAGTCACTCATAAAGTCTATAAATCCAGTCCTAGGACTCAATATTGAGTCCTAGGGGTCACTTAAGAAGGTTCTGGCACGCATAATCCAGTCCTAGGACTCAAGATTGAGTCCTAGGAGTCATATTCAAGGGTTCTGTACTACGAAACTGAGTCCTAGGACTCAAAACCGGGACTCTGTTGAGTCCTAGGGGTACAGAATCAGAGCGCCGCAGTGTCAATTAGACATTTAAACATGTAGACAACCTGCGAAGGAGCCGGACGCGTCGCGCGTCGGCTTACCACATCAAATCCCGTCATCCTATCGGAGTTTCGGGTGGTGGCCCCACAAGCCGAGTATAATCGTAAGACGGCGGCTGGGTGCTCGGAGCAGTTGATATCCTAGTTGGGGATATCGGATACAAGGATCAGCAAGGTGGTTTCTTGCGCCAATAGGAACAGTTGGGGAAGGGCTTACGTTGAAAGCCGGCATCCTCGGAATCAGCAATATACCCATATATGGGTCCTAGGAGGACAAATTAGGATGACGATCCAGTCCTAGGACTCACGAATCAAGACGGCAGCCGTTGTACTTTTATATTTATTGTCCCGAGACCCCCGCTCCATTACTCATTTATCATTACTGTTTGTTTTCTCTGTGTAGTATAAAAGGCCTGTAAAATTCCGCATTCCAGTACTGCATCCCCTGCCCCGTATTGCTGCCAGTTTGGGTCAAGCTTACATAAAGGCGTTGGTGTTGTCTGGGCTTCTCGCGGAGATTCGTTGTTAGACGTCTCTTTTGGGTGTAGTTCAAATTGAAGTGTTGTTTTGTTGGCATTCACGGAGTGCTTGTGTTGAGTTCACGCCGAGTCGTACCAATACTCTGAGAACGAAAGGTTCCTGTTGGTTGTTACCACAGGTCAACTGTTAGCATCGTTCCCGAGTGTTCGGTGACAGTCTAAGTTGTGTGAAATCAGAACCCGAGTGTTCCTGAGTCTGCCCGAGTGTAGAAATCCTGTCCTAGGACCAACGATTGGCCTAGACAAACCCTCTGAAAGCTCAACGATTGAGTCCTAGGAGTCATCTTCCCCCCCTCCCTTGCCAACTTCGTATCGAAGTTTGTACCTCCTTAGTCGTTCAAAGACTACTGTAACTATTGCGAAGTCCTACTAGGCCTTTGTACACAACTTTCCCTTAAATCCAATCCTTTGAGAGGTTCAATCTTACCTGTATACTTCAGGGTGACCCGAACTCAATTGTAGCATTGTGTGTGTGTGTGTTGGTTGTTTTGTGTGGTGTTAGAGCATCATTCATTAGCAGTCGCACTTTCAAGACCATAAACAAGTGCACCGTTTCATCTGGAGCCCACCGCGAGGGTCCATTTTGAATTTCTCTATTGGAAAAATTGAGTCCTAGGACTCGATTTTAAAACAGTTGTGAACAAAACCAAGTAGTTCTTTTAAAGAACTGCAGAATTTGGCGAATTCCTTTGGAATCCTACAAAACCCAGATACAATAAAATATTTGATCAATCTGTCGTTCGCTCGTTCAAAAAGCGTCCCTCAGAAATCAAGTACAACGTCAAAGAAAAGGAATACTTCTTTGATACCAGAAGCTCCCACTCTTCCACGGTCAAAAACCCAAAGGACAACGTTTAACTCGCGTGCCGCTGGATCAAGCGCACCAGTTATTCAGACAACTCAAGGGACAGTTAGCAGCACCGCAAGAGGCAGGAGTAAATCAATAGCTCAAGCCGAACGCCGTGTTTCAGCGAATCTTGAATTGCAAAACCAGAGACAGCAGTCCTTGCCACGAATTAGTGGTCGTTCATCCTCTGTTTCAAACCCTCCGGAAGACCCGGAATTTCAGACTGCTATTGCGGACTTGCTAGCCAGTCAGAGACAACAAAATCAGATTATTCCACCACAAGTCATTATGATGGATAAATCGAAATTACCCCCCAATCTTGGAAGAAATGCCTTAGTGTTTGACGGCGAAGAGCCTGAGGACCTAGATTGGTATCTCTCAACGATTGATGATCTCATTGAGACCTACAAAGCTACTACGGATGATGAAAAGAAATGGTTGAGTTTGCATTATTGCAAACCGGCCACTCAGAGAGAATGGAAAGGCTTGATCACATATGGACCTAACCATACATATGCTGATTTCAGGAAAGAACTTCTCCAGAATTATCCAGAAAGTCGAGAAGCTGAAGAAGGCTCAATTGCGATGTTGGACAAGTTGGTAAAGAAATATCGTAAGTCCCGAGTCGAAGTGGATGACAATAGTGCCTTTATGGCCTTTGCTCGGAAATTTAGGGCTTTGGCAGAAAAACTTACCGGAAGAATTTCGAACAGAGAATTAGTTTCTAAAATGTTGGACTGCTTTGAAGCCAATTTGGTAACAGCAGTTCGCTCTAAGTTACGAAATCTGCCGAAAGATCAGCTACCGACCATTGTGGAAGCAAGAAAGGCGTATGAGGTGAAGGCCGCCAAGGCCACCAACCCATTACCGCCTTTCGCTCCTGCTGATAGGCCTAGAGAAGATAAATGGGTCTGGACAGATGTACTAGCGGTAGCTCAGGAAATAGTAGAAGACGAAGCTGTGCCTTGGTACAGCACAGATAGGTCTTCAGGAACCAAAAAGGACGGCCAAGAGAAAAAGGTTGTTCTTCTGCAGCATGGTGATAACTCCGAGAATAGAAGTGACGGAGGTCTTAGGAATTTCATTGCGGACCAGAACGGTGATTTAGCGAAAACAGTTGTTCAACATATGGACAAATTGACGGTCGACAATCATCAGACTTGGGTCGAATTGAAAGAGATACTGAAGGGGCTGCAACAGCGTCCTTGTGACCCTGCACCCAAGAAGTGGGACAATCCTAATAGATCCACCAATGACAATATGAGGAGAGTGGAATCGCGCGACTGCTTTTATTGCGGCGACAAAAACCATTTCCAAAATGATTGCGGCGTCCGTCACGAACATCTTGACAAAGGCATAGCTAAAGTCGTAGATGGTAAAACTCTACTCTTTGATGGGAAAAATATTCCCTCGGAGCCCAGAAACAAGACGCGGGCACAACGCGTTCTGGAATATTACCTGAATCGGCATGGAGGTCAAATGCCGACTTCAAATTATGCAGTGAAAGAGTCGAATGTCCAGGCTACCTATGGAGATGAGGAAAATGATCCTACATATGATCCTAGGTCTGATGAAATTCGCACCTTGAAATTTGAGAAAGAACAGTTGAAACAGCAAATGTTGCAGCAGCAAGGAATGGGTTCTAGTCATACGGGACCTCCTCCTGCAGCAATAGAGCATATGGTCCAAATGTGGAAACAACACTGGGACAATAATACTCAACAGTTCGTGGTCACCCGAAGCGATAGCCAAGCAGAAGGATCGGGTTTTTGAAGAATTCAATGAAGGGGCCTCCAGGCCAGCCTCCTGATCGGAAGAAACCCCCGGAGAATTCTGAAAAACCGAAAGACAACTCGAAAGAAAAGGAGCCAGTGGAACCAGAAAAGCAGAGACCGAAGACTACAGTTGAGGTGGTCATTGAGAGACCGAAAAAGAAGCCTCGACCTAAGGCAACAGTGGAGGAAGTTCCAGATGAAGATGATCCACCTGCAGAACCTAGTAAGAAGGGCAAAGAATTGCCTTACCGAGGGGTGCCTGAAGTGCGAGGGTCAACACGGGAACCAGTGCTTCCTCGGAAACCAGTGGAGAAAATAGTTCAGAAAACAAATTCTGGCCCAGAAAAAGCGTACCAGTTAAAGTCTCAGGCAGATAATCCAGAGGCGGTAACAACTATGCGCAAAAAGATTTGGGATCAGGAAGTTACTGTGGCTATTAAACATTTGGTCGGTGGAAATCCAGCCTTACAGCGGGAAATAAACCGACACACAGCGAAATCTAGACAACCAGTCAGAAAAAGTGACAAGATTGTTTTAGATAAGGACGTACAGAATTTTACTGTGCGGATAGTAGAAGAAGACTCAGAAGGAGAAGAGTCTCTTCAGGAAATTGAAGAAATATTCTTGCCAGAGGACGCGATTGCGGTTGCAGATCTTCCCTATGACCAGTATGTCATGATCCTATCGCAACAAGTAGGAGACATGCCGGAAGGGTCCATCGTGATAAACGATCCAGTGGTCCAGTACTTGGAGAGCTTGGCTCCTGGGGAAAAACCTAAAGCGATTTATGCTGGACTAAGTTCAGCGGCTTTACGCTGCATATTCCCAAGCATAAACCGAGGAGGAGAGATCGAGTCAATATTAGATGGAGGATCTCAGATTGTGTCAATCTCGGCAGAGACGGCAAGAAGGAGAAGCATAGCTTGGGACCCGGACATCAACATTATGATGCAGAGTGCCAATGGGCAGTATGTTCGAACCTTGGGCTTGGGCAGAAATGTCCCTTACACCGTGGAAACGGTAACGGTGTATATGCAGGTACATATCCTGCAGACGGCCCCCTACGAAAGCCTCCTAGGACGGCCTTTCGAAATACTAACTGAAAGTGTCGTTGCAAACTCTCGAAATGGGGATCAAACCCTTACTTTGACTGACCCGTATACTGGGGAAAGGGTAACCATTCCCACCCACGAGCGTGGAAAAGTTAGACAAATGAAGAGAGTTTCTCGAGAAGAGCCTACTGAGGAGCCTGCGGAGCAAGCCAAGGATTTTTGACATTATTCAATGAACTCGAGGATGAGGGAGAATTGATGACTGCCTGGGATGTTGATCAGGATGGAAACGTAATCTGTGTTGGATATGGGACTCCAAGTGAAGGAACAGTTGCATCTGAAGAGGATATGAAGAAAGCATACCTCTGTGCGTCGCAAGGAATTGTAGACCAAGATGCGGAAGCCTCGGCCTTGCTTAACCAATATTTGGGCATCCAAGAAGTCGAAGAAGGCATGGATGTGTTCGTGTTTAAGGAAGTTGGCGGCGAAACGGGATCTCCCGAAGAATCGAACCGTGGGAAAAGGCGTCGTGGTCCGGGCAAACGGGCTCGACAAATGCACTTAGTACAATTGCGGGCCGGTCCTAATGCTGAACCAAAGAAATTTCCTAAACAAACTTGCCCAAAGAAGCGAGTACCACCGATACCTGTGACCCCTAGGAGTGGGAGAGCGCAGGTGCCGACCCAAAAACTCGAGAAATCGAGTCCTAGGACGGAAAAAGTCACTCCTAGGACTGAAAGTGGCACTCCAAACATGGAGAAAGTCACTCCTAGGACTGAAAATTTGAGTCCTAGGACTGGGATCGGCACTCCTAGGACTGAATTAACGGAGGTTTCTTCGTTCCTAGGTAAGAAATATAAACCGGTGGCAGACAAAGTAAAGCCAATCTTGGCTGAATTACCGCAGAAGTTCAGAATTGAACGGAAAATAACGGGAGATCCGTTGCAGAATATGCCGAAGTTAAGGTCGGATCCTCCTGAATATGAATCGGTTGGCCGTTACACTGAGGAAAGGAAAGCGATGATCGATGAGATCCATAATGATGGGTTGTTAGAGCCGGAAGAAAGAAAGCTCATGCACCACTTCATGATGGAACACGAGAAAAGCTTTGCCTGGGAAGAAAGTGAGCGAGGAAAACTCAAGCATGAGTTTTTTCCGCCCGTTGACATGCCCGTGGTTAAACATACGCCGTGGGTGTGCTCCCAGATTCCTATTCCTCCAGGACACTTCGAAGAGTTCTGCAAAAATATCAAAGCAAAAATTGATGCTGGCGTATATGAACCTACAAACTCTTCATATCGCTCTCCAATTTTTGCGGTAATCAAAAAGGATGGCAAATCACTCCGAATAGTGCACTCTTTAGAAAGATTGAATGAAGTGACCATTCAACACTCTGGAGTAACCCCAGGCACCGAAGCCTTGGCAGAACAATTTGCTGGCAGAGCTTGCGGGGGTGCGTTAGACATGTTTGTCGGATACGACAATCGAGACTTGGCGGAAAGTTCAAGGGACTATACTACTTTTCAAACTCCATTTGGGGCAATGAGATTGGTAAAGCTACCTATGGGCTGGACAAATTCTGTCCCAATATTTCATGATGATGTAACATACATCTTACAAGATGAAATTCCGCATGTCACGATTCCGTATATTGACGACGTACCGATCAGAGGACCGGCTACGCGTTATGAGACAAAGGACGGAGATTATGAACGCCTTACAGAGAATCCAGGCATTAGACGTTTTGTATGGGAACACTTTCAAAATCTGAATAGAGTAGTTACCAGAATGATCTATGCTGGTGGAACATTTTCGGGTAAAAAGGCAATCCTTTGTAAAGGAACGTTTGAAGTAGTAGGACATATGTGCTCGTACGAAGGACGTATTGCAGACCCGAAACGTGTCGATGTTATCATGAAGTGGGGAAAACTGGCGAATTTCTCGCAAGTCAAAGCGTACTTAGGCACCGTTGGAGTGCTAAGGATGTTTATTGAAAATTATGCGAAGATCGTTGGCCCCATTAACGATCTCACCAAGAAGGATGTTCCCTTCGTATGGGGTCCAGAACATGATAAAGCGCAAGCAGATGTGCGGGAGGCGTTGAAGGACTGTAAAGCATTAAAACCCTTGAACTACGAGTGGGATTCAGATATTGTTTTACAAGTAGATACTTCGTGGCGAGCCGTGGGTATAATCATTTATCAATGTGACCCTGAAGACCCGAAAAAGAGGTACTACGCCCGCTTTGCCTCAATTACTTTGGGAGAACGAGAATCTAGATATTCTCAACCCAAACGTGAACTGTACGGACTGATGCGTGCACTGGAAGCCATGTCTTATTGGCTATTCGGAGTGCGAAAGCTCGTAGTGGAAACAGATGCGTTATATATACGCGGAATGTTGAAAAATCCGGGCATGGGCCCAAATGCAACAATAAACAGATGGATCGAGAAGATCCTGATGTTCCATTTTAAGTTGAAACATGTGCCAGGTGCTACATTCGCGCCAGATGGATTATCTAGAAGAGACCCCCATCCTGGTGACGAACAGTTTAAGAATTCGGAGGAGGGATATGATGAGAACGCCCCTCCTGAAGACTATGAGGAAGAGGATGTGTTGAGTCCTAGGCCTCTGGACTTCGAAGAATTTAAGCACGAAATTGACACTAGAGGTGGATACTTACAAATGGAGGACTTGGCGAATGCACCTGAAGAATTTGACTCTGAAATGTCTGCAATACGCGAACTAGAAGAGCAACTCAGAGAAGCAATTGCCAAAGTAAATATTGGATTAGTAGCTGAGGCGTCACAATTAAAACAGGCAGTGTTACCAGAAGAACCTTTAATTCCTAACTTGGAATTGAAATGGGATCCGAATAAACGCGAGCCTTATAATGAGGATCATAGGTCTTTATTGGCGAAACAGCAGGATAATAAGCTATTGGTGCTACGAAAGTGGTTAGACAACCCTTTGAAGCGACCCAAAAGTATACAGAAGCAAAAATATAAAGGCTTCGTGCGATGGGCCTCGCACTTCTTTTTGAAAGGGGGGAGGTTATATAAAAAATCGCTCGACTCAGCGCATAAATTAGTTGTGGATAAAGAACATCGAATGTACATGATGAAGGCTTCACACGATAGCCTGGGACATAGAGGTTTTTACGCAACAAAAGAATTAATCGCGCTTCGCTTCTGGTGGCCAGATTTAGAGAGAGATGTTAGCTGGTATGTAAAAACTTGCCATTTATGCCAAGTCCGTCAGACTACCATGCTTCGCATCCCTCCAGTGGTCACGCATACGCCAAGTCTTTTCGAGGTCATACATGTTGATGTTATGAAAATGGGAGAAGTTTCCAACGGCTATAGTATGGTGGTTGATGCAAGAGATTCGCTATCCACTTGGCTGGAGGGACGACCTATTAAGAATGACAATGCAGAAACACTCGGAATGTTCTTGTTAGAGGACGTCATCTGTAGATGGGGGTGTCCTAGGGTCATAGTCACAGATAATGCGCCACAATTCAAAGCAGCAGTAGCATGGTTGAGAGATAAATATGGCATTCAGAATATTTTAATATCACCGTACAACTCACAAGCAAATGGGAAGATCGAAAATGGACATTTTTCCATAAGACAATCCCTGTATAAAGCCACAGGTGGTAATCCCGCGAAATGGTTTTACTTCTTCCACCAAGTACTTTGGGCGGATAGAATAACAATCAGAAAAGGGATGGGCTGTAGTCCATTCTTCTTAGTGACAGGGGCGCATCCTATATTGCCTCTAGACATTGAGGAGGCCACCTGGCTCGTTGACTTGCCTGGGAGAGTTTTGACGGACTCTGAAGTCATTGGGTTCCGTGCACAAGCTCTAGCTAAACATGCCCAACATGTGGAGGCAATGAGAGCTCGTGTGGATCATGAGAAAAGAGTAGCTGTTCGAAAATACGAGAAGTACCACGAGCACACTATTACCAACTATGATTTTAAACCAGGAAGACTGGTTCTGGTCAGGTATACTAAAGTGGAAAAGAGTCTCAATGCGAAAATGGCAACGCGGTACCTAGGGCCTATGATTGTAATCAGAAGGACCAAGGGAGGAGCATATTTGGTAGCCGAGATGAACGGCGCCATGTTCCAGGATAAAATTGCGGCCTTCAGAGTAATACCTTATGAAGCGCGGCATAGCATTCCTTTACCGAAAAACATTCACAAAATCATTGATGTCTCTAAAGAAACTTTGGATAAGATGGCGGATGACATTGTTGAAACAAAGACAGTGCCGAAACCTTATAAAGGAAAGGACATTCAATTTAAGAAAGTCCTGCCTAAGGGTAACGCCAGAAGACTTCGAGGAAAGTGAGTCCTCGGACGATCCTGACTCAGACGGCAAACAAGATTCTGACTCCGAGGGCTCCGAAAATGGGCTCGGAAGAAAGAAGCGGACATCCCGGCGGCTTCGCAAGAAGACATGAGATGATCGACGTTTCAACGAGTCACAATGAATCAAACTTAGCCTGACGCAGAAGAAATGTCAAACAAATTGATTGACAGATACTGCTAAAACAAGTGGTACAGTGCACGGGGAGCTCGAGAACAGGAAACCATGGTGTAGTGGTACGGTTGAGCGTACAGGACGTACTGTTGAAGTACTAGAGGGGATAACATTGGCGATTACGCCTCGGGGGACTGAAAAACGCGTGGAAAATTGAGTCCTAGGACTCAAAATTAAAGCGTAATAACATACCTCAGGGGGGGGATCGGGCAAAGTAACATCTTCCTCGACCTTAGGGGCATCCTTGGACGACCCCGCGCCGAGCTTGAGAGTGTTCAGTTCGGAAATAAGCTGGTCACGGCGCTCAAGATAGTATCGAATACGATATCCACAATGAGCGACTTCATCGGCGATGTCCTTCTTGCGGCGCGACGTAGCAGTGGCCTGAGAGACAGCGTGGTCGTCACGGCTAACGGCAGCCTTGGCACGGCGAATATCCGAGTCGTCAATAAACTCTGCATAAGTCCAATGACGGAAATAAGCAAGAATATTGAAGATTTGAAGACGAACTAGACGCACCAGGGAATTCACCTTCGTCGTCAGACGCCAACTCGTAGACAGAACCAGCGCGAAGGCGCTTACGAGGATAATCGTCGAGCTTGGGGTCAGACTTGCCCAAAACCTTGAGAACTTGCTTGTAAGCCGGTGAATGACGGTTGAGAAAGCGGAGTTGCTCGTAACGAAGGCGCACCGACTCAGGACGTTTGGCCGGGATAGTCTTGTCCTAGGACTGAAATTTAGTCGAAAAAACCGATGAAAATTGAGTCCTAGGACTCGCCTTATCCTTGCCCGCCTTGTCCTTGGAGGATTTACCGCTGTCAGCGTGACCTCCTTTACCCTTGGTAAAATGGATATTGGCAGGCAACGAGCCGAACTTGAGGACTGGACCCTTTGGGGTATTGCCTTCATCGACATCCATCTGAAAGTTCTTAAATGCTTGAAGGAGAAAGTTGAATTCTAGAAAAAGATACCTTGTCAGCGGCAGGAGACTGAGCACGAAGTTCTTCGGACACACTCTTCTCCTCGTCGGAATCAGGAACGAGGACGGGGGTCTTGGCATTAGCAACCTAGAATTCGGAGTAAAAATCGAGTCAGCAAGGAGAAAATAACGGGAAAATCGAGTCCTAGGACTCAAATTTAAAAGGCAGAGAACGCACTCTTTTAGGACTTGCGCGCATTAGCACGCTTCAGTTTATCAGCCTCCTTCTTGGCCTCCCGCTCCTCCTCCTTCTCCTGCATCGCGCGTTTATGAGCGTCGCGCGCGACCTGGTAGAACTCAATGGCGAGATGAAGCTCGCGCCAGGCGGTCTCCGGGGGTTTAAACGAAGGAGTAGCCTTCATGAACGCCTCCGTAGAATCAATAAGGCGGAACATGCCCTCCTTCACAGCGCGGTTCGACGCGAAGTGGAGCGACTCTTTGAAAGGGTACATTCCAGCCTGGAAAATTGAGTCCTAGGACTCAAATATGATCAAAGAGAACGACGTACTGCACTGTTAATCGTCGATTTGAGGACTGAACTGCGAAGAGAATGCGAAACTCCGGATTTGACGAGAGACTCGTAGTCAGAAATAGCAGTAAAAGCGGAATCACGGGCAGTAGAGAGAGCAACGTCATCCTCGGGACGATTTGGGGGCATCCTAGGACTGCCTGTGAACGGATTCTGTATAAACCACTGGCCGTCTTTATAGCAAAGATGCTGGTAGTCACAGAAATGTGGGAATTTCGCGCGAAATGATTCGGAGTAAGGAAAATGCGAGTAGAATCCCATATGGGGACTCTCTTAATCACGAAAAGAGAAGCGAGGACGCTTAAATCTTTTAGTGGGGGGGAGAGAGCCGAAAATTCGGAATCTACATATGGCATTGTGATCGAAACAACGAAGGAAGCACGCGAAATTTCGGAGTATCTTGAGGGTTTGTTGCTAAAAATAGTAGCAACCAACTTGGCAAAGATAGTTGATCAATGATGCGTTGGGCGGTGAACTGCCAAAACCGGTAGAGACAGCATGCGAAAAGATGACCAGATTCGAACACGTAAAGAGATCAGTAGGAATTGAATAGATCGAAATATCTTTGAAATATTCAACAAGCCCGGCTGATCGACTCCGTGTATACGAAACCTACCGGCAGCATGATAAGACATGTGGTTCGAGTTAGAATACTCGATAAAGGCGAAAAGGATTAAATTTAGACTACCAAAGTGGCTAGAATCCGAAAAGCAGCCAAGTAAAGCTGTGGCAGTCCATATGGACCTCGGAACAACAAAAGAGCAACCGTGATTGAGTCCTAGGACTCAAACATCATACCATCCGGACACGAAAATCGACTCCTAGGAGTGGATTCGTCAGTCCTAGGACTGGGATGGCCCTTTTTAGCTGAGAAATTGAGTCCTAGGACTCGGATAGCGTGATAATAACTCAAGAATTGACTCCTAGGAGTCAATTGTCCAGTCCTAGGACTGGATTAACCGAAGTAAAAATTCGGCCAGAGTAAACGCGGTCACGTGGGAAGCTAGTCCAAAATTCGTCTAAGTCGAAAGTCCTTAAAATCTTTCAAAGTTCACACAATAGTTGACCAGAAATCGTGTATTTTGGTCGGAATTCAGAAACAAAGTACAAGTAGATGGTACTTCTACAACTAAGGATGATATATTACACAATTTATCCAAAGTAGTTGTAGAAGGAGCGATGTTTGCAACACTGGTGAAAAGCAAGAAAGCAAAATTATAGCATGCGATGGTGCAAAAACTCATTGGCGTCTCTCTTGAGCAGGCGCTGCGTCGTCCGGATAATCCCCATACATGTCGTCATCTTCCACAGGCTGCAAAGGCCTTGAAGGATCCAACGACGGCGAGAGCAGAACTTGCGAAGAAGGAGTATCCGACGAAATAAACTGGTTCTGGGAATCAGGGACCCAAGAGGAGTCCATGGTTTCTAGAAGACAGACCCAAAAACCATTAAAAAAGCTTGCTATAAAAACCAGAAAACAAAACAAAAACGCACCATCAGGAGGAGTCGGTCTTCGAGTCCGCTGGGCCGGTTGTGCAGAAGAGGGTGTGGAATCCGGTCGCTCCGAATAAGGACGATAAGTCATCGCCGTCGAAGAAGACGATGGTGCAGGCGGCGGATAAGACAACAAGGGGCCTTGAAAAGATGAGATCTCAGAAAATAAAGGAGTAAGCACTTCTTACCTGGGGGACCAAAAACCGGCCCGGAATCCTTCTTCACGTCCAGGAAAGACTGAGACGAACGAGCGGGCGCGGGGACCGAAAGACCAAAGCTGGAAGTTGGAGGTGTCCACGTTGGACGATGAGGTTCCGAAAGGAGCGAACTTCGAGCTTGAGGCGCGTCCACGGCATGAGACGAACGAGGCTTCGGAGGACTGGGCGAATCAGCGAGAACGGCGATGGGTGGTGTATCGATAGGCCTAGCACGCGAAAGTGTCTTGGGGCGCGAGGCTGTCGAAGGACCGGTCGTCGATGTGGGAGCCACAGAGGAAGATGCCGTTGCAGCGCGATTAGCGAAGACGGAGTCCAGAACAATGTTCAGGTTGAAAGGCCGGGCATCCGAGTTAAAAGTTCTCGGAGGCTGGCTACGCCTCGCCTGTTCCGTGAGCGGGGGTTGCGGAATAACGGCAGAAGCGGCGTCGGACGCCGAAACGAACTTGTTCGTGAAGTCGAGAGGAAGCTGGTCCTGAGGAACGGAAAATTCCTCGGCCGGAAGCTCCTTCGCTTCACGATAAACCGGCTCGGACGGCTGGACGGGTTCATAAAGCTGGGTCTTTGCGGGTGGGTGACGCTTGCGATAATCAGCAAGGGCGGACTCGTAGGTAACATCGAGACGGTCGAACAACTGCTGGATCATTTCCACCGAATCCTCTGACTCGAATTTCGAAATGAAATGGTGTCGAGGCAGGACGGTTTCGGCCTGGAAATAATGAACGGCAAAGTCGTTGAGGTCTTGTTCGTACTCCATGCCAAATTTGCGAACGATCGAGTACTGGAGCTCGAGGTTGCGGCGAGAGCGGACCAGTGTCGTCAAGAGCGAAATCAAATCTGAAAACGAATTATCAGTGAATAAGTTTCGCGACGATGGAAAGAAAAATCAGGCGACGAACAAGAGTTGCTTATCCCCACCATCGGTTCCATCCGATCCTGGACCCGCATGAATTCGACGCCGCTATGGGTAAAGGCGCAGCGCATGCTGCCCTGAGAACAGGCCCAGCACGCCATGTTCCACTTGTAGAAAATGCAGCGCGTGTTGCGCGTAATGCACGTCGGACAAGAAAACATCGCCTGCAACAAAAAGTCAGGATTCCGGATAAATATCGAGCCCAAGAATGATAACTACGCACCCGCTGATACGGCTGGGGAAGGATCGAAGTTATCACGAGGGCCCGAGGAATCAACTTGGGGGCGTTTATCGGCATCTCGTCGCGGCGGCGCTGGTTTGTGGTGGCTAAAAATAAGAGAAATTAGCACCCAGACTAAGACAGAAAGACGAAGGACGTACGATGAACGTCGTGATTATATGCGTCGTACTCGGCATGAGAATGCAAGGTCGATGCAAACTCATCTTCGTCCTCGGGACCTCCATCGGAAGGAGCGGGCTCGACAGTGGCCTCAGCTTCGGCCTCAGCCTCAGCCTCAGCCTCCGTCTCCTCGGCCTCGGGTTCCTCGTCGTTGGACGGCGCATAGTCGGAACGAGCGGGAGAAGGTGACGGCGGGGGAGGCGCCTTGGATTTAGGCGCGGAAGTCGAAGATTTGCGCTTCGACCTCGCCGGCTTCAGGGGAACAGCTACAGAAGCAGGAAGAGAACGGAGTTCTTTACCCCCGGCGGTCTAAGAGAACGTTATCAATAAAAATTGGCAGAAGTAAGAGAAATAACATACCTTACGAACCGTTTTGATAACCGACTTGGGAGGATCCTCCGCGGGAGGCTCCTCGGGAGGTGCTGGTGGAGCAGGCTTAGGCGCTTGTTTCTTCTTCTTCGGGGCCGAGCCCTCGGCGGAAGTTGAAGCAGCGGCAGCAGGAGAAGCCTTCGCCTGCTGGCGAGACTTATATTCAGCCGGCGACATCGAGAAGGGATTAGTGACAGGTGGAGGCGGAATCTTGAAAGTATGAGGAAGCCATGCCTGTTGGAAAACAAGTTAGCCCATAAAAACCGATGAAATGAGCAATTAGGATCGCTCACGGAGGGTAAATCACAACTCGGGGCGAGATCTAGGAAGTCGGGGAACTTCGTGTCCCACGGATACTTAGGGAACTTGTCGCGGAAGACGTAGTACAGCATGTGCAGTTGTTGGACAAATTGTTCGACGACGAGGAGCGGGAGAGCGTCCGCCTGGTTGAGATGACGCCGATAAAGGAGCTGTTGTCACAATAATTCAGGGCTCACAGCTCACGAAAAGGGTGAAAACAAGAATACGTACGATTCGAGTACGGATATCTGCTAAGCACTTGACCGCCCCAGACTCGGTAATGGTGGACATCGCCGCTGGATTGAAAAGGCGAATGGCCTCTTCGATGGCCGGGACACGAAAAACTTGCCACTGATCCTCCGAAATGGGGACGGGCAAGGTATCGAGTTGGTCGGCAAGGCGTTTTGGAGCCATGGTAGTCGAAGAGCGCGCCAGAGCGAGGAGGTATAGTGCCCACTGTCCGCCGTTAAACAGCGTACAGTGGTGGGCGGAGTCAAGAGAGAAAATGACTCGGGGCCAGAATGGCCGCCGAGTCCCGCGTGCCTTGAGAAGCACACGCCGTAATGGCTGCGCACTCTGCAACGGAGACCTAAGAAGTTTTACAAAAGTTAAAGCTTAAAAGTTGACGTAAATTAAGCGATGGAAAACATATCAATAGAATCAATTGAGTTCCATCAAATGAATTGCAGGGTCCAGTCCTAGGGGACAGTTGAGTCCTAGGACTCAGTTATTTCAGTCCTAGGACTCGGAAATCTCGAGAAAAAGATAGCGAGGAGTGCGATTAAGAGGGCCACAAAGGCCAGATATCGCACGAACTCCTAAAGGAGTGTCTAGGATCGACGTGGCAGTGCTCTGATAAGCGCTGACAGTTGATGGGCCTCGGGGCGGAACCAAATCACACGTGTGAGATAAGATTGTGCTTATCTATCCACGGAGAAGCGTTCTAAGGATAGAGACAAAATTTTGAAGACAGAACCGAGGGCCGTGTGTTTAAAGTCATAAGTGGCTATAAAATTAAAGACGTCGCGTGAAGATGCCATTCGCGAGACCGCTAGATCGTTGGTTGTGATATCGCACACCACAACTGGGGACAGTTGAGATTTAGTGAAGGGGAGATGATACGACGCGTATTTGCGCAGCCGTGAAATCATGCATTTTTGCATTTTCTAGTACGATTACTAGTACCTCTCGTCGGTGGTATACAAGTAGAGTTAGCGTGAGCCCGAGCGGCTAACTATAATATCGATGTACGGAGAAGTCGGTCTAAAGATCTGTTACCACTTGGCTCTTCTATAACCATGGAGTCGGTATAACAATCTATAAAGATTAAGACTATCGGCCTACTAGATATCATACCAAGGGATAAACATATAACAGTCCGGACGGACAACACACTAGTCCTAGGACTCAAATATCGAGTCCTAGGGGTGCCAAAGTCACTCATAAAGTCTATAAATCCAGTCCTAGGACTCAATATTGAGTCCTAGGGGTCACTTAAGAAGGTTCTGGCACGCATAATCCAGTCCTAGGACTCAAGATTGAGTCCTAGGAGTCATATTCAAGGGTTCTGTACTACGAAACTGAGTCCTAGGACTCAAAACCGGGACTCTGTTGAGTCCTAGGGGTACAGAATCAGAGCGCCGCAGTGTCAATTAGACATTTAAACATGTAGACAACCTGCGAAGGAGCCGGACGCGTCGCGCGTCGGCTTACCACATCAAATCCCGTCATCCTATCGGAGTTTCGGGTGGTGGCCCCACAAGCCGAGTATAATCGTAAGACGGCGGCTGGGTGCTCGGAGCAGTTGATATCCTAGTTGGGGATATCGGATACAAGGATCAGCAAGGTGGTTTCTTGCGCCAATAGGAACAGTTGGGGAAGGGCTTACGTTGAAAGCCGGCATCCTCGGAATCAGCAATATACCCATATATGGGTCCTAGGAGGACAAATTAGGATGACGATCCAGTCCTAGGACTCACGAATCAAGACGGCAGCCGTTGTACTTTTATATTTATTGTCCCGAGACCCCCGCTCCATTACTCATTTATCATTACTGTTTGTTTTCTCTGTGTAGTATAAAAGGCCTGTAAAATTCCGCATTCCAGTACTGCATCCCCTGCCCCGTATTGCTGCCAGTTTGGGTCAAGCTTACATAAAGGCGTTGGTGTTGTCTGGGCTTCTCGCGGAGATTCGTTGTTAGACGTCTCTTTTGGGTGTAGTTCAAATTGAAGTGTTGTTTTGTTGGCATTCACGGAGTGCTTGTGTTGAGTTCACGCCGAGTCGTACCAATACTCTGAGAACGAAAGGTTCCTGTTGGTTGTTACCACAGGTCAACTGTTAGCATCGTTCCCGAGTGTTCGGTGACAGTCTAAGTTGTGTGAAATCAGAACCCGAGTGTTCCTGAGTCTGCCCGAGTGTAGAAATCCTGTCCTAGGACCAACGATTGGCCTAGACAAACCCTCTGAAAGCTCAACGATTGAGTCCTAGGAGTCATCTTCCCCCCCTCCCTTGCCAACTTCGTATCGAAGTTTGTACCTCCTTAGTCGTTCAAAGACTACTGTAACTATTGCGAAGTCCTACTAGGCCTTTGTACACAACTTTCCCTTAAATCCAATCCTTTGAGAGGTTCAATCTTACCTGTATACTTCAGGGTGACCCGAACTCAATTGTAGCATTGTGTGTGTGTGTGTGTTGGTTGTTTTGTGTGGTGTTAGAGCATCATTCATTAGCAGTCGCACTTTCAAGACCATAAACAAGTGCACCGTTTCAACGGGACGGAGAGTATTGCCGAGGGTGGAAAGCCATGCGTCGCGAACAACTGGGTCCATAGTATCGATGTGCAGTTCGGTGGGAAGGTCGAGGACGGCGGACATGACATGATTGGATGGTTCGTCAGCACTCTCCGAGTCTCGCTCTGCTTCGGCTGTGTGGGCACGCTGCTCGCGATCGCGAATGATGCGGCGGCGCACGTCATCAGGCATGACAGAGACGCAGTACTGCGCGAAATGACCGGGGAGGCCACAACGGTAGCAGACATCCGTGCGATTCTTGGTGTTAGTCCAATCAAATTCTTTACCAGCCGAGGAACGCGACTGCGAGTGCGAGGAGTCCGAGTGGCGAGAGCGATGAGTGAGGTGAGCTGCAGCAAATTCACCCCCTTGATTCGTGTCGTCAATAACCTTGGCCGCTCGTGCAGCTTTGATGACCGAATCAGGACGCTGAAGATCAGCTCGCTCCCATGCATTAATCACATTGATCATGGATGGAACGTCGCGCTGAGGGGATTTGGCCTGGAGAAGAGTGATGATAGGGGAATAGGTAGATGAAAGACCACTCAGGATTTTATCCTGAACCATGTGCGCAGGGAGGGCAGCGGCTATGGCCGTGAGACGACGCTCGGCCGTGACAACAGCCTGAAGGAAGGTATCCGCAGGTTTGGAGAGGTCGTGGGAGACAGTGTGGAACTGGGACATGAGGATTGAGCGAGTAGCGGGGTCAGCTGTGGTGTAGTACGACTCGAGAGTCGCCCAAAGCAAACGACCGTTAATTCCAATGCCTGCGTTGTTGATCTTATCCTTCACCGCTTGGCTCAGCGTGAGGAATAAGATACCATGAGCTTTCAAATTGTCGGTAGCCCAAGCACGCATCTGTACCGCACCGTTAGGAACCGGAACCGATGGATCGACGGCGTTCCAAAGACCGTCGGCCAACAACAAGGATGCCGCATCAGGCTTCCAAGTCCAGTAGTTCTCCGCACCGTCGAGTTTCGTGATATCCGAGGGTTTAACCATGGTGAACGAGAGTCGAAATGTGGGTGGCAATAGGACAAAGAGGATGTAGAATGTGGCGAAAAACCGGGTGCTGATCGTGACAGCGAGCAATTAACAGGGGAGGATGGTGGTCTTCAATGAGTAGTGGAGCTATAGGCCCATAACCTGTTGGAGATTGGATCCCAGAGGACGTGCAGCAAGGCGCGACGAGTACAAAGACAAGATAATGATTGATCACATGATACATCCGGGCCGGTGTTACTAACTTAGTCTCGACTCTACCTACAGCTTCCAACAGACGAATCCGTTTGGAGCGGACGAGAAGGTCGCATCCAAGGCGGACGACCTGCCGTTCTACTTCATCGGCTTCAAGAGCGCGGCGCCCGAGTTTACACTGCGGACGTGGATCTGGCCGTCGCTGCGTGCGTGCGTAGACGCTCTACCGCACGGTGTCAGGGCTGATGAACTACTCCAAGGCGATCAAGCTGCTGTACCGCGTGGAGAACCCGGAGGTGGTGCAGCACTATGGCGCGAACACGGACAAGCTCAAGCGCGACCTCGAGCATATTGCGCGGCGCAAGTTCAAATTCCTCTTGTCGGTGCAGCGGTACAGCAAGTTCAACAAGGAAGAACACGAGAACGCTGAGTTTTTGCTGCGCGCGTACCCGGATTTGCAGATTGCGTACCTCGAAGAGGAGCCGCCGCGGCGGGAGGGCGGCGAGCCGCACATCTTCTCCGCACTGATCGACGGGCGCAGCGAGTTTGTGGCCGAGACGGGACGGCGGCAGCCCAAGTTCCGTGTCGAGCTGCCTGGCAACCTGATCCTCGGCGACGGCAAGTCGGACAACCAGAACCACGCGATCATTTTCTATCGCGGGGAGTACCTGCAGCTCATCGACGCGAATCAGGACAACTAGTGCCTTAAGATCCGGAACGTGCTCGGCGAGTTTGAGGAGTTCCAGGTGACGGAGACGAGCCCATGTGCGGTGGGATGCCAAGGAGTTCAAGGCGTCGCCTGTCGCGATTGTCGGCGCGCGGGAGTATATCTTCTCGGAGAACATAGGTATCTTGGGTGATCTCGCGGCTGGGAAGGAGCAAACGTTCGGGACGCTGTCAGCGCGGTCGATGGCGTGGATCGGCGGGAAGCTGCACTATGGGCACCCGGATTTCCTCAATGCGCTGTACATGAACATGCGGGGCGGGGTGTCCAAGGCGCAGAAGGGCCTGCATCTCAACGAGGATATCTACGCCGGTATGAACACGTTTGGGCGCGGTGGATGGATCAAACACACCGAGTATTACCAGTGCGGCAAGGGGCGTGATCTTGGGTTGGGACGATTCTCAATTTCCAGACCAAGATTGGGACAGGCGTGGGGGAACAGATGCTGAGTCGCGAGTATTACTACTTGGAACGCAGCTCTACTCGTGTGTTTACTCATAGGCTACGGGGCCCTCGCACCGCTGTTTGAAGGTACTTCTTTACAAATAAAAGCAAGGCCATAGCGTGTAGTAGTCTAGCTCCGCCCGACTATTGGACTCGAGGCTTATTTTGTTTATGTTTGTCCCTGCTCCCACGAGCACGTTTGTTCCCAGGAGCGCGTTCCTTCCTTTTGACCACCACCCCCGGCTCGCTGAGCAAAGGAACGCAATGAACCCCTCGCCTAGCAACTCCATGCTGGCCGCGGGAGGTTCGAATGTTCCTCTGTCCTCCGCTGAGCACGAGATCTATGCGCCTTTCCCAACCTCAGAGCATGGCTTGCAGGATTCACTGCCCAGCCACTCGCCACCTGGCAGCCATGCAGCCGCTGGCCTCTTTGCAACCAACCCTGGGCCCACCACACTATCGGAAATGGACGCGTTTGATCGGCTCCAAGGGGAGGAGGTGTGTGCCAGGCCGCTCTACCATACCTCAGCTGCTGATCAATAGCAGGGGGATATAATTCGGAGTTCTTGCTCCACCTTTGATCTCCTTGGCCTCTACACTGCCCTGGAGGAAGAAGAGGACTCCCTTCGGGCCGATTGTGCTGAGGACGACCTGGACGCGCTGCACCCACGCCACTACATGGAAGAATTTTCGCGTGCCAACCCACGTCGTTCATCGCGCATCGCGTCTTTGCTTAGCTCTGCTTCTACCGAAATCCCCGCACCCCTGCCGTCTCTAAAACGTGCCGCAGTCCCCGGCCCTACTGCAGCCCCCGTGAAGAGGGCCAAGTCTTCTGGGCCAGCGTCCACCGGGCTCCCTTCTGATCAGCAGGCCAACAAGAAAGTCAAGAAAAGAAAGTCGGCAGGGGTGCCCATACCCCCCTCCATACCGTATTCATGGGGGCAGAAAAAATTCAAGTGGGTCAGCAGTAACGGCCAACTTATTACACCGCAGGTGCAGTGGAAGTATGTTGCCCTGTTTTTGTTTCCCAGCCTCTATTTACCAGAGCCTGTATAGATTGAACACACCCTCATCCGCAGTGCTGGATTGGTGCCAGAAGGACTTTACGTTTGCGCCGCCCAGCCCCGCCCCCTCATACCTGGATGAGGAGGCTGCATCCTCCATTTCCTCTTCCAAGCGCCGCCGGGGAAAAGGGTCCATCCATCGGCGCGCTGGTGTCAATAGGAGCAAGGATTTGGACGGCTCGGACAACCCAGCCCATCTAGAGCAGCTAAAGCAGAGGCTTTTCGAGCGGAGTGACGCAATCAGCTCGTCCTCCTATGATCTTATCCGAGATGGCTCCACATCCAGCACCGGTTGGCAAGGGATCGCCCCCCCAAAGGTAGCTCGTAGCAAAATTCGTAAGCTATACGCTACCACACCCAATGCGGTGGGACTTCATGTGCACCTGAAACATTTCTTCCCCGTCCCATACCGCATGCCGCCTGAGTAGGTTTTCCCCACTCCTTTATTATGCCCTTCTGACCCACAACTTCCAGGGTAGAACACGAGCGGGCCACGTTCCTAGTCGACTGCAACGGCATGATATTCTTCTTCCGAACATACCGGGCCCTCTGGTTAGAAGAGGCCATAGACGAGGTCCAGGAAATGCATGACGTTCTGGTAGGGCCTGATATCGCTTCGGAGGCACTTAAGAAGGAGTGGGCGAAAGGGGAACGGGGCCCACACTTTCCGTGCATCATCGGCCACTGCCGCCAATCATCAAAGGTATGCACTAGTCTACCTCACAGGTCATTCTAACCCACCCTTGTAGGCGCCCCATGAAACAGCCTGGCATGTTCAGCACAGGGACCGAGTCGACAAGTTTCTTTCTCTCAAGATAACTCAACGAATAATGTAAGTAATTTACTTCAACCTCTTACTCCTACAAGAGCCTCTGACACGTACTTTATAGAAATTGGGTTTCCCGAATTGTTAAACTCGTGTTCCCTGGCATCGCAGCAAGCTTTGAGAAAGAAGCGGCTGCTCTCTTTCTCAAATACGGAATTCGGCCGCTTTTTGGGTATTTTTGGAACTTCTGTCTTAACGCCATTTTGGAGGGACAGCTACGGATCCACAGCTTTCCCCATGCAGACCGTAAAAATCGTATTGGTGTCTGCTGTCTGTTGATATACATCCTCAAAAGAAAACGTGCGCCTCCTTCTCCTTCCATGCTTCACGCCCTAAATCCTTCCAGAAAAAATACGCTTCAACCACAAGCAAAGAACTTGGTTGGTGGTCTGGGAGGCTGGCGTTACAGTCGAGCTTCCGCCCTGGGTCCTTGCCCTATATCCCTCCGCCCTATTTTATCACTTCAATATCGACATCCACCGTCAGTTTCTTTTCTTTTTTGTGTATGCCCCAGGCTGACTGCTTCTTACAGAAATCAAGTTCGTCTCTACAGAGAATGGTGAACGGCCAACCCGGGACAACTCCAGGCCCATTGTGGAGGGTGATGAATGCGGGCGTGGATCTATGGTTTTTTTCAATCAGTCCACTATGACACAAAGCGCCGAGACCGGTGGTACTATCAAGGAGGCCAAGCTCTCTGGCCAGAGAGGCACCACTGACTTCGGGTCTGACGCTCAAGCCGCCTTTTCGAAACACATTACTTTTGTGCCTTTTTTCTAGCATGTAACTTTTCGTATTTGCATTGGATACCCAATACATCGTATACGTTGTACATAGGATTTATACAACAATATGAGCGACAAAATGGGAACATGCATTACACTGATTTGAAAACAATGGAGGAAACGAACCATACAACCAATAGCACTTCATGCACCTTCAATTATTGCCCCGCAACAGGTGAACTTCTCGCTGTCAGTCGGGCCGAAACGAACGCCCCTCACACCCCTTGTTCTAATCGCCGCCTTCACTTTTCCAAGATCGTCATCGGCAGCCATCAGCTTATGCCCTGACTTGTTGACCTCATCGCGTAACATTTCGAGGTATAGCACAGTCTGATGAAGCCGCTTGAGAGCCAGGTTGTGCTCCAGCTCGCAGATGTCGCGGTGGGACCGAATAAAGTGAATAAGTTTCTGTGCATCAGAAGCGGTGCTTGGGATGGTTATGGTAAGGTCACGAAAGGACGAGAGTATCTAGGTAATGCAAGTAGGGAATAAGTAAGAAAGAGACAAGATTAGTTGACTTATGCTACGCACCAGTTCCTCCTCTGTTACTAAATCCACAGCCGGTGTAGGGTGGCTGTTTGGGCTGTCCAGGACAGAATCAAGACATGAGTCCATTGTGGGGCTTAGGAAGAGAGGATGTCCACTAATTCGTTTGCGATAAAGGATAAAGTGGTGATGGCAGGTAGAAAGACTGAAATTAAGTACATGAGATTCGTCATGAACCACGGTCAGGTGACTCACTCTTGTTCACCTTCTATACCGACGACAACCAGAATGCGAGAGTATTGTCCCAATTGCCGGCGGGACTTTCCCCGAGTAACATCTGTTCTGAAGCATCTGAAGCATCCTCGCTCCAGTTGCATCCAGTGGTACAATGAATTGCATAAATTAATGATTTCCGGCGACCCAGGGGCAAAAAAGTATATGGACAAGCTTGAGAAGGCTCTTGGTGAATACCCAGCAGGTCCAACTCTTTACACGCCCCCACAGGCCTCTGCAGAAGACTTTCAAAGCATGGATGTGGATTACGACGACGACGTTGACAATGATGGCCCACAGGAGCCTACCTCTGCCAAGGATGGACCGGAGGAATTCCCGAGAGCCGCGGAGCCTCAACCCGGAAAGGGTCAAAGCTTTAGGGATTGGTGCAACGCCGATCAATTTGCTCCAGAGCGTCAGGATAATATCTACTACCCCTGGGCCTCTCAATCCGAATGGGAGATGGCTAGTTTTCTCTTACGATCTAGCATGACGATGGGTGAGATAGATGAATTTCTAGCTCTACAAATGGTGTGTGTCAGTTTTAGTAGTAGCCTTTCTGGACTTACCTTCGTCAAGGTTAAGGACCATTTGTCCTTCTCATTTTCTTCCACAAAAGAGTTACGGGCACGCGCTGAGCTCCTTCCGAGCGGACCTCCCTGGAAAGCAAAAACAATCACTTACGAAGGGTACCCCACTAAATCGCCTCTTATTCTTTATTATCGTGACCCCTTGGAATGTATTCGATTTCTTTTAAACAATCCACTGCTCAAGAATCATCTGGATCTTATTCCGAAGAAAACCTTTCGAGATGGAAAACGTGTCATTGGGGAGTGGATTACAGGCGACGGAGCGTGGGAGATGCAGGTGCGTTTTTTTCAATGGAAACGCAACGACTGCTGACTTGACTCTTCAGGCAGCACTGCCGACAGGATCCACACTTCTTGGAACAATACTGACGTCCGACAAAACAAATATCTCCGTCATGAATGGCGACCGCGTGGCCCATCCCTTATTAACCTCTCTGGCCAACATCGACATGAACTTCCTTATGAAGGCCTCAAACCATGCCTTCATGATGACAGCCCTCCTCCCTGTGCCGAAATTCCTGTGTAACAAGGATATTCGAGGTTTAATGGAAAGACGGCTAATGCACCACTGCCTGGATATAGTATGCGCACCTCTAAAGACCGCCGCAGCCCTGGGATGCCATATGTCGGATTCCACAGGGCGACTCCTCCATTGCTATACGCCACTTGCAGCATATATTGTGGACACACCTGAGGCTGCAGACATTGCATGCGTCATGGGGAAGACCTCACACGTAACCCTGGCATCCCACAAAACATTTGGGGACAGTTTTCGACACGCGGAACGCACTGGTGCACATACATGGCGAGGAATCCTTGAAGTCAACTCCACCGTTGACCCATGGGATATTTTCGAATATCAGAAGGAGTCCAAAAAGCGAAGGCTCAGTGGAGTCCACCTACCGTTCTGGCGGGACTGGCCCCTTTCTATAAATCCGGCTAAGTTTCTTACACCGGAACCCCTCCATCATTGGCATAAGCTGTTTTTCGACCATGATTTCCAATGGTGCCGACGGATTATGACAGATGCTGAAATCGATTTTAGGCTGTCTATCATCCAGCCCAGAGTCGGCTTTAGGCACTTCAAAGAGGGAGTGACGAGACTCAAGCAACTGGGAGGGCGGGAGCACCGGGAGTTAGAGCGTTGCATTGTGGCCGTAATAGCAGACGGAGCTCCTCTCCAGGTTGTTCATGCCGTACGCGCCCTGGTTGATTTTCGTTTCTTCTCCGAGGCACCGGAGTTTGACGAAGAAACACTTGCTCGCATCGATGCTAATCTTGTTGAATTCCACCAGAACAAACACCATATTATCAATGCGGGCGGCCGTGAGCAGGAACACTTCTACATCCCCAAACTCGAGTTCATGCACAGCGTTGTCCCTAGCATCAGATGGGCAGGAGCGCCGATTCAGTATACAGCTGATGTCACTGAGAAAGCTCACAGCACAGAAATTAAGGTTCCTGCCCGCACGGAGACTAATCATCGCGATTATGACCCCCAGATTGCACACTACCTGGATAGGGCCGAAAAGTTGCGACTTTTTGACCTAGCCACAGGCTTGCAATCCTCGACCATCAACTTGGATCTTGACTCACCAGAGTCACCAGAGGGAGGGGACGAAAACATTGATTCCAACATCCCATCCTTGACCGGGGAATCAGCACGGGCCATTCGAAATCTATTCCATGCGGAGGAGCTTCATCGCACCAAATACCCCCACTTAGAAAGCCGGTTGTTTACCACCTCCTCGACGGCCTTTGGTTTGAATCGCACTCCAAGTTACCCCAGAATTTCGATTGAAAATGCTGCCCAGTTATACGGCCTTCCAGATCTTCGACCAGCTCTTGGTGACTACTTCAAGCAGCTTCATGGATATGAGCGAATTAGTTCTGACAGCCCCTTAATTGGAGGACGTCGGCGCTCAGCTCAGGACTGTAGCCTTCCATTCACACACCTGGAGGTGTGGTGCAGTGTTCGCGTTCAAACCATGTCCCCTCACAAGACAAATTCTCATCCATTGGCCGCCCAAACCCTCCAGGCACAACCCCCGGATACAGCCAGTGACTGGCAGTTTGGTCGTTACGACACAGTGCTTTTGAGTAATGACCCGCACTCAGCTTGGCCTGGGAAAGGTTTTCGGGAAGGGCTGACAGGTAAATTCATGAATATGTGTACGCACAAGTATATTAACACTTTTGTTACAGGACATACCGTCGCTCAGATACGCCTAATCATGAGACCAGTTTGGGAAAAATCGCAAACTCCCCTCACAACAGCATACCTCATGTATGCCCAACGATTCGACATTGTGCCCCAACACGGGTCTCCTACTGGTTATGAACCCTCCTCGGGCATGTACATCCTGAAACGCGCCACAAGATCGGACGGATCAAGGCTGGGTGGTGTTGTTGAGGTTCGAAGCATTCGCACTCCAGTCGAACTCATCGCCCGCTTTGGGAAAAAGGCAGATCCCAGGTTTACACCTTACAACAGTCTGGAGTGCAGCTCTGAGGTGCGGCTGAACAAGTATTCGAGCAAGGAGCTCTTGTGGGTATTTGAGTCAGTGTCACTATAGTGCCTCTAGAAATATATTCATAGCATGGGACGAACTCATCGGGTGTAATGGGCTTGTTGCTGGGTCAAACGGCGTCGAATATCAAGGTTCATATTCATAGCATGGGACGACATGAAAGAACAGGATAACGACTCAAACGATGGTACCCGCGTTCGAAGCGATACGTGGCCACAGATCTGCCTGTAAACAGGGATTAAGCATCACATTGAGGAGGCAGAGTCACTGGACGTACACATTCTTTGGCAACAGGACCCGTGATGGCCTACCCCTTCATCTCACCCTTGGGGTTGATGATAACACCGGCATTGTCCTGAGGTGTACGGTAAGGATCAGGATAAAAGCACTTCAGGCAACCCCCTGAGCCTACCAAGTAGGGGTATATATGACATCCGGAATAAAAACCCCTAGAGGGCCCCAGTCTAAGGGGAGTGCCCAGGGTACATATTGGTGGGGCTGCCCATGGGGGCCCACCTTGGGCGTGCCCAGCCGGAATTGAAATATTGGTTGGGCGTGCCCAGGTGTGCAGCAGATTTTGCTGGGCGTGCCCAGCGGTTGTCACCGGTCACACTGGTGTCTGGGGTCCTGGGCCCATGGGCATGCCCATGCAGCTCCGCGCAGCGGCCGAAAAATTTCGCAATTTTGGCTGCGGTATGCACCACGCAGCCCCAATTGTCTGGCTGCAATATATACCTTTATCCTCCTTCGTTTTGGGAGTATATCTTGGGTATTCATTAGCTTAATTTGGGCCATGCCACAGCAGAAAATTTTAGTAATTTTGGGCTGCTGTGTGTATTTTGTGGCTTATATCCTTTGGCTGCCACATGCAGCCAAATGATCTTTCCTTTTTACAGTATTATTCACCAGCTTATTTTCACCCGTATAATATATATATATGGTACATCCCATGCAGCCCTTATCCTTTGGCTGGTTTATGCATCCCAATTATCCTTCCTTTCACAGTATTATTCACCTACTTATTTTGACCTGTGCAACAGTATAATATATGTTTTGGTGGCTGAACCTGTAAAAGATGGCACTTCTGTTTACCTTCCCAAAGTCTCACTTTTTCAACCTGTTATCTCAAATTCAACACGTGTTTGAATGTGACTATACCAAACATAAATAATTTATATTATCAGCTCAGCTGCACAGACCCCTCATTGTCCACTTGAAAATTGTTTTATGTTCTAAGAATGAATCACCCAACTGATCAATTTAAATATAAGGCAATGCATAGAACTCTCCACAAGCTGTGCGGGTGTGCCCAAATATCCCCTGACACAGACTGTGGGCATGCCCACAAGGTGCATGGGCACACCCATACACCTCATAAACTGCTTTGGGCCTGCCCACGAGCCACATATGGGCATGCCCATATGCTTCATAAAACACTGTGGGCCTGCCCATGAGCCACACATGGGCGTGCCCAAATGTACTGTGGGCATGCCCATACATCTTATAAACTCTTCTGGGCCTGCCCATGAGCCAAGTATGGGCATGCCCAAACATCCCATCAAACATTCTGTGGGCGTCCCCACATCCCAGAAACCAAACAGTGGGCACACCCGTGGGCTTGCCCGTGGTTGGATGACTGGGTCATTCAATTTAATTTTTTGGTGTATTGAACAAACTATAATCAACATATATGTACTGGTCTCCTTCAAGGTTGTTCAACCATGATTTTGTATTTCCTTGCTTTGTATATTGTACTTTTCTTTTTTGGACTTGCACACATTTTGGTGGGTGGTCTAAAGTTCCACAAACAATTCCTATGGTCCGAAATAGGCAAGGAACCCTTGCTGCCTTGTTTCCATCCAAATCCGACTTTCCTTTCAATTTTCATTCATCCATGATCTGTTCTTTCCTCACTTTGACTTTTTTATTTCTTGATTTGCACACATTTCGGTGGGCAGTCCAAACTTGGACAAACAACCCATCTCATCCCAAATAGGCAGTTTTGCCTTCGCTGGTGCAATACCACCCAAGTCCAACTCAAAAAATGTAGTCAGTGAGTCCTTGCAAGTGTTTGAATTTGAAGTGCCATACCTAAAGCTTTTTAGTTTTAGTTGTGTGAACTTTGTGCAGGCCCTTTGCAAAATACACACAAACAACCCATCTCATCCCAATTAGGGAATTTTCAATGGAAAACATAATTCGAGTTCATTTGTGGCCATTTTGTTAATAAAATGCATTGCAGGTAACAAGCACACAAGACAAGTACACAATCCAAGAACCACACTATTAATCATCTACTGTGAAGAACTTGCCAAAGAGTTTCTGGTGATCCTCAAAGGGACCATCGGCATAATCTCTGTCGCATTCTCTCGTGCCAACCACCCTGTTGCAGGGGTTCGTCCTCTCAATGCCTGTGCTGGCCAGTCCATCTCATAAGCGAGAGTGTCTTCATCCTGAGGTCTCTACCCGGTGATGTAAAATATAGGGCTGGTCTTGTCTTGCCACTCATAAAGTGTGGCCACCTCTCCAATCTGCATCTGTATGGGTTCGGCACTTGCACATGAGGATCCGGCCACCCCACGCATGTTGCCACCTGCACGTGAACCCCTGCACATTGCCACTTGTATGCGAGGGTCTGGGGGCCTCACACACATCACCACCTGCATGCAAGGGTCCAGTAGCCCCGTGCATGTTGCTACCACCTGCATGCAAGGATCCAGCCTCCTCTATCTTGATGTGCTTGCACTTCTGTCCATTGATGGCTCCAGGGGGCTTCCATGTAAATAAGTGTAAGAAAAATTATTTATTTCATGAATATAGTATATTTTGCACTGGTTATCTTTTCCTAGGCCATAAATGATGGCCGGCTGTATTCGGGTTGGAATTGATGAGCCTGGCCATTCCTGTGAATTTGATGGCTCTTTGGCCATTCCCTTGAAATTGATGGGTGCCCGTATTAGGGTGTTAGAGCTGCCCACAATTGATGGCTACCCATATTGGGATGCAATTGGTGCCTGGTTGTTCTAAAAGCCCCTATTTGGTCAAAAAGCGCCGGCTCTGGGAAAGTATTTTGCATTTTGCAGGCTAACGGGGCCACCAATTGACAAATGATATAGACAACTCTTGCAGCCCTTGATGAGCTCTACAATTTGGGTATGGGGATCAATGGTTTGAGCGATGTTTTTCCTTTTTGGGACACTAACGCTTTCTGCCCAAAAAGGGAATTTTCAACATCTGCCCTTCCCTGGCTCATATTTCAGCGGTTTTCGATGATCTAACCACATAGACATGTTGTTTAGGTTCTTCTAGGTCAAGTGGGACACAGTAGAGCCTAATACAGTGCAATAAATGGGTGGAGATAGCGAAAATTGATAAATTGAGTCCAGGTCATATTATCTGGGGAACATACCAATGGAAACGACTGGAAATACATTAACATGTTCCCTCATGCTACCCAGAGACCCTCCAGGCAATGTATCATACTCTGGTGATGAAGAACATTACAAATTGGACATCTAGGAAAATTGCATTTTGGCCTTATCATGTGCTGATCAGGATGTGATAAATCTGAAAACACAACTGTTGGCATTGGATCATCCATTTACATCAGTCAAGTAGACAATTTCCACCCATGGTAGCCCATACCTCATGATTTGAAGTGACCTTGTTTGACATTCCTGTTCACCCTATTCAGCATGCCACAGGGCCATAGATAGTGTTCTGAAGGCCCCAACTGGTTTAACTAAGCTATCTGAACATTCCTGATCCAAAATATGGGCCAATATACTATGATAAATCTCAAAACTGTTAAATGTCACCTTTGGCTTATTTCATTAATAGGGCACCAAGGAGACCAGATATCGCAAAATAAACATCAGAAATGGAATCAGACAGTGTAAATACCCCAGATCACATTTTATTTGAAGTGGTTTGGTGGAGGATTGGCTGAATGGTGTTTCCGAGGATGTTGGTTGAAGTGTAACATTTACACCTTGCATCCAGTTCTGGGTTTTTAGAACTCAGCAACCACTTGACCAAATCATGCAAACCTATATATTTTCAGAATCCTCTGAGCTACCAGATTGCATTAATGTGCATTTGGGAGCTCTTGGAGGACTTCCTGAGCCACAATATGGAAAATGGTCGAAAAGTGGTTTCTCATATTACACCATGTTGAGTAGGTATCAAGGTGATTTCAAGTGTCCTAAAATTTCTTAGATCATACTTTATGCATTTGTGATGTATCTGCACACAATGATAACAGATGGGACCATGTTTTGAAGGTATAATGGTTCAGAGGTAAAACTGATCTGCATGATTGTTTGAGCAGTAGATAAACTTGTAATTTCACCCATTTCGAGTTTTTAGCATGCAAATGAATTTTTATACTCCATTAATAGACCATCTTACCCCTAGCAATACAGTGCTGGCTGCATTTTGATCCCCCATCAACTTTCACTATGGAAGGTCCTATCAAAGCATATATATATGGTACAGGCCTAGAATATGTTCAATGATGATATAAGAAGAAAAATGGGAATGTTGAGTTGGCTTCACAGAGGATGGGTGCATCTGGGGGCACCAGCAATTTTAAACAATCAAAATATTGAATTAGCATGATGTAGCATCAGTACAGTGGTAGTATAATAGTTCATAAATGCATTTCAATGTACAATTGACATATCCTGAAAATCAACCTACCAATATCTGGCTAGAAACCTGTGAAACAGCAATTATTTCCTTTTTGGGATGCTAGGCGTAGTGGGCCTAATTGGGAAAGTACTGAATGGTAGCCCCAGAACGGAATGTTTGGGCAGCACAATGATGATATGTATAAGGCTATGGATTTTACTTGACCAGTAACCTGTCTACTGAATTTCCTGGCTGCATTTTCTGCAAAAAGTGTTGCATTTTGGAAAGTATTTTGTGTTTTCCAGGCTAATGGGTGGGTTTCAGCCAAAATGGGATTAGACAACCATGTAGCCCTCTTTCCGCTCTACAACTTTGGTTTCGATTACATCATCATGTGATCTGATGGCGGGGGCGCGCTGGGCGGCAGGGGGTGCACAGCCACATCAAAAAAGTCCTGGGACCCCCATCACTGAGAACACCAGGTGGTACAGACCACAGCACATTTCTTTTTCTGTATTTTAGCTGTATTTTATGGTATATTTCCTTTTTGGAAGGTGGTGCACCGCCCCTGCCATCGGGCGCGCAGCGCCAAGAAGGCCCATCTTTCTCGGACCTGTTTTTAGTGAGTTACGTGAAGTGGTGGGAACACCCTGGTATTATTTCATGGTATTAAGTAGTAATTAAAGGGTATTTATGTAATCATGCCCAATTACAACAATACCATGTGCTTATATATGCGCACAATTGATGAGTACCATCTCATCAATTATCTCCCTTATGGTGTAGCGGTCTTGAACCCGTCTCTGACCTGCTTACAATTTATTGGTTATCCACCCACATAAGCCTTCCCCGAGATGCCCGGAGACTCTCTGGCAGGTATCCCTTGATGCTGAGCCTTTGCTATGATGCCGGGGGAGCCTGACACAGCCCCACAGTGGCACCTTATGATGACAGTGGCCCCGAAACAGCCAAAATGGCTACCCTAGGTAAAACACACTGAGCCTGTGGTATCTTTCTGGGGTAAAACATGTTTTTAGAGCCTTATGATGTGCGTGCCTAGTATATCTAGGATTGCTTCTTTTGTTATATGCCTTTATGGCTTCACCTGGATCTGTTGTCTACTCTATCATGCACTCTTACGACAATTGACGATGTATCTATGTGAATCATTGAGAAGACCAAGCTCTGGCCTTGTCACGGGCGTAATTGATTGAAAATTTTCTAATTGAGACAAGATGGGTTGTTTGTGCATATTTACAGTGGGCTTCGGAACGAGACAGGTGAAGTTGTTGATGACACAACAGTGGTGCATAGGGAGGTAGTAAGGTAGGAAAAATCACTCCGTATATATGCTACAGTCACAGGGCCTAAGCAATCACATTTTTTCAGTGGACTTGGGTGGAAATGAAGCAGCAAGGCCAAACTAATCATATCACCCCAGAAAATCTGATGTTTCCGTCCTCCCAAAAATGTTTCTGAAACTTTAGTTTCAGACATGCTTCTAATACCTTTAGTTTAAGGTGCCGTACCAGGCCGGGCTGATGGGTTTTGGGTGGCCTGAAATTAAACATATCAGGAGTATGCCTGAAACTAAAGGTTTCACATTCTTTTTTAGGAGGCGAAAAACTGGCTGTTGTTTGTCCAAGTTTGGACTGCGCACCGGTCCAAAAGTAAAAAAGTCAAAGTCAAAGTAAGTGAGGGTCATGGATGAATGAAAATTGAAAGGAAAGTCGGATTTGGATGGAAATGAGGCAGCAAGAGTACATTGCCTATTTTGGACCATAGGAATTGTTTGTAAAACTTTAGAGCTTGCAAGTCCAAAAAAGAAAAGTATCACATACAAAGTAAATCATAGTTGAACAACCTTGAAGGAGACCAGTACATATATGTTGATTATAGCTGGTTCAATACACAAAAAAATAAATTAAGTGACCCAGTCATCAAACCACTGGGCAAGCCCACGGGTGTGCCCACTGTTTGATTTCTGGGATGTGGGGATGCCCACAGAATATTTGATGGGATGTTTGGGCATGCCCATACATGGCTCATGGGCAGGCCCAGAGCAGTTTATAAGATGTATGGGCATGCCCATGTCTGGCTCATGGGCAGGCCCAGAGTGTTTTATGAGGCAGATGGGTACACCCATGTGGGGCTTGTGGGCAGGCCCAAAGCAGTTTATGAGGTGTATGGGTGTGCCCATGCACCTTGTGGGCATGCCCACAGTTTGTGTCAGGGGATATTTGGGCACGCCCATGCAGCTTGTGGAGAGTTCTATGCATTGCCTTATATTTAAATTGATCAGTTGGGTGATTCATTCTTAGGACATAAAACAATTTCAAAGTGGACAATGAGGGATCTGTGCAGCTGAGCCGATAATATAAGTTATTCACGTTTGGTATAGTCACATTCAAACAAGTGTTGAATCTGAGATAACAGATTGAAAAAGTGAGACTTTGGGAAGGTAAACAGAAGTGCCATCTTTCACAGGTTCAGCCACCAAAATATATATTATACTGTTGCACAGGTCAAAATAAGTGGGTGAATAATACCATAAAAAGGAAAGATAATTGGGCTGCATGCAGCAGCCAAAGGATATAAGCCACAAAATGCATACTGCAGCCCAAAAGTGCGAAAATTTTCCGCTGTGGCATGGCCCAAATTAAGCTAATGAATACCCAAGATATACTCCCCAAAAGAAGGAGGATGAAGGTATATACTGCAGCCAGACAATTGGGGCTGCATGGTGCGTACTGCAGCCAAAATTGCGAAAATTTTCGGCCGCTACGCGGAGCTGCATGGGCATGCCCATGGGCCCAGGACCCCAGACACTAGTGTGACTGGTGACAACCACTGGGCATGCCCAACCAATATTTCAATTCTGGCTGGGCATGCCCAAGGTGGGCCCCCATGGGCAGCCCCACCAATATGTACCCTGGGCACCCCCCTTAGACTGGGGCCCTCTAGGGGTTTTTATTCCGGATGTCATATATACCCCTACTTGGTAGGCTCAGGGGGTTGCCTGAAGTGATAAAAGAACAAAGAACGAGATTTGTAAAACGCACCTCAAAGTAGAGGAAGACACGGTCCCTCCGCCGCCATGCCTTGAGCTGATAGATAACCACCATCGGCATCGCTGAGGGAGAAACACCATTAGCTTAGTGAACAATTACAGAGACTGTACAGGGATGCGCACTCTTTTTCCTGAGCTCGGGCTTTCCTTTCTTCAGACTGGCGACAACCACGTCACCGACACCAGCATCGGGCAGTCTGTGGAGGTGGGCGCCGAAGCCATACGGCTCAATGATGAAGAGACTCTTCGTGCTGCTATTGTCTGTGCAATTCATGATCGCGCCGACTGGGAGACCAAGAGTCATGCGGAATTTTGTGGCTGAGGAAGTCTTGGAATGGCTTGAGGGCTGTTGTTAAGGGAAGGGCGAGCTAGGTACTTACTTTCAAAGACTTAACTATCTCCCGAGCGCCCCCAAGAATCTTGACTTGATAAGGCTTGCTGTACACAGGATCAAGAGGGCCCAGGCGACCAAGAGCCATGAAGATTTTGTGCCTCAGAGTTCGACCTTGAAAACCAGGTAAGACGTCCTGTGAGATGCAAGGTGCTATTTCGAGCTGTGGTGCGTGCATGGCAGTTGTTGTATGTAAATGGATCACCTTTAAACTTTTGCACGTAATGATGGTTGTTCGGGCGTGTTTTGAAAACAAGTCTCTTTGTTCTCTCCCACCAACATGGCAGGACACGGTACGACTGGGCGCTCTGTTGGGCGGCGCCCGAACAGCAGTACAGGTGGGCAATCCCTTCAATGGTTGTCACGTCCCTCACCACGCAGGTCGGAAACGCGATGCAAGCCCAGAGGCTTCCACCGCACCAGAACAACCACCAGGCTCGCAACGCCCCCAGCGCCGCAATCAAGGCCAGGGTGGGCATGCCGAACAGCTCGAGAGAGCCGGTGTCACAGCCTCCAGCACGAACAACAAAAGGAGGAAAACCGCCTTTCAAGGCTCCACCGATACGCCCAGCAACACTTTCGCGCCTCAACAGCAAAAGAAGCCAGCTAAAGTAAGATAAATTTGAGTTGATGTTCTGGTACTGATCGTCCGTCCACAGCAGAGAAGGCCAAAAAGTACTACAGCGTCAGTGGCCCCAGCTCCGCCAATGTTGGCTTCGCAGAATACAGCCAGCTCACCTGGTACATTCACTCTGCCTCCTGGGGTGAATCCACCCGCTATCCCTCCACCGGCTCAGAATTCTGGTGGGCTTTCACGCCGAACATTCACTGCTCCTCCTGGGACAGTACCGCACCATTTACCTCCCGCTAGCTTTAAAAACCGTGCGCTCCCCCCGATGAACACCCACGTTCCCAGGGCGCCTCCGAATCCTGGTGCTCAGACTTGGCCCCAGCATCAGGCTCCACCAGCTCTCAGACAAATGCAAAGTTGTCAAGAAGGTCGCCACAACGGGAGCCAGCAGGTATCGAGCAGCCAATATGAGCCCACTCAAGACCTATACCACCACGAAAATCCTGGAGCGAACGCGGACGGTGGGAATAGGATGCCAGAGATCTATGACGTTCATCATGGACCGAACGACCCGGTATTTCTGGACAATAATCAAGCCCATGGATACGCTAGCAGATCTTACAGTGGGTCCCAAGGTGCCGTCCGTGAATCGAGTGATGAGGAAGACGACGAAGAGCAGAGTAAGTTTGTCTGTGTTTGCCTAGTCTTTCTTTGTGCGCTGATATGAACAGATGACCAAGACCAAGACGACGTTGAGATTGACGAGCAGTCGCCGGACGAGGATGAAAGGATTGCTCAAGGGTACCTTCAAGGTTGCGCACTGTTTGTTGCTATGCAGTTATTTACCTTGCGTTGACAGGATCTCCTCATAACGGCAACCCCGGTCCTAGCGTAAGATCAAGCAATGCCGGCTACAGCGAGGATCCCGTCACAGTCTGTGAATCTTTTGAACTTATTTGACCACAGTAACATTGTGATAGAATTCGGCAGACACCAACATCCTCGAACAGCATTGGGAAAGAAATCGACGCCCTCGCATTCCGGACCCTAACAACATGCTGGAACGTCCCTCCCGAGGTCGCTCTTCCCGAGGCCGCTCCTCTACCGGGTCTCGTACAAACTCCCGTGCGTCAGGCGCCCCTGACCAAGACCCTTCTCCCTCTGCAGCAGGCACCGATGATGAGAGCCTTGCTGTGAAGCGTGGCCGGGCAAAGCGCAACTCCCGACTTCAGCCGGCGCAAGACAATGCCAAAGGGTGGCACCTCCGTTTTTACAAGGAGTGTCCCAACTGGACAATGGTTCTTACCAAGGCTAAGCGAATATATGACTCTTTGCTTCTCTCCGAGTGCGGCTTCCCTTCCACTACTAATGGGTCGAAGATGGCCACGGAGTGCATCAACGAAGATCAACCTTTTCAAGACTGACAACCTGGACGAGGATGTAGAGCCGGGTATGAACGCCACGCTACCATTGCTATTATTCTCACAATGCCTTAGACCACTTCATCAACAAAGCCATGATTAAACTGGTACGTGGCTATCGTGTACTCCCACAATTAACTAATCTTTCGAACAGATCACTGACGATGCTGCCAGCTTTCGAGGGGACCTAAAGACGTATATGCGGACCCTTGTGGTTGCAGGCTATTCCCTCATCAATACGAAGACGGTCAATCCTGAGACGGATAAAAAGTACACACCGGAAGAGCGAAAGCAATATTGCATCGATCAAGTCGAGGACTGGTTGCAAGGTGGAAAGTGGCTCAACAGCGGAGAGGTGAGTCCCATTATCTTCAGTTCACCCAACCCGTTCCGCTGATGGTCAACAGGGCCCAGACGAGAACCTCAATCACCCTGTCATTGAGGAAGGGATACGAGGGTTCATCTACGGCGAAAAATCTGGCCGTATCGGATCCGAATTCCCTGAAATCTTTGGTAATAAGGTTCCAAAAGCCAGCGTTGCCCTTGTGGGTGTAGCGGTATGTTCCACGCGTCTCACTGAATAATATATTAATGCCATTCTCCTAAGGCTTGCTGCTGCCTTCGAGAGTGGAAAACTGGAGAGATGAAGACGATCAAATTCGAGGGCAAAGCGTTCCGCAAGGATTACGAAGAAATTCTGGCCGCCATAGACGTTGTTCTCGACTCCGAGAATGGCGATTTCTATGAGGAACAGCTTGAAGCATGGGCGCAGGAGAAGAGGTAAGCCAGCGGACAACTGTACACTGAGCTGCCGCTGATTGGGAGCCACATTATTAGTGTCCCTTCAACCGCACCGTCATCCAACAGTCTCGGCATCAAGCTCAATCTTTCGCGATCCGCTACCTAGACTTATATACCTGCATTGTTTCCCGTCTCCTAATGAATATTGGTTCTATCGCTCGCTATTGGCACCCTAGTAAGCTGATTCAATGATACTGCCAGTGGCAGCTGAGCAACGGGCAGTGGTATATATCTTGCCGGGCCCTACTCCATAGTGCTTCCATAGTGCTCTGTAGTCCTGCCGTAGTCATACTAGGGGCCACTATGCAGTGCTGCATAGTGCTGCATAGAGGGGATGTAGCTATGAGTACTATGGTGCTATGGAGTACTCTCAAGCACTATAAAGTATGACCCCGTTTTCCAGATGAAGGTCAAGGTGATTGGACACATATTATCAACATATTTTTACAGAACTACCGACCGCCAAAACAAATGTTACATGTGTAACTCGCTGCGGAGCTGGCATCCCTTTTCATATGAATCAGAGTACTGGGTCACTTGGTCCGACTCAAGGGGGTGGTTCGGTAGGGGTACGGCAGTCTAGAATCGCTGCAGCCAGCGTCACTACAGATTGACCAGGGCAAGGTACTAGTGCGGCCTATCATGTTTGTTTTGCACACTCATTCGACCGGAACCGCGAAGACACTAGTAGTCGTATTGGAGCTTGTTGAATAGGAAATGCACTTTACTGTATTGGTTCCGATGGAGCTTGTATCCGCATCATTCAGTGTTTCCGTTGTGAGTGGGTGTCCAGGCTTCGCCGGAGGGCAATTACAACGGAATACTTACTTAGCAAGAGGCAAGCAGCCGCGGCGAAGGCTTTCGACACACAAAGACAAATACTGTCCCTCAACTTCAAGGTTCAATCGCAAATAGCAGTCGAACAATGGCAGGTGCGTGCATGTGCTGCTACCCGTCTCTGTCTTCATAGCTTCGTTTTTTAGACCCCAATTACTCGACGCTACCTTCGCCCCCTTTCGACACCATTTCCTCCATTCAATATTCGCCGACCGACCCTGATAAACTCCTCGTTTCTTCCTGGGACACGGTACGTATCCACTAGAAATCGGATTCTAACCTGTAATCTTAAACCGATCCAGTCAGTGCGATTCTATCACGCCGGGGACCCAAATACTAAACCGTCCGAGCAACTTGCAAAATTCGAGCACCGAGCTGCAATCTTGACCTGCTGTTTTTCTGATTCATCTCATGGTTTCAGCGGCGGTCTTGATGCAACAATCAGACAGTAGGTTACCTTGCTGTTCACCTGATTCACTCGCTGACTTGTCCAGCTTGGAGATAGGGACGGAGAAGATTGTGACTGTGGGCTCGCACACCGATGCCGTGTCTGGGATGGTTTATTCTGACGAATCCAGTTGCGTTGCTAGTCTTTGATGTTCTTCGGGCGCTACTTATATACTCTTCAGACGTCCTCGTTTCTGGATCATGGGATTGCTCGCTTCGCGTCTGGGACCCGCGCGCGTCGACGCCGCAGCAGAGCGTCACGACGACGCCTGAGCGTGTCTACGCTATAGATATGACGAACCATAACATTGTCGTCGCAATGGCCAGCCGCTTGTTCAACATCTACGATATTCGCAATATGGCGACGCCTGCGCAACAACGGGAGAGTAGTCTCAAATACATGACTCGGAGTCTGGCATGCATGTCCGATGGGCAAGGCGCGTAGATTCTTCGTTTGCTTATCTTCAGATTATCAATGAATAACCCTCCGCTAGGCTACGCAACGGCGTCCGTCGAGGGCCGCATCGCTGTGGAATACTTTGATCCATCACCCGCCACGCAGGCGAAAAAATACGCTTTCAAATGCCATCGGCACACCGTCGACGACGTCGATCAGGTGTACCCCGTCAATGCCCTCGCATTTCACCCCGTGTATGTTGGCCCCTCCAGCATCCTGCCTTTTTTTTCGCTCACTCTCCGCCAGCTACAACACGTTTGCCTCCGCCGGCTCCGACGCGACGGTTTCCATATGGGACCACAAGGTCAAGAAGCGGCTACGCCAGTACCCCAAGTTCGGCAACCCCGTCGGCGCGCTTGCTTTCAACTGTGACGGGACGCGCCTTGCCGTCGGCGTCGGTTACAACTGGGACATGGGCGAGAAGGGTATGCTCGAGAAGCCCGGTACGGAGATTGGCATCAGACGGCTGGGTGACGAGGTCAAGGTGCGTAACGTATTCTGGGCTATCCTGTGCATACGTAGGTTATTATTGACGCACGATTCTTCACAGCCGAAAAATTGGACGGGGTAGCTGTACATAGGCGAGTCCGCCGTTGTATCTATAGTACTGTCTTACTTGCTCGAAGTCAAGGTCGGATCCAAATTTACTCGGATGGCCTTCCCGGGTCCTGTTATCTAGTTTGCCTTGATGGTAGGAGCAATGCGAACACTTGGCACACCCCAAGTGCCTGCAGATGATTTTTTAAAATTGCAATCCATTGATCCCAGACTTGTCGGCTGCCTTCACTCAGACCCGAATCCTCCCGAATCACTGTCAGTCGAGATCTCGAAAATGCACACTCGTGAACTCGGGCAGCCTTTAATTCGGAACATAAATGTCTCGAAGCCTCTATGACCCGCCCGGCCTCCCTGTGCTTTGCATTTGATCTCCTCGCTGCGCGTGGCTCGTTCCGCTGTCGTACATTTACCGCACATTTTTTGCCACACGTAGACTGTATCCACTATAACACAAGCTCTTCCAACTGATAGAGCCCGCCCGCTGCCATGGCCGAACGTTCGTGTGCCAGCCGCCGCCGCTGCCTCCAGTCGCCCGCGTCCCTCTTCCCGTCCTTCCCATCTCGTACGGCCTTGACCTGAGCCCGCGCGAACAACTCCAGCGGGCCCCTGAGTAGTTCCACCTGCTCGGTTAACCGAATTTCGGGCTCGATCCGCGAGAGGACCCTCCGCAGCACGAGTTGGGCTGGCGTGTGCTGGAGCAGTGCCAAGAACGAGGCGTCCAGGACCGTCTGGATGAACGAGACGACCTAATAAGAGAACATGAAACTCTGACGGCAATGCTGATGCAACAAATCCAAACCTTGATCAACGGCGGCTGCGCGCCCGCACCCTCCTTCCGCCACCCGTCCATCAGGACCGTCACGCCGTGCTCGTTCTTACCCAGGCTCTTCTTCATAGGAAGCGCGATCACCTCAGCGTTCTTGCACGCGCCAACCCACTCGTCGAGGACCTCCAGCACGGCGAGTACATCCTCTGCCTGATGCATGTGCTGTTGCATGGCTGCGCGGAGCATCGCGGGCGACGTGTTGTACCGCACACAAGCATCGAGGAAGGTGGGGAGCTTTGGAACGGCCCCCAGAGCCGGCGGGTCGACCTCCATCGCGTCCGTCCCGTCCATTGTACGGCTGCATTCGACAACGAACTGCAGAATGAATATCATGTCGGATTCTACGAGGTCCATGACATGTGTGGTGCATAGTTGTATGGCGTTCTGCGGAGATTTGAATAAAATTTTCATTGGTTAGCAAGGTGACTCACCCAATCGCCTCGTAGCTTTAAGGCTGCGAGAAGACCGCCTGCGACCATGCTCGCGCTCACAACGCGTCGCTGTAGGAGGAACCGGACGAGCGCGGAGGAATAAGACGGGTTTGAAAGGGGTTGCGTGGGGGGCAAAATGACCGCCAAAAGATCGCGTACGAAAGAATGCCCCAGCGTAACCTGTTTCTGCTTGGCCAACAAACGTCAATGCCCGCCTTGAAAAAATATCGCTGCATGCGCGCACCTCCTCTTTTTGGTCATCTGCGGGCTGCCGTTCGCTTTTCTCCCAGTCGAAGAAAGCCTGTTCGGCCGCTTGTGGTTGATTATTTGACATCGCAGTCTGCACTGCCGCCAGCACTTTGGCGCGCGCAGGGCCAATGGTGTCGTCTGCAGCGGGCTGAACCAACCACTGTGCGCCCGCCGCGGAACGTCCCATGGCGTTGCCTATGGTTGACGCAACGGGGACCGTAAGTGGAACAACGAGGATGCTACATCGCGTCGAGGACTTGGTCTCGGTGTCTGCTGGCGGAGCGAGGGTGAGGAGAGCTTGCGGTGATGCGGCCGCTGCGAGGCGAAGGTTCATGGAGATTTTCGGGAGATGAGAGAGTGCCGAGGGGATGGCGAGGATGTGGGAGGCGAGCAGAACGGAGTATTGGAGGTCCCAGAGGAGTAACACGATATTTCGTGTTGGCGAGGTAATGGCAGCAAGTAGGACAAGAGAGCTATTCAAAGCGAGTACGCAAGTCTCGCCACCGAGAGGTTCGACGCTCCTTCCAAGGAAGGAGAGCGACTTGAGACGCAAAGGTTCAGCAGCTGAATAGATGCTGACAGCGTCGTTTTTCGAGTCGATTTGAAAAGAATACCAGGACCCGTCCTTTGCTATCGGAGTGTAAGGTAGAATATTGACGGTTATGAGAAAGCATGCTCACCCATGACACTCAGATAACCAGATGAACTACACGAGACGCTTGCGATTTCCTGTAATATTGCCTGATTAACAGGTTGAGGGCGACGAAATTGCACAAACATCCGGTTTCACAGGTATTTTGTGAGTGCCACTCTCTCTCGCTTCATCTTCTATACCCAGAATTCGTATGCTGGTTGTGGATTCTTTTGAATGCTCCAGCAGAACGAGGGCCACACTACCAGGAGGACCGGGCAAAAAAGACGCAGAGTCGCGAGGAAAAGCAAATGACTTTAAAACGGTCGCTGTACTTGGAGGTGAGGGTAGTGTGCTTCGTACTGTAAGGTCTTCATCGACGACTGTTAAATCTCCTGTCGGAGACAAAACCAACAAGCGCTGATGTATGCCGTTGCATGCATAGATTTCCGAGATGTGATGCGGCATCTGCGAGATATGTTAAATTTCAGAGACTGAGAGCCAAGAAATGACCGACCACTGCAGCCTTTTTCTTCTGCGATGCCCGATCCCCGATACTCGACAGATTTTCTCGCCACGACCATATGGTCCGACCACAGCCTTCCTTGGACACATCCGGAGACGAGGAAATCGCAGCGTAGGTGGTGCATACATTCTGCTGTCCCTCCAAGCCGATGGTAACTGATGGACAAGAGAAGCTGGTCGATGGACCAAGGGTATGAGATATAACGGGGTGGAGAGTCGAAAGCTTGGTTGAATTAGAAGATCAAAAGAGTGAGAGGAGGTGAGTTGCATACGTCGAGGACGTGGACGCCGTCTCCCTGGGCCGTTACTGTTGCATATCCATCTGAACTGCCGGACGCAATTTTTTCATGTGTTGCGTATAGATGGGCGCTGGAGGATTGAGATTTTCCCGCTGCCTTTGATTTCTGGAGACGCTGGGCAACTCCGTAGCTTGCGAGAAGGAACGGTTCCCCGACAGTCGCGTCCATGTTAGTTTCCAGAAAAATTATCGAGGTCACGCCCGTCACCGATCACTCGGAACTGCCGGGCCGGGCCTTCAACGAAAGCTTTTCCTTCCATCTTCTGCTGTGTCTTTTATTTCTTTACGCGGATATACCAGGAGTCCATCTCCCTCGACCATGCCATTTTTTTCTGTCATCCAACGCGGTGAAAGTCACAAAACACCGTCTTCTCCAAGCTAATCTGGACAGACACACGTACTGGCGTCTAATGACTCTCCTGTTATGGTTGAAAGTAGACGCTGCTTCTTCAGCCGCCTTCTGAACGACCTTTTGCTTCACCACCATCATGTCCGATGCAAGAGTTCGGCCGTGCAAGCTGTTTCTGCAGGGACGTTGCAAGCACGGTGACAAGTGTAAATTCGTTCACCAAGTTCGCTCAGCTCTTTGAAGTTACCCTCTCAATTTGCTTATGATTTTCTCAGGCTGAAACCGCTCATAACGCACCTAAAGCCAATAAACAATCTCCTCCGGCCGCAGCTTCATCTCAACCTGCAGCCGTTGTGTTATCCTCCGCTGCATCTAGCACCGTCGAATCAACGATTAGGCCGACCGTCGAGGGTCGTGGAACTTTAGCCTCCCCACAAACACGTTCCCGTCCAAAAAAAGGTGAGATCCCGTGCCGGGCATGGAGAGAAGGCGAATGCCTCAAAGGTGCCAAATGCTGGTTCGCGCATGATCCACAAGTATGATATGTGTCCTCTGCTACGATCTAGAATGAACTTGGCACTAGGTCCAGGAGGCTGAGCGACTGCGGAGAGAACGCGCCGCAAAAACCGCCGAGCGGATGAAAGCAATGCGAGCGGAACAAGCGGCACGCGAGGCCTTCCAAGCAGCCGAGATGGAGAGACAGAGAGTAGCTCGGATCGCCAGACTGGCCGAGCAGGAAGCTGCCCAGCGCGCCCGTCAAATTGAGCTCGAAGCTCGCAAGGCGGAGATGAGGCGGAAGGAGGCGACTCAGACAATCCAACATATCGTTCTCGGCTCCAGCCTGGTCACATTCAACGCAGGTCTCTCGATCCAAGAGGTTGTTGCTGGCTTTGAAACATGCCGCATTCAAATCAAGAATCTCCCGAGAGATGCGAAGAACCACGAGATCAAAGCTCTTTTTACTCAGCAAGGAGTAGATCCAGCGCGCCTTTTCATTGCGGGGATCCGGGAGTCGCCCGATGGCCATTTGGAGGCAACGTTGATCACCACTTCGGAGGAAGGCGGCGCTATAGCCGTTGGCTTGGAGGACATCGACTTTAGGCAGGAAAGGCTGCACTTCGAGGTTGCGGAAAATGCCACGTTTGGTGGGATGGGCAACTCCGCGCGAAACTCCGATACCTTGACCCTGTCCTGGCGTGCGCCTTCCAGCAGTGTGGTGGCCACGTTTGACACTGTAAACGATGCCATGGCCAAGGTTAAGGTGTTGGATCGACGTGTCTGTGCCGGCAGACAGGTACATGTAGAGATGAACCAACCGCCACCTGGATTTGCGCGGGGATTCAACTGGCAGTGCGCAATCAAAATCACCGGACTCCCCAGATTCATCTCCCCCGAGGCGGTCACCCAATTCACGGGTTCGCATCAACTCAAATTCTTGAAGCCCATTGCCTACGACGTCGATGCAGGTCTCGGGGCGTTGAGACAGGTTGTTGAGGTCACAGCAGGGAGGGCTTTGAAAAGCTTCGACGTTGTCACCCGGGAGGACATGGAGGGAAATGTCACAGTGAAGGCCCGTTTCGACAGCTGGAGATGGCGAAACAGGTCCACGATTCACTCGTTGGAAAACGTCTTTATTATCTAGGCAACTGCTCTCTTCGTCTCAGGCTCCCCGATCCACTGCAGTACATCCTCTCTATCCCTACCCAGCAATACCAGGCGCAGAAGCGTACATGGGACTCACTCACGGAGGGCGCGAGCAACAAAGCTGCGTATATTCGCATCTTTCCTGTTCAGCATACAGGCAAGATGCAAATAAAGGTGCTAGGAGAGGATAAAAAGGCAGTTGGATCACTCAAAGTCCGCGTCGAGAATCTCGCGAGTGGGGAACAACTGGCCGCAAGTTGTTGGCACCGATCCTTCAGGTCCGCTACAGGGGCCCGCTTCTTAACCTCGGTGTTCGAGCGCACTGGAGCATACGCCAGAGCCGATTGGAAGCTATGTTTGGTTAAAGTGTACGGAGATTCAGGTACCATCGATAAGGCTCGCGACGCCATTAAGGCTGAGGTCGAACGCCTTGATTCTTTGGAATGGACTGTATTCCTGAAGAAGCAATCCGTCCGCTTTTTCATGCAGCGAGGTCTGGCGGTATTGAAAGAAACCTTAGGCGAAGATAATGCCTCGCTGATCATCTCTCCCCGTGCCAAGGTCGTCATAAGAGGCGGAGAGGAGGCGCGGCACATTCTGACCAAACTGATCGACGAATCTCTCGAGGAAACGGCCGGCGGCGTCCAGGGTACCACAGCAGAGCAAGTGTGTCCTATTTGTTATGATGAAATTTCGCATCCAGTCACCTTGGCCTGCGACCACACGTATTGCAACGGGTGCCTTCGTCACTACATTTCCAATGCCGATAGCTTCCCCTTGACGTGCCTCGGAAATGAGGCGACTTGCGAGTCTCCGATTCCTATACCGACAATTGAGAAGTTTTTGCCAACGTCTCAGTTCCATCAACTCCTCGAAACTGCATTTCTCCGCTACGTCGAGCGGCACCCTCAGGAATTCAAATATTGCAAGACCCCCGATTGCAGTCAGGTCTACCACACGAATACGACTGAAACGGCGATAACATGTCCTTCTTGCTTTTTGTCGGTCTGCTCTTCGTGCGATGAAGAAGGGCATGAAGGGATGAGCTGCGCAGCAAGTCGACTACAACGTGATCCTGGAGAGCAGGAGCGTCGCAACGATCAATGGGCACGAGCCAACGGCGTGAAACGTTGCCCAACTTGCTCAGTGTGGATAGAGAAGACCGAGGGGTGCAACCATATGACCTGCAAATGTGGGGCACACATTTGTTGGGTCTGCCTCCGTGTCTTTGACCACGAGGACATATACCCGCACCTCAGTTCAGCTCATGGAGGCGCGTTCGGCGTGCCCCCAGAAGAAGCCGCGCCGAACGTCCCCTATGGCGGAGGAAGAGACTATGTCGTCGAACCACTAGACTGGGAAGCCCTTAACCGTGCACGTGTCTGGCAAATTGAAGTACAGGAGGCTGAGGAGGCGCAGGCTAGGATACTGTTAGAAGAACGCCGGAGGATAGAAGCAGCGCGTCGACAAGACTTAGCACGCCAACAAGAGATTGCGTACCAGGAACGGGTACGTCTGCAAGCGGCTGCGGCTGAAGCTCGAAGAAGAGAACGTGAAAGTGGTTGGGGATGCGTTGTCATGTAGCTAAGCACTACGATGATGTTTGACTGAAATGATGTACCACAATTTCAACTGCTTTTGATTACCACTAAACCTCGAAGGCGCCTCCATGCGTGCGTTCAAATGCTCGTAAATTTCTTCCCGGTCGAAAATCGCTACGGGGTGGCACTTCCAGCAAATGTGCGCTCCGCATTTGCACGCGACGTGATTGCAACCTTCTAATTTTTCGATGCGGATTTTGCACGACGGGCATGTTTTGATGTTGTTCTCTTGGGCCCACAGTTCATTGAGACGCTCCTGTTCGGCAGTATCGTGATGAAGCTGATTTTCTTCGCAGCTCATCCCTTCATGTGCGCCCTGGCTGCAACATGGACAGATACTCGAGAAGCAAGAAGGGCAGTCAACAATAGCGGGCGCGGTAGTTGCTCTATATATTTGGCGGCAGTCTGGGGTTGTGCAATACTTCAATTCCTGCGGGTGTTGATCGAGAAAGTTGACGAAAGCAGCTTCAAGGAGATGCTGGAACTGAGATGGCGGGAGATGGCGTTGAATGGCGGGAATCGAAATGGGCACACCACATCGCCCCTCCTCCCCCATGCATGAGAGTGGAAAGAGTTTCGTACTGGCAGCGGTGTTGAGGAAATGTTGAATGCAACTGTTGCAATAGGTATGCCCGCAACCTAATTCAACTGGGTGAGAAACCTCGTCACAGCAAACGGGACAAGTTGTGTCGCTCTGTGTGTCGAAATTTGTATCAGCGAGGGAGGCAGCGACCATTCTCCGTAGTGCGTCATGTCCTCGAGCTCCGCCGCGAACTGTTATCCGACATGGGAAGGAGGATATGTCCAATGTCACGTTATCCTGTCCAAAAATGCGCTGCAGAATTCCAAGACCGCGGCGCACAAAAAATCCAACACACTCCTGTTTCAGTAGCACGGTAGACTCGTGAGCGCTCAAACGCTCTACCTCCGTTCGGATCAGGTTACGCGCAAGCTCTACGGCGGGTGGGTCCCCATACAGTCTGATCGCTTGTGACCGAGGTTCAGTTCGTGCGTCGACACGGGTCCGAGCGGCAACGGAGGATATAAAATCCTGTCCAGAGGCCGAAACCAGCGACGCGTGCCAGAGACCAACCTTCTCCCCCGCAGCCAAAGTTTCTACCCTTACTTTGAGGGCGCCGACCGCCTTTTTGCTCTCCCCCAGCACCCGGATGAACGCCTGGTCCTGGAGATGTATGCGAATGCAGCACGCTTCGGAATTGGTTCCGGCCTCGGTCAGGGAGTCCCACGCCCGTTTTTGTGCGCGATATTGTGGGAGGGGGATGGAGAGTGTGTATTGGATCGGGTCAGGAAGATGCATCTTCACAGCGGTGCCGCCGAGATACGGAAGTCGGACACCATCAAACCAGTTGTAAACCTCCTTTGCGTGCTCCCAAGTACCCAAATGAGCTTTGACGATGAGGTTGCCGTCAATACTTTCACCGGAAATGATTTCATACTTGGTTAATTTGCCTCCTGGAATCGCCTGAATGTTGGCTCGCAGAAATTCCAAGGCCTCATGGACGTCGTAATTGACAGACTTCAACACCTTGAATAGGCCCGCACCCGCAAACGTCGCCACCGTCATTAATGGGCAATTCAGAGGTAGACCTGTGATCCGGACAGCAGTTTGTCCAAAATACGGATCCCCTGCGTTACGACGGTTTGGTTCAACTCGTACCCTGCGTCCTCCGCACATTCCATGATTTAGTTGTCTCGCCTTCTCCAAAGCTCGCGCTTCGCTAGAGAAAGATACGAGCATAGAATCGAAAGGCGCCCTCAAGGATATCGTAAGAACGTCGGAACGGCGCGTCGTAGATGCCTTCATGCCGTCCGGCCTATCATTGTCGCTCACCTCGAATCCCAACGTCTCGTCTCGGAATTCAATCTCATCCAGTCCGATTGCGAGCATCTCTCCCTCCTCTTTGTCGATGACGACATCCGCTTCAAGATGCGTGAGGTCCGGAGACTTGGCCAATCCTAAAACACAAAAAGTCTCCGAGTCGATGCCTTGCTGGGTAAATAGAACTTCCACTTCTTCTCGCGTGGCGTCCCATGGTAAATTTGATACACCAACGCGGCAAGAATTGGAGCCAGGAAGGATATGCCGGACAGAGGCGCCTGCGCCGTACGAAACCATGGCCGATCCAAGGATGACGTGCTGGATCGTCTTCGAAGCTTCCTCCTGTAGAATTTGAGTTCTGCGATTTTCTTGGAGTGCTTCCCTGAGTCTGCGGTTGCGTTCCGCTTCCCCGTTCTTTCGTAGTCCCTCTTTCTGCGCTGCAGCCAACATCGCCTGTCGCAACTTCCGTGTCTCGGTAAGAATCTATGAATCTGCGCTTTCAATGGATGTTCATGCGTCAGGGAGAAGCGTACATTCATATCGTGAATATATGGGCAGTGTTGACCTTTGATGCAGAATCCGTCCCTCCAATCTGGACATTGCTCTGCTGCGGATCCTTGGCTACCAGCGGCCGAAGCGTCGTCGACTGGTCGAAGAGAATGGGAGTTGCGACACTTCTCTCCGAACATGCAGGAACCCCTCATAAAGTACGAGCATCTTTTCGGCGATTCGTTTTTCGTTAGAACACGGGGAGTGGGCTTTGTAGCAAGGTTGGTTCAATGGTTGGATTTCCAAGCATTCGGAACTTGTTCGGAACAGAGGAACAGAGAAACACGTAATGCCATCATTTTGGGAGCTTCCCATATCACACTACTTATCTTATCAAGGGCCGCCGGTCCGGGTCTTGCCACGTTCACTTGCGATGAAGAGCTTTTCAGCTTCCCGAGACGCTATTACGATGAATGACGAAAAACCGAGCCAAGTGAGTCCGGTGCCAGTGCCGCTGCTGTATAACCTATTCAACGTACGTTGAAATCCTGTCTCAAGGAACTCTTGAAGCTATTAAACCATCATCCGAATGTAATGACCGGCGTCGAAGATCGAAAAGGCTATCAAACCCTCCTTCAATATATTATTGCCCACGGCCGTGTGGGGGAACGCACAGCACGCAAATTTGCACGGCAGATAAGCAGTGCGCTAGCTTACTGCCACCACCACCGCGTCGTGCATCGCGATATAACAATCGAAAACATACTGGTTTCATCCTCTGGCGAGGTCAAGATCGTCAACTTCGGCCTCTCCGCCGTCTACCATCCCCGCAGCCATCTCTATAGGTCCTGTGGAACATATTATTTTCCTGCACCTGAGATGCTCGCTGGCAACCCCTACGTAGGCCCCGAAGTAGACGTCTGGGGTTTCGGTGTGGTTCTTTACATCCTCGTCTGTGGAAGAGTTCCGTTCGACGATTCCGACATGGCTTCCCTTCATGCGAAAATCAGACGTGGGTTGGTAGACTATCCTTCTCGTCTTACCGCCGGTAAATCGTTCAATCAATTTGCATATTGTAGTACTCAGGCCACTTCTGTACTTAGGGTGCAAAGACCTTCTGTCGCGAATGCTTACCACGAACTCCACGCAGCGAATACTGTTGTCGGAGGTCGATTCCCATCCATGGATCCTGCGCGGACTCGCTGGTCCAGCCAAGACACGCCTTTCGAACGCGATGCTCACACCGCGAAAGAGCTGGACGATTCTGGCATCCGAGGGTGTCAGAAAAAAATTCAAGTCGAAGTTCTGCGCACTGTTAAAGTTCTGCGTACTCTGCTTATAGCGAGCTATCTGAAATAAGGACCTGTGTGGCCGTGAATAATATTAAATTTGACGAACGAGCGAACTGGACCAAGAATTAAGCATCCCTTGTTGTTGTGTTCAGTCAAGTTAGCAAACGAAGCGCCCCGATCGGTCGTGGTTAGCCAATATTAGCGATTCGTTAGGCGAGTGACATGTCGACATCTCTCCCGATGGTGCAATCGTATCAAAAATTGCACCAAGTATTGGCAGATTATTGTATGAGCACCATATGGTCGTTCGCGGTGGAGCAGTATGCGTTCCAATGCAAAATGGACGTTTCGGGACCCTCTTTTCTTCCAGACGCTCCATTTGAAGGAAACTTGAGGTAGAATTCCGGGGGAGGTGAGTTTCCACTGTCTTCGTCTGCTCTTACGAACCTGAAGGGCTGAGAAACGCCTAGGTCCCGCATCACGATCTACACGATCCGATCATCTCTCTTCTTTCCCCGTTTACCTTTCTGTTAAAACGGAGGATCTGTTGGCAACCTCACGAAGCCTTCTTGCTTGCTTCCCGCACAAAATGGAACCGACAGAAAAAGATGCCAAAACCGACTCGGGCGACGAGGAATCCATTGTCGGCAGCACAGCATACAGTATCTCCGCCCAGATTGCTAAAGAGGACGGCCACGAGATTCAATACCGCACATGTTCATGGCAGAAGGTATGTTTTACTTCAAGTCGAGTTCTCTCGCGACGCTTATTTGCGCCCTCCATAGACTGCCGCCCTGTTGTTCTCGGAATATATATGCCTCGCCATCCTCTCGTTCCCTTGGTGCGTAACCTTCTCTCGGAGGTGGATTTATAATCTTAACTCATTGCCAAGGTCCTACTCTGTACTTGGGCTAGTTCCTGGGGTCCTCGTAACAGTGGCCGTCGCTGCTAGCGTCCAATACACTTGTCGGTCCAACTTTGCTTCACTCATGCTCTTGTGGGCTCATAAATTGCAGCTCTCATTGTGTGGAGATTCTGTTTGAAGCACCCAGAAGTTCGTGATGTTTGCGACATTGGACGTATCCTATTCGGAGGATCGGAGTGGGCTTATAATGCCACCGCCGTCATGTTTATTCTCAACAACACTTTCATTCAAGGTTAATTTCCACCCCGGGCTCTTATAATTAATGTTTACCCCACAAAAGGACTCCATTGCCTTGTGGGAGCGAAACTTCTTAACACATTATCGAACTCGGCCTTGTGTACGATAGGGTTCAGGTGAGATTCGTTGTTGCCCAAATTGCATGTAAATCTTGAATTCATATTTGCTAGCGCGATAACCGCCGTAATCTGCTGTATTACGAGTCTTCCGCGCACCCTCAACCAACTGAGTGGTCTGGGGACTTTCAGCGCTGTCACAATGGGGATCGCCGTTCTGTTGGCTATCGTTTTTTCCGGAATTCAGAGCGAGCCATTCGGCTACATCAGTGGGGAACCCCCAATCGTCAGCAAATTTCCCATTGCGGGCACCACATTTGTCTCCGGTGAGTCTATACACCAGTCATCCCCGTCTCCTCTCAAAATGGATTCAAGGCATGTCGGCTTTCCTGAATATAAGCTACACCCTGATCGGGCAGATTACAATTCCTTCGGTCCTCCGTTATCTGGATCCATTCACACCATGATCCTGATCGCTTTAATATTCTAGTTCATTGCGGAGATGAAGGAACCGAAGGATTTCCCCAAGGGTAGTGTTGTATCGCTTCGTCTATTTTCACGACTAACGTAATAACCAAGCTCTTTGGGCGGTAACGATCTGCGAGGTTGTCGTGTTCACCCTCTGGTTTGTTTCTTACCGTTTTGCTCATCGTGATCATTGAACTGCTCGGCAGCGGAAGCATAATGTACCACTATGGTGCGTTCTCCTGTGCTTACAATTTCGTTCGCCCTCAACTGTTTAACCCGAAGTTGGCTTTCAATACATGACGGCTCCTGCCTTCGCATCACTACAACCGACGTATAAAAAAATTGCATTCTCCTTCGCAATTCCGACTATAGTTTACCTCGGATCTCTCTACTCAGTTGAGTCCTCCGCCATGGGCGAGATTGGTAAATTGACCTTTTCCCCAGTCCGTCACGGCTCGTTTCATCTTCTTCCGCCTTTTCCCAAACTCGGAGCACAGATACTCGAATACGGTCATTGGTTGGACCGCTTGGGCGGGGATTATTGCTGTTACGTGGGTGGCTGCGTTCATCATCGCCGAGATCATTCCATTCTTCTCCGACATGCTCTCACTCATGAGCTCTCTGTTCGGTACGTCTTTTTTCCCCCGCGCGTTTCAACATCTACATTAACCAACAACCAGACGGGTGGTTCGGATTCATCTACTGGGGTATGGCGTACTTGATTCTGTATCCTGGGAAGACCAGATGGGCCGGACCATGGCGCAGTTTTGAAACCCTGGTCAACTATTTCCTAATCGCTTTCGGCTTCTTCATGCTGGTTGCTGGTACCTACGTGCGTTTTCTCATTACCTGAACGTAAATCATTTCTCAACTACCGTGAAATGTAGGTGTCCATCCAGTCCATCATCGACAGCTACAACGCATCGGCAGTGGGCTCGGTTTTCAGCTGCCAATCTAACGCTATATAATTATCACTAGTATAGATTATTAATACCAAGTAGATGTTTCAACATGGCACGTGCGTTAGGGTTGAAATCCGTCAACTATCCAATCATTATAGTTGCAGTCCGTCAACTATTCTCCTCCTTGGGGTCCTCCTCCTTCTCACTAACTTCACAGAGATCGTTTGGGGACGATGGTGTACTTAAAAGAGAGGTTTCATCCCACTCATGTTCCACCTCCACTCGTGATTTTTTTCGAGAGGTGCTCTCAAGCACATCAGAATCAAACGCCCTCTTAGCGTTTCTTCTGGCATCGGAAAAATGATCACACGTGCAATCCTGGTTCTGATGCTCCTCGAGGGTTTCGGACGACCTCTTCAAGGTCGTCGTGGGGGTAACGCTGGGTAGATCAACCAGGCTGAGGGAATTGGTATGTTCGATTAACGTCCCTGAGCGAACCCCGCAGCTGGCATCAACAGGCTCGGATATTAACCAAGGATGCTTGAGGGCCTGTTCGCATGACATGCGAACTTTAGGGTCCATCTGGAGAAGCTCCCGAATAAAATCTTGTCCTGAAAGTGCAGGTCAGGCGAGAACGGATGCTTGCTGACGAGGCACATGTACCATGTAAGCTTATATTCTTCTCCTCCAGACAGGAGAGAATTTTCGGGATGAGAGAATGATTGGATCTGTGTCGCTCAATATCTTCAAGGATCGGTGAAAACTTCTCGGCAAGCCTGTTTCCACGATTAACATCAAGATCGCACGATAAAGAGAGGGAGAGGTACAGAAGAAAGGACACGGTAATTCCGTAACTCCAGGCGTCGACTGCAATATCGTAAGGCCCTGCACCGATCTCCGGAGCCATGAAGGCATCAGTTCCGCACAATGTCTGTTGGTTTGACATTGTGATGAAATCAGTAGCACGAAAACAAGTATTAACAACAGACCTGCATCGTAGTCAACGTTTGTTTCGCGTTTCCAAAATCAGCAATCTTAACGGTGGGCATTTCGGATTTGTCGTTTAATAAGATGTTCTGTGGGCAGTAAACATAAATTATTCATCAAGGTTGAAGACAAGGAGCCGAACATGCGGCTTCACGTCGCGGTGAGCAATTCCTTGTTGGTGAAGTTCGGCCAGGACGGTACAGATCTGGCGCGCGATGTGTTTGCAACTTTCTTCTCCTGTTGAATGTCAAGCACCTCAGAATGATTGCGGATTGTTAGAGAGCACCCGACTGACCAAGATCATCAGAGTATAAAACTCGTTTGTACAAATCACCTCCAAATTCCAACTCGAGAACAATATCTGCACACGCGTTAGCATACATCAAATAGAATGCGGGGCAATGGACCAAGGATATTGCATTCTCTATCTTCGAATACCTCGATAATTTGATTGACACCGGAAAAGCCCTTCAACTTTTCAAGGTTCGCTATCTATCGATTCATAATGAACCAAGCTGAGGAAACTAACACAAACGACTCACCTCTTGTGGGACCTCGGGTAAACCGCCTGGGAAGCGCATTCTTTTTAATGCCACCTCCTTCTGTGAGTCTTTCACAGTGATGCTGAATACCAGCGATGTAGCGCCTTGCCCGAGGAATCGAGGCTTGCTACAGTCGTAGTGTTGGCAGACTTGATCGCTACTCTGGGTGTTGGGTTAACAAGGGCTTTGCTCGTGGTTGTAGCAAGTATATGCAAGACATGGAACTTACTTTGAGGGACCAGATCGGTGAGTTTCTTGCATCCGGCGGGGGCGTCTCCGCTTCCTTCAGAACCGCCAGGGTTCTCAGTATATGATTGAGGCGGCCGGAGTTGAAGTCGCTTAGATATGTTATTAATAAAAAATCCTTGCTACCCAAGTCGGGAATGGGGTGGGGTTCGTTAGTTGGCTGCGTCGCGACTAGTACCTCATCTTCAGGTCCTGGAGCGAGTTCGGAATTTATCAGGACCTCCTCCCAAGAGACCTCAGACTCGAGGAACGAGCCGACGGCAATCATAGTCCCGGAATCTTCAACAGGCTGTGTGGCAGCCAACGGCTCGCCGTCGTCTTCCACCGGCTGAGTGGCAACCAGTGGCTCGCATTCATCAGAAGATTCCCTGACCGCAGCGTCGACCGAAAGTGGGCTGTCTAAGGAGGGTAGAGTGGGCGGTGCTTTGGAGGTCATTTCGAGGGGAGGGGTTATGGGGGTGATAACTTTTCAGACCCGTTGCAGCGCTTTTAAAGCGTTTAATACAAAGCGCGGGTTGGCCACAGACTCCGAACGGTCTCCGTATATCCCGTTTATCCTCTTTTGAATATTCTCTTTGCAAGCGACTCCAGTGCTGGTCGCTGCCAACTTGACGACAAAGGGCACTAAGATGAACGTCTAGTGCTGTCAGGCTATTTGTTACAGTGTTTTGGCCTTTGACTGCTTTACACGCCACAGTCGAGACAATAGAAGTGACCAGAAAAAGACAGCTTGAAGGGTATGATGGATTTTCTTCCGTTCGGACACCATTCGAATGAGTTGAACTTGAATTGAACGAACTTGATTATTGATACTTCAGAGACAGGAGTCGGCACAACGGTCAGATTGGCGGTCACCGGCGTCCTGTCTTCCCAGTGTCCGGACGATCCAAGATATCGTATCGAGAACATTTCGAGGACTTGTCGAGGACGACGGCAAGAGTCACAACAATGGCAAGCCCGAACGGCTTAAATCGGCTTTTGCCGAAGCCAAGTTGCCCCTATCTTATAGCCTCAAGGAATCAAAAAGATACATGTTATGAGTTCAGAACAGCAAGAGCTTCGAGTACATATGTGGAGCCTGTGAACCGTACATAAATCGACGAAAAACACCTAAGGCGCCTCATCCAGGGCCCATCGCTCCACGATCTCTCGACGTTGAGGGATTTCCGTCGGGCTGCGAGGACTCGGAGGAAGGCGTTGGGCCACTATAAGCCTGCCAATAATGGGAATCGGAGTCAGAACAAGCACTGTCACTTGGGATGGTATCGTCCGAACTCTCTTGCCAACTCTCATCAAAGAATGTCAGGAGCGCCTTCGCTGAACATACCGCAGCAGTTGAGCCAAGGAATTAACGGCGTCCTTACCGCTCTTTAATTCGCATTCTGCCAGTCGCACTGCGTCAGCCTATCCTGCACCTTGAGCATTTGAATCGAAGGGAGTTCAAATGTCTACATATGTATGCATAATCGGTTTGATTTCGGTCTGATTCACGAATTGGTGTTCATCCCGAACTTTCAACCGACGAAGAGCCTCGTAAAGGCAAATAGCGATGCCTCTAATCTCGTTCTCAGCTGCGGAGCTATCAGCCTCAGTAACGAATCTTCGCCAATACACAAGACGTAGATGCACTTAATAATCGGTCCTTAATTTTCAAACACTGGCAGAGGCGGAGGTCACCACCACATGGAAGTTCCAATTCAAGGAGATCTGGAACTCGAAATTCAGATATGCAAAGACGTAGAAAGATGTCAAATTTAATGAAACGATGTTCGCACCAGCTTCAGATGTCCAAAATTCTCCAAATATTCGAATAAAGACATAACACCCTTTGAATCCTCTCTGAAATAACAATCTGGCCGGATTTCCACATCCCTCAGCTATGTTTCGAGGGTGAACCATCCTACAAGATGCTAATGATCGTCCCATTATAATACCACTGATGACTAGACATGACGTACCCTCAGAACAATGAGAGTCTCGCTGAGTTGCAGCCTGTGAAGCCATTGTGCGGAAATTATCATGGCGTCTGTTGAAGCAACATCCTTTTATACATCCTCGCTTGGTTTTCAAAGCCCGATATCAGTGTGGCGTAGTGTGGCCACTATATTGTTGTTCAAGCGGGTCTTGTGCGCGCGCCTCGTCGTGGCCGAGTCACTGAACTGAACTGAACAATACGGGGACGTTTTGTTCCCGGATGTACCAATCCCGACGACGCATGAACCGAAGAACCCTTCTCCGACCTAACAAGCAGCGAACTCTCATTTTAGCACACTTGGCTCAAGTCGAGGGCATGGATATCACCGCATTCTAAAGAGAAACACAAACAGACTTCATCAAACAGCCTGGAGAAAGGGCTATCCATATATATCATATTCCTCCGCATCGAACCTCGACTCGAACGTTTACGCGTAGTTGAGCCGGAAAATGTCGTTGAAGCTAAACAGTGCTCAGGGGTTGTGCGGCGTATGCGAAATTAATTCCTCACACATAGTAGCTCCCGCCTTCCGGAATCAGATGGAATATCTGACTGAACTGCAGCGGGTTGGGGCTGTCGTCGACCTGTGGCGGCGCGAACCGTAAGCGCTGGCGGAGCAAGGAAGATGACCGGACGCACAACCAGCATGCCCGTGACGCTAACCAGCAAGCTGGCCACGGTACCCGACGACGGCTGTGCATCCTTCGTGGTGACTTTGTGCTGCACCTTCTGGAAGGGCAGGGACTGGCGCGTCGGTTGAGTCATGATTCCGCGCGCAGCCGGAGCAGGTCAAAATTACCGCGAGTTTCTCTACGATCGCAGCGGTGCCTGCGATTTGGTCACCTTCGAAGGTCAACATGGAGGTGTCGCGCTGTTGAGGGTCAACTTTTTAACTTTCAAGATCGGGCAGATCGCGGAAGATGAGTAGAACCCACATAAAGTGGGGCCAAATTTTTGCGGTCCGAGTCGAATGTCTGGTAGTAATAGTCCACAAACTGTCCAGCCACAGCATCGATGTTTGCAGCCATGGTAGATAGGGAGAGAAATGGGGAGAAAGGTACTAGTACAGTTGTAGATGGGCGTTCGGGATGAAAATTCGGAGGCACGTGATGGCTACCCATCTTAGCAGATCACTGCACTGCATCAGATACTTACATTGGATTTAAAAAAATTCCTTGAGTCCAACTCGAGCCCGTACTATATCGTAAGTGAAGGGATTCTTCGGAGGCCACTTAAAAATTCCTCCTCGTGTTACCGGAAAGCGAGCATCGAGAAAGCATGATTTTTTTTTGAAAAAAAAAGCATCAACACAGCCAATACACAGCGACTATGAATCCAATTCACGAGCCATCGCGGCATCTTCAACGCTGTCGATGAGCCTCGTTGGTTCCATCATATTCTGGATAACGAACCTGCCGTCTGCCCAGGTAAGACGCTAAAACGAAGATTATGAAGAGCTCTCACTCGGCAAATCGTTTCCCTCTGCGCGAAGCCGTGCTTCGTTCTCATCCACGCATATTCCCGTCTCGACGTGGCGTTTAGTGAGCCGTCGGCACGCCTCTCCCTCGTCTACACGAAGAAACCACCGTTCGTCAAGAAGCGTCGCTGCTTCTGCCCACGGTTCAACAGCTAGAAAGGTGTACAGGCCCTCGATGAGCACGATTCGATGGTGCGGATGCACATATATCGCGTCGGGCGTCGGGTCCTTCAGGGCGTGTGAGAAGGCAGGCGCAGTTATCGCTGTGCCACTTGGAGTAGTTGTAGACGGGGACAGCGGAAGCCGCAGGGCCTGCACGAAGGATACATATCCCCTGCCGTCGAATGTCCAGTGGATTCCGCGCCGCTCGTGTGCGAGCTTTGGATTGGGGAAGAGAGAGAGCTCGGCGCGGGTAAGGTGCCACCCATCTAGGCCTACCAGTATCGCGCAGTCTCTCGTAATTGCAGTAGGAGCAGATGCCTCAGAGTCCTGCTGGAGAAGAGCATTGATATTCCTCAGGATTCGGTGACAGAATGAGGATTTTCCGGCAGCAGGGGATCCTGCTATTCCAACGATGAGTCGCGATTCGGGCGGTGTTCTATGGGGTTTCGAGGTCGAAAGTTTGATACTGCTGGCAGAGGACCTACTCGTTTAACTTGTTTACGAGGATGGTAGCAAGCTCTATAGCAATTAGGTCCATGCCGATGCCTGAGGGTTGCCGGAAATCAATATTCGATCCGGGCCGTCTTGACCGGCCGAGCCCCTATTTATGCCCATCCTCCATCCACCATGTCCGTTTCAACGCAGCACCTTCCTCAACCTCTCGGCCGAGCTTCATCTCTTGATTATCTCATACCTCTCCGTATCCGACAAACGCCGCCTCGCTCGCGTCTGTCAACTGTTCAACAACCTCCTCATTCTCGACCTTCCACTCGAGGAGTTGCGAGCTGCTCAACGAAACCAAACCATCTTCCTCACTAAAGATGTTGAGGAGAAAGACGTTGGCTTCGAGCCCTTCATCATCACCAACGTTCGAAAGATTCACAATGAATCCAAGGCCGCCGACACAAGCGCCGGTTCGGGCTCCCTCATTTTGCTCGACATTTATTATCCCAAATATATGCGAAATGACGAGCAAGATCACCCGAGCGAGCCGGACGAGTGGGAGATTAATATTGAAATGAGGAGAATATCTCTCGAGACCAGAACCAAGTTGCCATCGAAATCCAAGCGCAGAGTCGAAAGTGTCAACTACGACTTGCTGCGCGGCAAGCTCCTCAGAGCTTCCGCTGCTTTGATAAGATCTTTGTTTCATTGCCCGGAGTGCCGGGGCGAGAGGGTGGTGTGTTCGGGCTGTGGAGGATTCTACGGGAGGCAAGTACAGTTTTCCACAGTCGTATAAAAACTTACTGATCTTGAGTCCAACTAATTAGATTCCCTGAGCTGTCCGCTGGTTGCGCGTACGTACCAATTTTCCTTTGATTACACCCTCTTCATGAACCACCAGATGGCCGATGCCATGCCCCGTTTGCATCGGATACGAGACCGCAGACAAGGCAAGGAACATCCACTACCACAAGGATCCAGAGGACCTCTATAAATTATGGAAGCGGATTAAGCGGATGTTGGCAGAGGAAGAATACGAGGAGCTCGGTAAACTTTGGAGTCAGATTGAGGAGATGTTGGGGAAGTATGAATCTGAATCCGAGTCGGATGAAGATTCCCAATCCTGGTCCAACGAAGACTAGAAACTTTTACCAGAGACAGTAACGGTATCCTTGAATCCAAGGTTCCGATGGCAAGCTCACTTGAAGCTACATATATTATACACACGGAGTAGCTTAGTAATCGAAATAGGCTTGAACCATGAGAAATGGCTGGTTTGGCCCACTTCCTGAGCACTAGGGAAAATCTGGCCAAAGCCACCGTTAACCGACCGAGGGTTCAAGCAGCAAACACAAGGTATATGCGGACCGCGGATATACTATTTTCCCAGCTCGACGACGTCAGTAAAACAAGAATCGCGCCTGCATCGCAGCGGCGACACCTCCTAGTCATCAATAGTGCTTACACGCCGCTATGACGGCGTCTTGACGCTGTTAAGCCGCACAACGAGGGGTAGGAGCGATACATTCTCGCTCGACGCGTAGAACTGTACGCAGTTCAGATATACCTGTAACAAAGTCAGAAACCGCGCAGCGGATGGGAACAGGGAGGCGTGCCTTGAACCTAGAAACACATTTAGTGATGATAGTAGTGTCAGACGAGAGAGGAACAAACCAGTGGTTGAAATTTGTCTCGAACTTGCCGAGAAAGTCCCAGCGCTTTTCCATGGCTTGGTCCCCCTCCGAGGTTTCGGACGCAGCGATGGCCTGGTTCGCTGACTTTGTGAACGACGACGTGTATAGCGCGAACGTCGAGCACGTCACGATGAGCCGCGAGTACGCCTAGAGCAGCAGTCATGATTAATGCGTGCGAAGACGGAAATAGCAACAGGCAAACTCACCCGAAGCAGCTTCGAACTCGTCAGCATGCACTCCTTCAGACAGGTATCCAGAAAATCGACGTGGTCTCGCAGGAGCTGATCCACAGTCGTAACTTTGGCGAGCTTCCCCTCGAGCGCGCGCCAGTTCGGCTCGAGCACCTCGAATGTCGCGAACGCAAGGATCTGCTGGACGAACGAGAGCATGCGCGCGCGCAGGAGGAACACGCGCCGTCGCCAGCGCTCAAGCTCCGGGTGCTGCGGCATCGGTGTCCGCCACGGAGCCGTCTTTTGCTCGATCCACATCGCAGAAAGCGACTGCTCGACGTGCTTGAGGTGCAGTAGGAAGCGGAAGAGTAGCTGGTAGCGCAAGATGGTCTTGCGCGAGATGACGAGCGAGAGCGGGAACTTGACCGTGTAGTCGAGTGCCAACGCGTCGATGGCTGTGGAATACGTATGTCAACGGAATGGGTTTTAAAGAAAGGTACGAGACAAACCTAGCATGGGCTTCTTGTCATCCTTTTCCTTTTCCTTCTTCTGCTCTTCCTGTTGTGCTTCGGGCTCGCCTTCCTCGCCGCCGATGACACCACTGACGTTGACCACGTTGAGCAACCATTCATAGAGACCGCTGGTCGCGATCGTCACTTTGACGTCTTCCCTAAACAACATGTCCTCTCCTTGAGAGTCTGTATTGAGCGCCAGGTCCAACAGGCTCTGGAGCTTGACGATCGACGCGGATTTGGCAGACTTCCGGAGCTCCGCATGGGAGAGGTCGAGCATGTGTGTCAGGAAAGACGATTGCGAGAGGAAGAAGTACCGCTTCAGCGACGAGAGGCGCGGAATGAGCTGCTGGTCCCGGAGTAACAGCTGCAGAAGGGTGCGGTTTGCATGGGTGTACGCGTCTTCCAAAAATACGTAGAACCTGTTCTGGCATTAGTATATGATGCTTCAAAGTCGGGGAAGACAGACTTTTCATCGTCCATGGTTAGTACCTCATCCACAGAGTGAGCTTGGTCCCTCCGAATTTCTATTCCACATTCCCGTATCACGTTCAGGTACTTGCCTGCCAGAAGAATCTTGTGCTTCCAGCCCTCGAGGAGGGGTGGCACACATGCTCCTCCAGGCAATCGCCCTCCTATTGATCTAGGTGGGGGCACACCTGCCTGCCGTCGCTTCGAGGGCGCGGCGAGGGTAGAGCCATCGCGCAGCTGCCATGCCGTTAGCCAACGTCTAACCAAGACAGAAGATAATCACAGTATATCGGCGTTCCCAATACTCGTCCGTATAGTCCATCTCCAGTATTCCCCGGTTGATGAACTTGCTCTCCTTCACCAGCAGCTCCTCGTACGGGTCGACGAGGCGCCCAGTCATTACCCATACCCGTAGCATCGCCACGTACGGGGTCCCCGCGGCGCGTAACAGCGTGCTGTAGAGCGTGTTGGCCGTGGGGTCTCCGGACATATTTTGCATACGCTCGTAGATGATCGCCAACACTTCTCCGCCCTTGACTGCGATGCCGCTCCCGCCCGCAACATCTAGCCCATTTTTGTCCATTTCGGACAACACGGCTTTGAGCTTGGCGCCACCTAGGCCGAGGGCCTCGTTGCGCGCATCCTCCTCCGCATCGGACGTGCTTGCGGAAGAAGAGGAGTCGCCCTCAGCGGAAGGATCGTCGGCCGATCCGAGCTCGAGAACGAGCTGGTATATCAGGGAGAGCGTGTGTATCGTGGGGTGGATGTAGAACCAGAGCTTTTGCAGAGAGAACTGGGCGGATGAGGAGAAAGCGTGTTCCAGCTGCGACAGAAGGGTTTGGTAGTCCTTAAGCATGTCGCGCACGGAAGCACACAACGCATGGTTGACGAGCCCATAGTCGAGATGACTTCGGAGTTCCACGAAAGACAAGATCGCGGTGTAATATGTCCCCAGCGGCAGTATTCGCTCCACTAAATCTCGTAATGACGAATCTGTAGAGATTTGAGGAGAAAGACTGGGATTGGGAGCGTTGACGCACCGAGGGAGGGGGATACTACGAAACGGATGCCCTGCAGCGGATCATCGTCCTCTGCAGAGTATTCCGGGTGGAAGGTGATATATGTGCCTTCGATTCCCTTGCGATGGGTTATAATCCGTGCAAAGACCCATTAAACTACCTACCATGAGAATGTACAACATGTCCTCCAAGATCAGAGCTTCCTGTATATCGACCGGAACGTTATCCAGGGCTCCTGCTTTGCCTTGCCTTTGGCTTTAGGAATCGCAGATACGGAACTGACGCGGGAGTTGAGTGGTGCCCGCACAAACGACGTCTCTGCGATGAAGGAAGGTTCTGTCTGGCCTGACGGAGGGATGAGCGTACGCCGAAGAAAACGAAAAGCCACCGACTTTTCGCGCGACTTTCACGCGACAAATGGCCATTTCTACTGATCTCCTCTTCGAGATCGTCCTGGGGGAGCCTGTTGCGGCGTACGGACGCGATAGTTCCGGTTATCTTTGGGATGAAAGTTGGCACGAGCAAACGCGACACTGGGTGAACGCGCCTTGGTGTACTCTTTTGCGGAAAGGGTGATATTCTTCTTCCTGCCCCCCGTACGCGTCCTGGGGGTGAATGGCTCCATGGGGAGATGATGGGTGAGAGTTCAAGTCAAGTTGGATTTGTGACCGAGCGTTATTCGTGGGACAACGCTGGTCTAATCGAGTCTATCATCAGAAATGGCTCAGTTCGTTGACAGACCCCAGATGCGACGCAAGTCCTCAGCCCAGAACCTCCTCTCGTCCTTCAAGACCCCTCCCCCGAATGTCCCATCCACCCCGACCGTATTCACCCCCATTCCGAAGGAGTTCGACACCCAGTCTCTTTACTCGGACACAACCACTCTCAACAATCCACAGGGACAGCCAGGGCCCCAAGGAACCTCCGTAGAGTACCTCAGAGACCTCGTCCAGAAGCGCATTATCACCCTCACCTATGTGCGCAACATCCATGAGGGGTACGTTGGCCACAAGTCTCTTGGACATGTCTCACCGTCCCCAGACGTAGCCATTGGTTCCACACCATCATGATATCGCGGGCAGAGCTTGACAGGGTGTTCAACAACGTCGAGATGAAGAAACGGTCAGTCTCCATTGTCCGTGCGCTGGCGCCGGCTAAATACATGCACTGGCAGGACCTTCCGCTTCGCTATCCTCGGGATGTCCCTCTCTACTCTCCTGGACATCTCCCAGCCGCAAGATCTGCTAAAGGGCCTCATCAGCACCCTTCAGGAATACGAGCAGTCGCGAGAGGACAGCGATAAACCCAAAATAGTAGGTCGGCCGCCCATCAATCGTCCCCCACTAACCGTCTTCGAGCGACCCACGAAGCGTCTTTTCAGGACAAAGATGGGTAAACGACCAGGCATGTTACCGGATTACATTGGCTCCTACGGCGATGCATCAGAAGCCTATCTGGTGACCCCGCATATTGCAAGTGACTGGTGTCCACATTACTGTTTCCACACGCTGATTATTCACCAGCCTTTCCCCCTGGACTACCACCAAACCCTCCTCTCGCTCCTCGACGTCCTATCCGAGGTGTACAACAAGATCTCCAAGCTCCTCGGTCCTTCGCCTTTCACACACTCCGCACAGAACATGATGGGGCCGCTCGGCCTCCTCGCGCCACACCCGGGCGTCTCCTACCTCTTTTCTTCCGAGACCGGGCCCGTACGCAACTTCGCACCAGGGCCAGGGCCAGTTCGCCTCTACCCCGCAGCTCTCCTCGAACCCGCACCTCCCGAGCGCGTTAGACGCCGACGCGGGAAGCCTCTGGAGCATCGCGAACGCAAGCACCGGCGGCCACATGTCCGTCCCCGCCCGCGACCTGGAACCCCGCCCTCGGCGAGATGGTGCTCAAGATCGACGGCAAGTTTAAGGTGCGTCGCGTGCACACTTGCGCGGACACCGGGAAATTAAAACCGATGCTAGAAAATCACGACGGTGCTACTCAAGGAGCTTGACCAGTTCGCTCGCAATGGGATTAAAGACGAGCTTGCGTCGCTGGACCCGCTCCTCCGGAACATCAACATCCCCGAAGAGGGCGGCCGCACGATCTATGAATTTGAGGGCATGTGAGTGCACAAGAGAATGTTGAGTCGAGGGAAGAGCACGAGGTTTGACGTTGTGTGAGCTTGATCAATTTTATTCGCGAGGCATCCTTTATTCATCTCTTGTTTAAGCGAGGTGCCCAGCGAAGCGCTGCCGATTTGCCCGACGAGAGCGCAGCGGTCGCACCTGAGGCGGGCTGGCTAGCCGGCTGGCAGTTTCTACCGCATTGTGTGCGCCTTGCGTAACGCGGTCTGCGTCGCTTCACCTGGTACGTATCACAAAAATCCAGCGTGTTCGTATCGTATCGTACAGGCGGTTATGTAGTACAAGGTCAGGAAGAAGGGAAGAGGATGTGCGGCCGTTGCGAATCGTTCATATCCCGCGGACAGCATTGTATATAGCAATTGTACAGAATGGGGGGATGGGGTGTCAATTGCTATGCTTCGCGAAATCACCGTGCTCACGAGCACTTGCATTCGTTAGGCTTGCAAGCACACCTGCGGAAAGTCCAGGTTACAGAACGCGACATGATTAAGATATTTTGCTTACGACGAGTTGCAATTGCAAGTGCTTTGCCCACACGCTGCGTTGACGGGGACGGAGGTGGTCTACAAGGACAGCATCAGGCATCCACTCTTGTAACAGCGGCGACGTCTCACAGTCTGCATCTCAGAGGGGAAGGAAAGGGTGGGTGTGGGTTTGGGTTAGGTGGAACTGGAAGGGTGACCTGAAGATGCCCTGCACTGGGTGCTGCTTTATACCGCCCACAAGCGCTTCGGCGCGCCCGGCATGCTGTTTGAATTGTGTCCAGAATGTCAACATGCCAACCAAGCTCCGGTTATCGCTAGCCGCACCAGTCAGGTGCAGCGGTAAGACCCAGGAAGTCGCTGCATCTGGATAATAAGTTAGGATGATATGTGCTATGACCGACGGGGAAGCGTAAGTAACGTGAGAGGCTCAATCGACATAGCTTGTGCCGAGGATTGTTGGAGGTAGTTTGAGAGATGGAGAAAGGATGGTTCCGGAGTAGGGGAAGATAGTAGAATGCATTAGGAATGCACAATAAAGTAGTACATAGTCACGACACAGGGTTTTCAATCGAACGAGACGGTACCATCGATGAGGTAAAGGACACCATTGGAAGCCTAAGACAGATAATGATCAGTGGAGATCCGGCGCGCGACGAACACACTCTAGTACCTCCCGCTTCCCAATGATATGGATATTGCCCTCAAAAACCGCACGGCTCCAATCAGGAGCATTGGCATCGGCCTTCTTGGATAGCGTGAATGTGATAGTCTTCCCTTCCAGGAGGGTGGGGTACGAGTCGTCAAATGTAATCGGCGATTGCTAGAAGGTGCTCAGAGATAAATATGCACCTAGTCGGAGGAAGGCTTTACTGGAATGATATGGGCCGACACCCAATGCTCCACATTCTCCTTGGACTGCGCGTCAAGCTCTTCGTCGGTTACGATGATCCCCGTGTCCACCGGTGCAGACGCGGGCCCTTGATGGCTGCGTAAAGTCCGAGCTTAACGGCGCATATACATAGTTCCAAAGCGAGCTTTGACTTACGGTTTACGGGCTAGGGCCATTACCGCCTTATTGGTGGGAGCGAGTAGAGTGATGGGGGCAGCATCCGAGTCCGAGAACATGTTGCTCAACGTGAGCTCGCGGGCGTACGAGTAGAAAATGGAGGTCTTCGACTCGATTGTGAGCAGGTCGGCCAACGTCGGTAATGTGGATTGTTGAACTATGGGTTCGTTCATGACGATTTGCTCCCCTTGGGCAAGGACGTGGAGCAGAGGGAGCGTTAATATGCTGCAAAGCTGGAGACGCATGAGTATTGGTGTGAGAACTAATGCAGTGCCAGGTGGTCGACGTCTAATGTGGATTGTTTGGCAACGCCTTTGATTTTCAACTCAATAATTCTCGCTTTGACCGGTAACCGAACGGGCTCTCATCAATCATAAACAACTTTTCTAGACCAAATAATATATCCATCTTCACGTTGTTCGCATCGCACTAATTCCACGCATACAATGGTCGGATATCCGAATAATCCGGTTGCTCGTCTTTTCCGTCCAAGAAACCATAGTAAAAAGTTGTATCTGACCAGGAAATATTGATTATTGAAATCAGTAAAGAGTTGTGCTGGTGCTCACCTCTTCCATCTTTCTCGCGTTGAGTAAACCCGTTTCCGAGATACCCGAACCGATTGCCAGCATATCCGTACTCGTAGTCCCAGTCCTCCCACCGGATATTTGTGAGGAGCTCCATGAACAGGACTCTGTTGCCTGGGAACAACATCGGCTTAGCTTGGGTCCCAGGAAAGTCAGTATGGAGATGTTGGCACAGAATGAACACATCCACCATCCGGACCACCCTTGAACCAGGAGGAGCACGGCCCTACCCAAGCCGTCCTCTGCATATATAGCTCGCGATGTTCGTTGAAATCATCCGCGGTCTTGTCCTTGATCTTTATGGACCTGATATTCTCTCGCTGCATTTTCTTGATGATTTGCATGAATGCCCCAGTATCTTTTTTTCTGGTGATGAATACGAGAAGATCAGACAGGTGAAAAGATGACTTACATGCTTGGATTACTGGTGCGCCCGATCCATGAGCCGTCGGGCCATGCGGACCATAATACATGAAATACTAGACAGTGGCCGCTTGCAAAGGTAGAGAAGAAGTTGAGAAATTTACGCACGTTCGGTACATTCTTTATGGCAATGGACAAGTACTAGATTACAACACGATGAAACGAGGGAGTTGAATATAATCGAACGACTTACAGAATCTACAGGAAAGTCCTTCCACGTATCCTGAATATTTTTACCGTGCGCGATGATGGGAAATCTGGGTCTGAAACTTGTATCGAATCCACTGCAAATGCGTTGAGTAGCAAACTGCATGTCGACTGACTGGCCTACGTTGCGCAAACAATGATATCCACTTCATGTTCATTTCCCTCGGCATCGATGAACCCCTTCTCGGTAATGCGCTGGAACATTTCCGTGTACACGATAACATTAGGCTCCAATAATGCTTCAAGGTACCCATTTCCAGGTGTCGGTCGTCGACAACCAACAGCGAAATCTTTGGGAACGATTGCGTCAATCAGGCGTTGGTTCCCCTTGAGCCGTTCCCGCATATCTTTATTCCCAAACTGATTTTGCCTAAGCGAAGCATATATGAGAGAGATTGGGAGAATACCTCCAGGGAGGCTTTTTGCTCCGGGGTGCCTTGAACGATAAATTTAAATCGTTGGTTCAGTTCCGACTGTTAATTTTATTAAGGTCGAGAAAAATGAATTGAAATTCAACCAGGCCAAACCTCTATCATTTTTCTATACTTGAGCGCGTGCTTCGGATCATCCATGAATTTCTTCTTCTGCTCTTCTGAATCTATATGGCGCCGGTCGGGGTGTCAGGATAAATAGTTCAGCGCGACCCTACTCACATTCAAAGTTCACTCCTCCCGGACCAGCGAATTGGGGAGCAAAGGCGCCTGTTATCCATGTCGGGGACCTGATCCAGTGATACAACTGTTTGACTTCGGGCTGGATAGCGGCTAAGACTTGAATCCCAGAACTGCCCGAGCCAATCACTGCAACCCGTTTGTCCTTGACGGAGATTTTATCGGGCCAACGAGCGGTGTGACAAAGTTCGCCTTTGAAAGAGTGAAGCCCTTCGATGGAAGGCCACTTCCAGACATTTAGGACTCCTAGATAATCACTCAAATTCACATCGAGGATTAGACAAACATGAATGAACCTCCGCCATTAAGAAACACGTCACAGTCGTCGTCGAATTCTTTCCCATCCGGCCCTCGCACTCTCAGTCGCCATTTCTTTTCGACATCGTCCCATTCAGCTTTGACGACTTCATGTTGGAGGTTTATATATTCCCATAGGTTGAATCTGTTATTGAATGATGGTCGTATTTCATTGTCAGACTCACTTGGTCAACTTACTTATCGACCAGACTTCTGTAATATTGCTGGATGACAGGGCCTTAAGAGGACTGGTTGGATTCAATTGGGTGCCGGTCAAGGTCAACAACTACCTTTGGAGTAATATTCCGGCCAATCGAGTTTCGGGCTCCAGTGCATCTGATAATTGACAGAGGGTATATCGCATCGAATCCCAGGATCTTGTGAAATCAGGAACTTGAACATGTCCCCCAAAGAACAAAACCCACAAGTATTCCACAGCCACGTCCCACCGACATCCGAAGCCATCTCGTAGATCGTCAACTGAATATTTTGCCCATCTTCTTGAACGTCGTGCGCTAGACTGATGCCGGATATCCCAGCACCAATAGCAATGACTTTGATAGGCTTTAACTGAAACGATTGTCGGTCCCCAGTTCAGGTTCGGGACAAATTGAAGTCCGCGAGCCTCACCGTCCCACATTCTAGATTAGGAATTTTATATCCTCGGGCATTCTCCGACGGCCAGAGCGCTTGCGTGGGCTTATCCTCCATTGCACGAGGGTGGGAGGAGCAAGAGAGGTGGTCATCCGCGCACACGTCGGCCTTGGGATAGTGATTCAAGTTCCTGATCACTGGTCACATCGGCCCGGCGAACAAACCCCGGCCCGAAAGTTCAACATTGAATATTTGGTTGAACTTTCTCGATTTCGTCCAGAAAATGCAACGCCAATAGGAAAAGATATCGCGACTCTAAAAAAAATATAACACACCAATACTGAAGTATCTCACAACAACGGTTCAATCATTATTGTCCTGGACGTCGAGCTTTCCGCATTTCATTATCATAAAAGTATCCATGCAAACGACGGGGAATGTCCAATCAACCAGTGCAGTCCACTGTTCATGACCATCAAGTATTATCCAAATCCAAAGTCCAAGAGTCCAGCGATCTCAACCAGAGCACGTTGCAAGACCCATCGTAACCAGTTCGTTCCCAGCTACGCATGCAAACACAATCAGTGCAGTTCATGAAGGAGGGTGGAGTTATTTACCTCGGATATAATAATAATCACCTGGATGAGGGTCATTAGGCGTGGCACTCATGTCATTAAGCGAGACACACCATAAACTATGCCAGTTAGCAAATTGCCGGCAGGCCAATTGACTGTCCCATTTGAAAGGAGCGATTCCCAAGATGGCCGCCACGCCAACGTAGTGATACGGTCCAAAAGCTGCAAGGCTATATCGGATGGTGTTGAACTGGTGACTACTAAATGCACGTACGTTGATGGCGGCTTGGATCCATTTCTGCCCCGCAGCGGGAGAGGTTTCCAACGTTCCCAGCAGGAGAAGACCGTTGGCGGCTATGGTAGCTGCAGAAGAATCGGCGGGGCGCGGTGGGGGTAGCAACGGGGCATTGAAATCCCTTTGTTTACCGAGTGATGTCAGAGCGAAGTGAGATTTTGGACGGTGGAGCGCACCATGGTACAATACCATCCGAAGGCAAATTTGTGAGGAAGTAGTCAGCCAGCCGGCGCGCCGTTATAAGATAATTGGGGTCCTTCGTGTGCTGATACACTGAGGAGGGTGCAAGCCCGTCAGCACCCAATTGTTGGCGTTTTCAAAAAACCTACTGTTTGCGAAGCCATAAATTGCCCAGCTTTGGCCTGGAATAAAGTGCAAGTGAGATACTATGAATTGGTCTTCCAAAGAGAATGTTAATTACCGCGACTCCAGGTACTAATATGCGTCTCACTTAGAAATTATCGAAGAAATTGCAACCAAACACCAACCTGTTGTCCGAATACCCTTGGGAGGTCCTCTTCCGGATCACAACACCAGTAGTAGAGTTGTATTCAACGACATGCCATGTACCCCCTAAGTAAGGTTCAGCTGATAAAGAGAAAACAAACCAGGAAACCAAACCGTCCGGACGAATGTGATTTATCATCGTGGTATCCGCATGCGTAACGGCAATATGGCGCAGTGTCTCATTGCCTGTGAGACCATACGCAACCCATAAGACTTCAAGGTTCATCATGTTGTCGATGATGACCTAGAAAACGTCGGTTCACTAATTCTTGCTTTAGTCTGAACGAACCGTGAAATCTGTAGGATCAGCAGTGTCCCAACTTCGCGTACATCCGACTATGGGATTGAATCTCGCGGCAAGATCAGCTGCAAATTGATTGACGGCAGTGAGCGCGGTCTGATTTTGAGGGTTTCTTTTTGGAAGGTTTGAGAATCGCAGTTGAATATATATATACCCATGCACTTACATGGCGAGTTCCTCGACAAACGGAAAGCTCAAGAACCCAACATCGTGCCCAACAGTATTCTGCAGCTCGAGTGGTATTAGCCCGTTGCTGGCTGCGCGTCCTAGGTCGAGCCAGTCCGCTGCAGACAATCCATTGCTCGCCGTAGCACCGCAGAGTTTCTTCCTGGTGTTAAGGGCGTACAGAGTCGCTGGGAAGAATCCAGAAGTCCATGTATCCGGGCTGAAGTAGAGCCAGTCTCCAACAGAGGTATCCGTATACTGAGGGTACTGGATGACCGCAGGAAGAGATTTTGCGGTGGCCAGAACCTTCTGTGGGATGAGGTTGGAGAATAGCTGCGGTATACGTTGGGAGACGACAAGAGGCGCGAGAAATGCGAGCAGATAGATGGGCGTGTGCATCATGTCTGCCCGAGGTTCAACTGAAGTCGCCGCGCTTTAAGGCGCGATCGAGCGCCGGTCCGACCTCGTGGGCCACGAGCCACCGCTACGTATTACTATTAGGGGCGGCGTGTCGTCACAAGATCGACATGAACCGAAGAAAGATTATCATTTTGGAAGCTCAGAGAGGGTTCATGTGATAGAATGCGGGGCTGGGGTAGTAGATGTACCGTTACAGGCATTGCAGTACACCACAGCTGCAGTCCTCCTCAGCAGCCTGAAATTGGAAACCCAGAAAGTGACTTCGTGAGTTCAGTGGGTTGAGGATGACGCCGGAAATGGGCAAGAAAAGAACGTTACATAATGGCTAAGCGTCGGCATCGAGGCGGCACCTGAAGCGCGTTCACGTGAGCCAGGCGACTTCTTGAACTTGAACTTCTGCGGAAGCAACTCGGAGACTCGTCAGACCGTTGCCTGGCGGCCCGGCTCGTACTTAAAAAACAAGATGGACGCTAATTCTGGGAAGCTTCTACCTACCCAACATGCGTTTGCTCCAGTTTTTAGTGGGGGCAATCGGTCTTCTTGCCACCGTCTGCGGGGCCGCCCCATCGGTGTCTGTCCTCTCGAACACTCAGCTGGATCCCAAGGTAGACCGATTCTCATATAAATAACTTCCCTCGCTCGCTTTGGGTTCTGAAAAGCCTTGAAAAGGGGATATTCTTCATCTCATATGATGGGCTGGTCAACGTCGACTCATTCCAGCTCTCTGCCGTATTAACGTACACGAGCTTCCAATACGCTGCCTGGTAAGAGTCGCATCGATTTGGATATACCGTTCCAAATTTATTCGGCTTCAAAGGTATACCTCCACCGGGATGGCCATCCTCGGGCGCAGAACACTCCCTTCCGGCGCCTGGTCAACCCTGCAATTGCCGCACAATTTAACTTCCGTCGATTCTCACAACGTCATATCCCTCGGAGTCTCGCCAGCAGACGGAAAGATTCACGTCGCTCTCGACTGTCACAGTACACAATTATACTACACCAGTTCGGAAGCAAACCTGGCCACTAGCGGTGCCAGCTGGGTCGCCAGCCGATTTGCGACCATCACGAATACCTTGGGCAACTTGAACATTGGAACGTGAGTCCATCTTGATGGAAATCTGCCATCCCCGTGTCTCATCTGTTCTAGGGCTATCACCTATCCTCAGTGAGTTCGACCCATCCCTCACTCCTTCTTTATTGGAATGTAAAGATCCTAGATTCGTCATTACACCGAATAACCTCCTCCAATTCGTTTTCCGCTCGGGAATCTCGGGTGATGGAGCCACCCAACTCGCTGAGTATAACGCAGGAACATGGACAAATGTCGGTTCCTGGGCTTCTGCTACTGGAACATATAATGCCGACACTGGTGTGACCAGTACACTTCGGAATCTTTACATTCATGGTTAGCTCTCTTGACGGACTCTTCGTCTTTTCTAACGCGTACCTTTCAGGTTTCACCTACCACGGTGACAGAGCATACGTATCTGGGACCTGGCGAGAGCAGAACGCAGCTGTATCTTGCAGCAGCGCTGGCCTGACAAATCACGATACAGTGTATTTCTACTCCAATGATTTGGGTGAGCCTTCTGGAATTTCGCTCCGATGTTGAATGCGAACTAACAGTTCTGTAGGCCGTACGTGGTTCAACAACGGAACGACGCAAGTTGGCACATCTGGGACAAATCCAATCAATGTTAATACGGCCGGAATAATCGTGGACTCACTTGATGCGAACCATGGGCTTATGAACCAGGAATCGCAAACCATTGATTCTGCTGGTCTTATTCATATCATAATCTCCTATGTTCCCGGTAGGCTTTATTTCTCCCGTGGAGGTGACCGTAATCATTCCTTGACCAGGACGATTCACCCAATGTGTAACGAACTACGAGACAGACAGGCCACTCTATGCAAGACCATTCCACCTCTACGAATCTCCCAATGGTACTTTCACCAAAGTCGAGATCCCTTTCGCAATCCAAAGCGTGGGGCGCTCGCAAATTGTCATGGATGCCAAGGACAATATCTACGTGGTTCTGCCATTTGTCCGGGTGGTGACCGCTAGCAAAGCCACGGGGTGGACCGACTGGACCATGGTATACAATGGCACGGCTACAGGACTCAACGCGTTTGGCGAAGTAACCCTCGACAGAGCCAGGATTCCCAGCGGAGTCATGTCAGTCCTCTACCAACAGAACAGCACTGGGACGACGACGCCGTCCCCTGTACACTTGATCGACTTTACCTTGAATGGTTAACCTGAACTGTTGTCGATATTTTACCAATACATTCCTGTGTGTCAGTTTTGTACTTACATATATGGACCCAAATCATGCGACGCGTCCGCGTTATTTGCATCCGCCTGCAGAGCCAAACAATCCAAATGTCAAGTCGCCAACTCACAAGTCTCATTGGGCTCCAAGTCTTTTCTCGTGGCTTCACATTCCTCCTTAACCAGGCTTTATTCCGCTTAGCGTCTCCCGGGGCATTTGGCACCGCAGCAATCCAATTCGAGTTGATCTCGAGCACGATCCTATTCCTGAGTCGAGAAGGCGTTCGAAATGCATTACTACGTGTCAAACGAACGCAAGATGGCTCATGGCACGCTGGGAATCTGTCTTTTCTTCCGATAGCTATAGGGGCTCCGCTAGCGCTGGCCACGAGCTTTGTGTACGCCCACTTCGCAGGATCAGAAACCAGTTCGCAGTCCGGATTCCATGGCGGTATCGGCGTATATGCGCTCGCGGCGGTGATGGAGTTGTGGTGTGAACCCATGCATAACCAGTAAGTATGTGCGTCTCCTGCGTTCCATGTTTCTCCGGTTTACGGTTGGGTTGTAGGGCAATGGCAGAAATGAAAACTCACATCCGTGTGCGTGCCGAAGGGATGGGAATTACACTCAAGACGCTCGTCACATTCCTTGTACTACTGTATGACTCGAAGGCGGGCATGGACGGAGATCTGGCCCTCATGGCTTTTGCCATGGGCCAGCTTTCGTATTCGTTATGTCTTCTGCTAGTGTATCTCTCGCACTACGGTTTCTCTGCCCTCTTCCCTGTCTCATCTTGGACTAGGTCCGTAGACTTGTTTGGATTTTTTCGCAACCCTTACTCCTTGAACAGTGCGAGGGGCGCCGTAGATGATGGAATATTCCGCCTGTCATTGACCATGACTTTCCAATCTCTGATCAAGCATTTCCTGACGGAAGGCGATAAACTTGTCCTTGCATGGTTTAGCCCTTTGAGAGATCAAGGCGGGTACGCCATTGCCGTCAACTATGGTATGTCCCTCGGCATCGTCTCTGTGCACATCTTCATTTTGCCCTCAGGATCGTTGATAGCTCGAATTGTCTTCCAACCCATAGAGGAAACATCGAGAATCTCGTTTTCAAAGATGCTGGCTCCTCCGACTGGCAAGGAGGCCCTCCAGACAGCGTCTCAGGCTCTCATCACCCTCCTTTCTATTCAGACGTCTTTCTCTCTCATTCTGCTAGTGTTCGGTACGGCCTACCTGCCTGTTGTCCTTCCTGTGCTCCTCCCGCGTCAATATCTCACCACAAGCGCTCCGAATGTCCTCAGTGCATGGGTGTGGTATATACCGGTCTTGGCTCTGAATGGCGGGTTGGAAGCATTCATATCGAGTGTTTCAACTCCCCGAGATCTCAACAGACAGAGCTGGTGCGTTCATCTATTCCTCCAATCGTTCCCCGCAGCTTTACTAGGGTTGACAGGTGGATGGCGGCCTTCTCGGTAATCTACATCGGCGCTGCGATACAGCTCTACGGCTGGCATTTCGGCGACGCGTCGTTGGTGTACGCCAACATCATCAACCTCAGCGCCCGAATCGCGTACGCAGTGCACTTTGTGTCGGCCTACTTCAGCAACCACAGCGCACGCTCCTCGTTGGAATGGAAAAATGCCCTTCCCGGGTGGAGACTCTCCCTGGCTTGTTGTGTGTCGTGGGCGGTTGTGAGACAGAGCGAGAAGCGGCTTGATGTATCCGGGACGATCGCACGAGCGGGAGCTGGGATTTCCGTCTTGGTGAATAGGCCCGTGCTTCTTCACGTCGCAACTGGGGGTGCGTTGGGCTGCGCATGCCTCGCAACATGGTGGTTAACGGAGGGTCGGCAACTTGTACGCTCGCGAGGGCGCTCCAAGACGGATTAAAATTAAGATAGACTATATATGTACACAGTAGTCCGATTTGTCTATCCACCGGACCCAAGCCAGCGTTCATAATTGAACGATGGCTGGACGTCCTTACGGCCGTCGAGGTACTGCGTCGACCCGTGTTCGACATATGTAATGAACTCCTTCGGGACCTCGCCCACCCAGTCGGGGATTTCCCCAGTGGCCGTTCGGACGGCTAGGGAATACACCTCGAGGTCCTTCCGCTCGCCCGAAGTGCTCGGCGCATCAAGGAGCTCCTGACATTGGTCGATATATCTTTCAGTCCGGCGGGTTAGGAGCCCCATCAGCAACAAGGAGTAGAGACAGACAACACACCCCTGGTACTCAGCCTCCTCTGTCTCAGAGACCGCAGGATCGAGAAGATGCCGGGCAAGGGCCTCCGTCGAGTGACGGTCTAGCTCAGGCTCCACGTCAGGTTTCTTAGCCTCAACCCGATCGGGAACCTTGCTGTGGTGCTTCTTTGAACTGGAGACGGGGTTGGAACCAATCCACCGCCGAACACCTTGCACTACACTGCAGCCCAAGTCCTGTCAGTATAAATCGCGGGTAAAATCAGAGAGACGCGCCTCGGGTGATGTCTGGTTGTGTTCCCATGCGCCTCAAAAGGACTGTGATTGAGGTCTTTCGCAGTTTTCCTGCAATCACCATGAGTCTACGGGTGGCCTCGGGAAGGACCCGGCGCTCACCCAGGCAGCTTGAGCGTGCTATTCATCGAATACGCGAAATGCTTCCCCAGAGAGGTGAACAGCAACGGCCGGTAATACTCGACCCAAAAGTCGCTCTTGTTCTGCACGAAATCGCGCAGGCCCCGGTCGCAGTCGGTGAGCGCATACGGCGGCTGGAGATGCTCCTCATGGAACCACTTCTGGTATCCGTTTCGTACAGGCGGGTGGATGATGGGGCGCTCGCTCTGCACACCGAGGAAAAGGTTAATCGCGGTTTGCTTGTCGGCGTCTTTCGGCTCCGGTTCAGTAAAGACGTTTAGTAATGGAGAAGAGACTGACCAAGCAGAGAATTGGTGTAAAACCGGCGGATGTTCTCGATAATGTCCCTGGAATGGCTGTTCCAGTGAGGCATCCGGCGGTACGTCTCGACGCGGTTGACGAGGGCACTTCCCGTATATTGTAGTGCAATTGCTTTCGACGTGTCAGTGTCATGATTCAAGTAAGAATGAGATCAGAAAACTCACAGTCCCCATGGTCGTGGTACATTTCAGTCAACATATTCACGGCGTCTGAATCAAACGACAGATTGGGGTTCTCCACAACCCCGAGCGCGTACAGCTGGTGCCCAAGCGCGCGCTTCCCAAAGACGAACTGTGCCGCATTGGTGCGGTCGAGGCAATCCACGCAGTTCGTCCGGCAGATCCCATTCTGCAACGAAATGGTGCTCCGCCACGGTAACTGGCTGTTTCTCGAGGGTCATGGGTATAAATTGGAAGGAGAGCACGAAACAATGAAAGACATACTCTGCTTCGCTTTGTAGGTAGTGCGAATACGGCTCGGGGCCAGAGTGGAAGAACCTGGTCATTTGGATAGACTCCTCCGCGATATCCTCCAGGATGCTGATGACGTCCTGCGTCTTCCTATAGAACGGTCCACATCGCGAAGAGGGAGCCAAGAAAAAGCAACGCACTCTTTATACGCCCGGGACATGTCCCACGGGCGATAGACCATCCGCTTGTCCCGGGGCAAGAACTGGTTGAGGTACTTGACACACTGGGTGTATTCATCAAGCAGCTTCGACTCGCGCGCCACAGGCTCACGCTTCTTAATCAAGTTGAGGATCATGAGCGGGGCGCCGTACCGCTTGAAAAGATCGTCGAAATGCCGTGACGCAGCAGTGTAGAACGGGTCGACGACGCTGACTAAATAAACACAGGATCAGATTTGCAGGGGCGGTTGTATAACTGGGGAGCTAACTTTCGATTGGCGGACGCGGGCTCATACTATTGGTCTCCTGGGTCCAGTAGATAGGTATGCTACCGCGGTACTGACGGAGGGGGAAAGTCAAAGGGGCCTCTACTAACTCTTAGGAGGGCACACCTGGACATAACTCGTGTAGTTTGGGCTCGGCCGCCGATCTTGATGCTCCAATGCGAGGTCGCGGCGAGATGGATAGTAGAAGGGAGTGGTGAGGGCCTCGGATACTATCTGTTCAGTCTCGACTTCATTTGCCACATTGCCCTGCAAGAAGATATCAGTTCATATCGGCGAGATGAAGAGTTCAGCCGCCAACTTCGTCATTGACACCTCGTTTGAGGTAGCGCGCACCGGCGTAATGTCGAGATCGTCGCGCTATGAGCGTTACATAAATAACGCGTCCCAAGACAGTCAATTCTGCAGCGAATGAGGAATGCCAAAAAGTGATGTGGATGAACGCACTGGCTTGGTCAACGTGGCCATGCACAAGAGGTAGTATCCAGTATGGCTTGAGGTGAGGATGTTCTTCGTTCCCGAACGCAGCCGTCATCATGTGGAAATTCCAGGCAAATCTATCGTTGAATGGCCAGTCACCCTGGACCGAGCGGCTCGAGCCCGTAAGATTGTGTTGGAGAGTGGAGGTTATGTCGTAAGTGTAACTGTACGAGCTCAGCCACGACTTGGGACCTGGTGAGAGAATCAAACACACCTGAAGTAAAAGTTCTTCGACATGTCCACCTGCTTGAAGATGTTCATCAAGCGCTGCTCTTCTGCTGGTTTTTCAATCTTGTGGTTGAAGCACACAGGAACGATATCCGTGTTTTCGCAATGGTAGAGGTAATGACCTCCCAAAAGAGCGACATATGAACGTTTTGTGATCAGAATCATGTACCAACCTGCTGTAAAGCGTATGAACCCTGGCATTTCCATGAGTGAACGGCACTCCTCAATACAGGGGAAAGCTACCAGCGATGCCAAAGAAAACCCTGGCCTTCCCTAGACCCCCAGAGTTCTTGTTCCCGTCATCAAGCATTTTGAGCATGGCGCTCATTTGCTTCCCACTGTATTCGGAGTCATCTTCCACGACGCTGAGTTCCCCTTGCGAGGTGCGGTCGACCTTGATGATGCGGTGGCGGGAATCGGTCGTGTTGGACGCAATGATGAAGAAGCGCAGGCGGTTCTCGTATAGGATGAATTTATTGAACGCCGGGGGTTTTCGCTGGGACGAGAGAGGAAGCGAGGGACGAGAACGGTTGGCATGTGGGGTAGAAACCCTGCCAGTGCTTGTTCTTGAGCTCAGCGACGGAGCAGGTTCCTTCGGGGATAGAATACCGCTGCTAGTTATATCCGGGTCATTCTGGGGAGCATCCGACGGGACTGCTGTGTCCGGCGCCGTCATCCAACTTGACGCGATTTCAGCAACTTGAACAAGGGGCGCCCGTCCTTAAAATTTGCCACACAGGGTCGGAAAAGTGCAGTAAGAGGCCTCAGACCCATCCTACCCTATTAGCCGAGCACAGCCACACCCAAATCGGGTAATTTGTTCCAGGAAAGTTGCCGAAATGGGAATTTTTGCACTGAAATCAGCGGTTGCTGTAGGCCCTTTTGCGCGAATCTGTGGTGCTCCGGGTGGATTTCGTGTCGCCCGATGAGTATTGCTCACCCTTCAACCTAAATTCCACCCCCAAATGTACTCCAAAAAAAATCGGATTTTTTTCAACCCGTCAAACACATTTTCAGAGCCTTCTGAACAAATTCCAAAAAGTGAAATAAGGGGTCCCAGACCCACCCTACCCTACGACCCTGTGTCCTGGGTTCTTCCGGTGGCTGCCCCTTGAACTTGAAGAAGGGCGTCGTGATGTCAACGGCTGTTCGGCCCGCTCTCCCGCGGCATACCTCCTCCCTCTTCCTACTATACTCGCCAACAATAATGGACGGTCTCATTCGCACAACAAAAATAAAGCAATAATCAATGACTGAGCAGCGCCAATATCCTCATGTAATCGTCGCGGACACTCAGGAATGTCTCTTCCAGCTTGTCCAATCTCTCCTGCTTTTCTAGCTGCGCCAATATTTCCTGCAAGCGATGCATGAAAACAAAGTATTTCCAGCCGAGTGGAAGACGCTTACAAAGTTAAATCGGTACAACCGCTCCTTGACCTGAAGACGGTAAGCCCGCATAGCACGGTTGTCTGTAGGATCTAATCGGAGCAGGATGAGCCATTTCGACCAGACGATGGAACTGCCGCTAGAAATACAAGTTCAGCTATGCATCAAGTGAAGCAGCAGGGTCATACCCCGGCAATTTTCAAGTCCCTTCGCCACTTTTCTACCCAGGGTTTATCGGCTGGGGGCCCCAGCTTCCCCTTAGCGGCAACTGTCGCGGCGCCGCCCCGACCGCTTCGCCCGCCCTTTCCAACCCCACCAGCGCGCCCTCCGCCATGCGAGACCGATTCGCCACCGAATCCTTCCTCCATGAAGCGCTGGTGCGCCAGCAGCATCAGGCAGATCGTTCTTATCCCGTAGATCCTCGAACGCCTCCGCAGGATCTTCGACGGTCAACTCTGCAATGTTGGGCTGAGACAGAACATATTGATAGATTGAGGTGTAGAGTTCGGCTAAAGGTAGGTCGGTCAAGTGGCCCAGCGAACACGGGGCTACTCACAGCCATGACCGTAACGCTGGTAGGGTGGTAATATCACAAATTGGCTGGAGAGGAAAGATATGTGAAGACAGTTGCAGGGTGAGAAGAAGGGCATACCTTAGTCGCAGACGAACTTTCTCGGGAAAGCAGTAGAACGGATACAGGGATGAATAGCCCACGAAATGATACGTGGCAACATTTGGGGATGCTCTCCGTTTTCGTTTTTCATACCTGGGGGATTGAGCAAGGCCAGGTCATGTAGCAAGCCACTTACAGAACGACAAACTCCCATGTCTCTTCCTCCTCGTTGATGTATGACCCAGCTTCGATATAAAGAGGTATGAAGAGCTGCATTCGTCGATGCAGCTCTCTGAAACCCGGAGACTCCCATGTTGTCTGAACCCGGATAATTTAGAAAAGAAAGCGCGTACAAAGGGGGCATCATACATGGTACACCTCAAACACGAGCGCGTCCTCACTTTCAGGGTCCAGCATCTGGGGTTGAGCTACACCCTTGCCCTTGGATGCACTCGAGTAGGGCGCAGGTCGTGTGTAGGTGTAAATCATCTGTCCGGGTGGTCTGAACGTTGTGGCATCTTCCTCGACGCGTGCAAGGAACGCCTTTTCGTCTTTGTAGTAATCTAAAGAACGAGGTTGAGTATTGAGACATGGAATCCTTCGAGCACGCCACCTGAGGGCATAAAGCCGGTCAAAATGCCTGCAACGTCGTCGACGGTGGAGGATGATGCCAGTTTTTTGCTGTGTCTCACGTCGAGAAACTGAACAAGCGACCCGGAAGCAAATCGTAACTGAACGACGCGTTAGCTGCCGTGGATTCATAAAGTAGGATAAACGCACGTCAATGACGAGGTCATTGTACCCGTAAATCTTTTCGTCCTCTCCAAATATCTCAGAGCGGGTCGGTCAGCACCCCAGGTGTAGAAAGAGTTATTGGAATATCTCACTGGATACGTGAAGCTGGGATGAAATTCCGTGTACGACTCGTCTTCTCCCAAACTCTGTTCGTCTTCGGTGGCTCGCACTGGAGAAAATTCGAGAGGATGTTAGGAGGGATATTGGCGCGCGTGATATCTGACCTAGAGATAGAGTTAGCGCTTGATTCGCGTCCGATGTCCATTCAGCCATGGAGAAGATTTTCTGAGGACCCGAGTGGAGAGTGCAAGGGACGCGTCGTTTGGCCTTGTTATCCGAGTTCCCTAAACTGACTCGATCGATTTTGCAAGAACTTTGACTAGGACCACCACCACTGACTCGATGGCTTTTGTCCCTTCATCCGTTCCCGAAGAACTGTCTGCAGATCCTACTGCGCCTGCGACTGTTCAAAGCCTTACCTCGGACTTGGGTGCAGCCTCGCTTGCCGAGTACGCCAACTTGACAAGTCTTCCGACCATATACTTATCTCTGTTAGTCCTTCCTCGTCGGACGTCACAACCACTGGGACCTCTACCGATCCTACCGTCGAAGTGAAAGCCTCGGCACACGATCAGGTCGTTACTCCGTGGGACGTCCAAGGATCTGTATCTACAGACGGAAAGCAGCAAGCGATTGATTATGACAAACTCGTAGAGCAGTTTGGCACCCGAAGAGTAGACGCCGCTCTTTTGGAGCGCTTTGAGAAGCTCACAGGCCACAAACCCCATGTCTTCCTCCGACGGGGAATGTTCTTTTCGCATCGGCATGTAGTTGTTGACCATGTAATAACATTAATCAATTTATGCCCATCGTTCAGGGAATTTGACAAAATCCTCGACCGATACGAGCAGGGAAAGCCCTTCTTTCTGTACACTGGACGGGGTCCCAGTAGCGACAGCATGCATCTTGGCCACATGGTACCGTTCGTCTTCACGAAGTGAGTTGCCGCACCTATCTTGCTCCGCTGTGCTCTCTAAGGACTCGTAGATGGCTGCAGGACGTCTTTGAAGTTCCATTGGTCATCCAGCTCACCGGTGTGTTTGCCCGGGATGAACGATTCATCTTCCTAATTCTCATCCAGATGATGAAAAGTTCCTGTTCAAGCATGAACTCAAAGTCGAGCAGACGAAAGCGTTTGCCAGGCAGAATGCACGCGATATTATTGCAGTTGGATTCAATCTGGAAAGAACCTTCATCTTCAGCGACTACTCTTATGTCGGAGGCGCTTTCTACGAGAACGTTTCCAAGATATCGCGCCAAATAACCTACAGCCAGGCCAAAGCCACTTTCGGGTTCACTGATTCGTATGTCGCATAGCTAAACGGTCCCGAAGGTAAAATCTCACCTGATTTTTTTTTCAGAGACAACATCGGCAAGATTCACTTTGCGGCAATCCAGGCGGCACCGTCCTTCTCCAACTCCTTCCCGCAGATCTTCGGCTCCGTATCCAACATCCCTTGCCTCATCCCCTGCGCCATCGACCAGGATCCTTACTTCCGTCTCACCCGTGACGTGGCGCAGAAGCTCAAGTACCCGAAACCCACCCTCCTGCACGCCAAATTCTTCCCTGCGCTACAGGGCCCCCAGACCAAGATGAGCGCCAGCGACCCGAACAGCAGCATCTACATGAGCGATAAGCCCGCCCAGATCAAGAATAAGGTCACCAAGCATGGTTTCTCTGGTGGGAAGGAGACCGAGGAGGAGCACAGACGGCTGGGCGGCGACACCGAGGTCGACGTTAGTTATCAATACCTGACCTTCTTTTTAGACGATGATGAGGAGCTGGAGCGACTTGGCGTGGTAAGCTTTTCCGAGGCGTCTTTTGATCCAGTGCCTGATCTCCGTGTCAGGAATACCGCGCGGGAAGATTGTTAACTGGGCAGTTGAAGAGCAAGTGCATAGACCTTTTGCAGAAGTTCGTCGGGGATTTCCAAGAGGTATCTACTTTCTGCGTACTTGCCTTCGTTCTACTGACTTGGGGATCGCAGCGGAAAGCCAAAGTCACCGAGGCTGAAATCGATGCGTTTATGGACCAGAACCGGAAAATCAATCCTACGTTTGGGAAGAGTGCCCAGCCCGCTTCTGCTTAGATTATTTCACAGGAAAATCCAAATGTAATTTGACTGAACTGTTCGTTTGGACGCCTTTTACGTCTCGTATATTCATAGTAACAAGCACCAACGAGAACCACGCTTTACACCTTGATTGAGTTCTCAGCAAGTCCCAGTCCGTTGGCAATGCACCACTGTTCCGCCTCGACCTCCGCGTCGTAGCTGAATTGTATCTGACTCTTCTTTTTATCCGCCCAGATATTTGCATTTCCATCCAACGCGGTAGCTGAAACTAAGCCTCGTTCTTGGTCCAGCGCCAACTCCATAGCTGCTCGCATGCTGCGATCTCGTTCTTGTTGCTTTGGCCCATCCTCAAGGTGAAAAATGCTGTGGTTGGCGCGAGCCGCCAGTTGAGTCTCCGCCGTACGATTGTATCGAAGACTTTGATAGCCGTGCAACAGAGGAACCAACTGGTCGTGGCTCGATATATGCGAGAGAAGTACACCGAGGACTGCCGCATCTTCGACCTGATACATAAACCCTGCTTCAATGTGCAAACTGCCGATAAAAACAGTAACTCACGGCCATCGCAGATCCTTGGGCGTGAGATGGCTTCCCACATCGAGAGTGAGTGGGGTCAAAAAATCGAGATAAGACAAACCGACCAGCATGGGGTGACAAGCATCGCCAAGGAGAACTACCTTGCCGGTAGGCGCCACCCATTTTTCGAGCGGTTCCCGATAAAGTAAAGGCCAAATTAACGTCTTTGACACTAGTCCTAGGAGCTTCTGTACCCTGCAGCGCGACGTTAGCATGCACCCTCAGTATCCCAAATACCTTCCAGGACCTAGGTTCCCAGCCCTCAAAATCGGCCATCATTTTCTTCACCGAACCCTCCGCTGTGTACGATTCTTGTTCTCTGCTATCTGGGTGAACCATGACGAGGTTATATTCGGTCTTTCCACGCTAAGAAATCATAAATGCGACACGTCTCAGGGGACTGGGAACACCTTACGATACAATAGCCTATGACATGCTTGGCGGGTCCCATCCAGTTTATCACTTCGGTTTGTTCGACCAGTGATTCCAAATCGGCGTCTGAAATCATGTCCTTTGTCGAAATAATGGCACGATATGCAGCGTGCCCCGTGGGCACAGGTGGTTTAGGTGGGCCACCAACGACGGCGTCGCGAACAACGCTTTTTATACCGTCGGCACCTATGATGAGATCTCCTGAAAGAAATTCCCCGCTCTTCAGAGTTACTCTCCCTTCCTGTGGTTCAATTGAGATGACCCTGCTATTCAACTTCACGGTCATGTATGGCTTAGCCAGATTGTATAAGATTCCGAGCAAGTCCGCTCTCTATGTTGAAACGTTGAATATTCAGTCTCACTCGATAAAAAAGGGGTTACGTGGATATGATAGTAAGGCGCTCCATGGTCTTGTTCCATAGTTTCGCCCCATCTGGTCCATCCAACTCTTTGGCCATTCTCATCTATCGAAGGCGTGTATAAGAAAAACTGGGGTGATTGATACTTACATCGTAGAAAGGTAACTGCATTTGGCTTCACGGCCGCTCGCTCCAGTTGATCTTGAAGGCCCCATCGTATAAGCAACCGGCTCAGGTTCGGACCGACCTGTTAGTCGGAAGTATAAACTGGAATATATCTAAGATCTTTAGAGGCACCTGTATACCGGCGCCAACTTCGCCAATCGTCGAGGCACTTTCTAGGACAGTAATCCTGTGGCCCGCTCGGCCGAGGCAGTAAGCAGCAGATAGACCCCCAATACCGCATCCGATAATAAGGATATTGAGGGTTATTATCGGTTTGGAATCCTGGGCTACAGCGGCTGCATGCTTCATTGGGAAAGCGTAAAGGCGACGAAAGATGCCGACCAAGATCAGAAGCGTAGAAACCAGGGGTCTCTTTAAAACACGAGAAGGATGATTCGGAGTCCGGGGCCTGACAGGTAAATATCACGTACTGGAGAGCAACAAACCGGCGGTCCCTGAAAACAAGAAGGTTCGGCCATGTGACACAAACATAATGAACAGTCGTGGATGTCGATTGGAACGTTTTAGAACCATTGGTGCCGTATTTTTGCGTAAGTCCAACGGCTGCGGTGCGAACCGTCGTCTAAACTGGGACCTACGTTAAGCGGCGGAGAAGGGAGGCCAACTGGATCTCTTGCAATTGGGATGACCATTGACGGGATGGGATAAAAAAGACAATACAACGACGACGTTGGATCTTGCGCTCGAAATTTGACTCATGGGGTTTTGGCGGATTGATGTCCGCCAAGGAGGGCCGGTAAGAGATCTAGGCGGTCCAACTCGGGGCCCGCCGTGGGGTCGGAGTCGGGACACCCTGACTCCAGTGCATCAGATTCTATGCAAGACATTGACGGTGCATTTTTGATGAGAGCGCCTTTTCTTTTTGTTTCTGAGTTATGGGGTTCATAGAATGGCGTGATGTGCTAGGTAGCAGAGAAAGTTGTTTATATCTATTTATTTCGGCGCGACGTGAACAGTTCCCACGGTTTAATTCAAGGTTCAATTTTACATCAACGGCCGCCGACTGCGCCAACTCTTCTGGAGAGCCCCAATGCAGGTTCTTAGTCTCAATAATCTATTAATGTCACTTTCTCGCCTGACAAAACTATGTACATTGTTCATTGTGATATTCAACGTTTCAACTGGCTATACTGGGCCCGTAGATATGGGTCCCTGGACGGCGCATGGGTGATGAAGCCGTACTCGATGCCGTTTTTAATAGGTCTACGGAGAAGAAAAGGACAAGTAGTCTCCCAGATGCAGATTGGATAGGTTGCACGACTTCGAAGGCCTCAAAAGCATTGGTCTACTCCAATGCCTCAGGAAAACTAAAAGAATATCATTCTAGCGGTAATCCATGGCTCAGAAAAATAATTTGGCATCTTGGAAGTCCAAGGACCGACTGAGAGCTTGGTCGAAGTCTCGGAAACAAGCTACAGACAGAGAGGTAGGTAGGTAATTACACGCTCGATCCCGCTGCCAGTGGGATTCAACTTGAAGATGACGGAGTACCAGTTCAGACCCGGCTCGAACTATTATTGGCAAGATTATTGGAAGACTGTAACCACTACTTGGTCTAAGGCCTGGCTAAACCGACTCGTCGTGAGTAGTTCAACCGTGTTGGGAAAGAAGGCTGGAACATGTGACATAAGAATTGGGGTAGCGGACTCCCACGTGGACCTCTCTCAGTTCTTGCATGGTAATACTACTCCGCACGTCGGCTTTTTTCATCCCCAACTGGTCCACGGATAGCGACAGATCGGAATGCCTCTCTCAAGGGATAAGGATACAAATAGCTGTCAAAATGTGTTGAGCATCTGGAATTGACCATCTTCGCTACTATGTCCGTCAACTTGAAGGCCCAACTTGAGAAACCGAGCCAGGCTGAAGTTGCAAAACTGGATCCCCCCTCCTTGGTCTCGAATGCAAATGCTAACGAGTTCCACGAATCCCGCGGCGGGCACGAAGGCGTTCGTTCACCGTTGCTACTTAAAGACTAGAATCAAGTTTTCTCAACCCAACAACTGTCTAGCATTTGCTGCCGGCTCCCTCCGACTCTCCCGCAGATCCGTTGAATTGGCCATCGTACGTACTCTGGCACTATTTGCTATACGTCCAACTAGAAGCAAACTCAGATGGAAGAAAAACACTATCCTGTGTATTGTCAGCATCCACGCTATGCAGGGGCCTTTCAGCGCGGGTAAGATACAATCATGCAATAATTATTGGATACTTAAATTCTCGAGTAGCCATCGTCATTCCGTCGCTGCAACAATTTGTTGCACAGTTCAACGTCTCTTTATCTAGAGCGGCGTATATCGTGTGCGTTTTGAGCGTTTTAGTTTCCGATCGATTTCTCAGTCCAGTCCAGCTCTATTGAGATCGTTTTTCTGGGTGTAACTCCACTTCTCTGGTCTCCGATAGCCTCGCGCGTAGGTCGCCGACCCGTCTATTTAGTTTCCGCACTTGGCTCAGCGGCTTTCGCGCTTGCGGGAGCATTTTGCCACTCGTATAGCACATTGCTTGTCACGAGAGCGTTTCAGTCGATATTCATCGCGTCTGCCCAATCCGTGGGTGGGACTACTGTCCGTGATCTGTTCTTTGCCCATGAAAGAGGCCGTAAAATGGGAGTATGGGGTGAGTTACCATTTTAACCTTCTTACATGCGTTTTCGTTCCAATCACTCCCATAGTCCTCCTTGTAACCATCGGACCTTGTTTAGGCCCCATAATGTGAGTAATCAATACTACTTGGTCTCCATTTTCACGTTTTTTTTAGTGTTGGATACCTCGTTCAGAATAAAGGATGGCAGTCCGCCTTTTACCTCCTCGCCGCCAGTCATCTTTTGCTTTTCTTTGCGCACCTGTTCTTCGGACCAGAGACGTTGTATCTCAACCGCTTCGCACCCGGAACTGGATACGATGAGAAAGAGGTTACTTCGCGGACCGGATGGCGTTCATATATTACTTTCTATGTTTACGACCCCAGGCATATCTCCCTCGGGGAGGTTTTCAGACCGCTGATTATGATTTGGCGCCCTGTCGTCCTTCTGCCTGCTCTCGCATACGCCATTACATTTTCATACACCAACGTCTTAATGGTGAGTCTTTTGGAATATCGTGGCAACCGTGGTCATTGTTAATTTATTTTCTCAGACCATCCAAATTCCTCAGGTGAGCACACCTGTCGGTGCCTTATACTTAAGCATATTGTTTTCCAGTTGTTCGGCGAGAAATTTCATCTGACTCCTGGACAAATGAGTCTTCAGTTCATCTCTCTCTTAATTGGGGCCGTACTGGGAGAGCAACTCGCTGGCTATGGCAGCGATGTTCTTGTGAACTGGCGGACCAGACGTGCCGGTGGTCGACGAATTCCTGAGTTCCGTCTTGCTCTTGCACCACCTGGATTCATGCTGGCTATCATTGGACTCATTGGTGTGTATTTCAACGCCATTTTGTACCGGTCACGACTCATTAAACGTTTTTAGTCTGGGGAATACAATTGCAAAATGCAACTGTGGGCAAATGGAACGTCACGCCGGTATGTCTAATGCAATGATGAGTCAGGCGCGACCTTACTAGACCCTTGAATACCCAGGATATTGGATCTGCGATAGCCCTCTTTGGTCAGCAGTTGGTTACAACTGTCTGTGTCACCTACGCCATCGAATCGTATCTGGACGAAACAGCCGATGTTTCTGCCTTCATTGTGTTTCTAAGGCAGCTGTACGCGTTTGTGAGTAACTATATATGTTGGAAATTTCTTGATAGTCTCACAAGTAGCGGTAGACCGCCCCGTTTTACTTCCCCATTGCCTTCGATTTCTTTGGGACTGTCAAAGCTTCTGGACTCTTTGCGGGAATAATTGGAATCGGGATGTTACTCGTCATAGCATGCAACATCTGGGGTCCTACCTGGAGGAAGAGGAGTAAAGAAGTTCAAGATTAGAGCCCAATCAGTGGTTTGTGCGATTGTTACGTTGCTTTTCCCTCTATGCACCTGCCAACGAGTATTCAATATGTACAACCAATTTGAACCCGGAATGGAACCTACATACCTCTTCCAAATTTCTTGCCTGGCGGTTTGGAACATCCAGGTACCACTCTAGTATTAGAACTATTACGCAACACGTATGTTTTAGTCTAAGTGGAGTCTAACGCTTCACTGTGTTTCCCCTCCACCCTCGCGGTCCAGTCAAATAAGCCATCTTCGGCCCGCTTCCAGGAGTCGAGGGCTTTTAGTGCTGCTTCTCCCCAGTTGAAGCATTCATGCTCGGTGGAAGAGCTGGGCCCATCGACGAAAATGATGAGATCCCTGGATGCAGGTTTGATGAAACCGTACTCGATCCCATTGTTAATAAGTTGACGCAGAGGTTCAAAAAACGAAAGAACATTCAGGACGACAACAGCTGGGTTTATGCCGTTGAACATAGTCGAAGGAGTTTGTCGAGACTCACGTTTGTTATGAATGCCAAGCTGGGTCCACGTGGTGACCTCAAGTACCTGTAAAGAAGCTTAGCGGAATTGCACGGGGGAGGCTTAATGGGCCAGATATCCAACCTCTTCGAAGGTTCCAAACCCGCCGGGCAGGCCAAAAAATCCAGCCACTCTTTTCGCCATGTCTACCTTTCGCTCATGCATCGAGTCTACGACGATGTGTTCGATCTATCACCGTACTGTGAGCCCTTGAGAAGAAAAAAAAGGGAAGAGGAAAAAAAATACAGACCTGCTCCCGTCCAGCTTCGTCCAAGATAACAGAGACACCAGACTTTACTTTTTCTGATTCCCCGCCGGCAGCGACCATAGCATACGGTACTATGCCAGTAACCTTGCCACCGCGTTCGAGAACAGCCCCAGAGACGACACCCATGATGCCTTTGTTACCGCCGCCGTATACAAGGGGGCGCTTTGCTTCGCCAATTGCATGCCCAAGTGCTGATAGTATTGTCAGGATCTTGAATAGATCGAGCCCAACGGAAGACCGACATGTGGCGGCAGCAGTGAATGCCTTTTCTGTGCCCATTGAGGAGCCACAGTATACTGCAACGGCAGTTGAAGCGGAAGACATTTGATGCAACAAGTGAGAATGTGGGAGAAGGAATAATCAACTTGAATAGAGTTCCGAGTCAACGAGTTCAGACTCAGAGCCGGGGTTGATCGATGAGTCAAATGTTAAGGATGGAGGGGCCCCCGGACACTACCTTGTAGGTCGGATTTTCGCCTCAATTTCGGGTGATTTACTCTAGGAAATACCCTGTTTTGCTCTATCAGACCAACCCTTGGGGTATACTAAATAATCAAATTTCTCCTTTGCCGCGTTTTTGCGGTGCTTTACAGCCAATTTGCGCCAGGACATTGCTCATCTGGACGAACGTGGAGGGCCACCGGAAGCCGTGATGTTTTCTGAGGCTCACCGTACTAGTACGTATGGCAAAAAAAAATGCCGTGCTCCGAGTAATTTACTCTACAACAGACCGACCTTGTTCATCTGAGAGTTGATTTACTGTTTGAGGCGGCCGGAGGTAGGGGTCATATTATCTGTGGTTTGATTTACTCTACGCCGAACCTACAAGGTAGTGTCCGGGGACCTCCCGAGGTGCAGACCGCTGGCTAATATGGGAGCGTACGATAAGAGTCATCATGATATCTTACCAGGTCCAAGTTCACGACTCACGGATAAAATCAATTGTAGTTTCGGAACGATATCAGGGACATTGAAAATCTGAGTTCGCGGTTTGGCTTTAGGTTGACTGATTGCCACCAGTGGTGACAAGTTTAAATTCGACTCGGACGTTGAGAGAAAAGACGCAAAGGCACGAGGATGATATACATAAAGCCAAACAACCGCTCCGAGTCCGTCCCGAAAAAGGATATTTTGACCAGCAACTCTTAGGCATGTAAGTATAATGTTACCGTTATGAAGCTCCAACACGTCATTTTTTCTGTAATCGCGACCTAAATTTCACAGACTGCTCGTCAAGATGCATATGGGTGCGTACATCATTCGGCTCAGAATGAAAAGTTCAGTACGAAACAAAATGGCCACTGTGATACAGCCATAACGATTGGGATGTTGCAGGATGTTGCGAACTTCGACAAATCCCAAGTAGTTTGCAAGATGGCAAGTACAGCTAACGACGACGGCGGACATTCAATTAGGAACCGCCAATGAAGAACCCGTAGCGCCAACGTGGCGATGGACCACCCCGGCGGCGGCGCAGTACTGTAAGAGCGCCGGCCCCCTGTCGAGTTCATCTCGTTGAAAAGACCGACGAGGTGCCTGAGCTCACAAGGCCATTTGAGATTTGACCTGTAAATTACAACAAAAGAGGACTGTTGGACTGGTGAGTCGAAGGTTGGCTCGTCGCGAAGATAATGTGTTGTTTGGTCATGTTAATCTCGGAAGCCTTTACGGTGGTGATACGCAGTCAACTGCCTCATTTACTCTTTCATCTTTCACCTAGACCTCAATGGCGACTGGACCTTCTGGACTCGGCTTAGAGATAGTCTCGACGATAAACAAACTCCAGGATGTCTTCACCACTGTAGGCTCAAACGCTGCCCAGATAGACCTTCCCCAGATATGCGTGCTTGGCAGTCAAAGTAGTGGCAAGAGTAGTGTTCTCGAGGTTCCATCTTCCCGTTTTCTCCTTCGGAAACTACCCTAACGACCTGTAGAACATTGTCGGACGAGATTTTTTGCCTCGTGGTGCGGGCATTGTAACGCGGCGGCCACTCGTGTGTCCTTTGCAGGCTCCCTATTGACCGCAGTAGATGATTCACGCCCGCAGGTTCTTCAACTAATCAACAGACCGGCGTCTGCCCCAGGCGCGGCGCCCGCAGCCAACGGCGCCTGTACGCTTCATGCCCTTGCGACACAGCCAGCAACTGACAATGCACTCCCCTAGCTCAAATCAATGGGGCCGAAAAGACCGACAAGCACGCCAACGCAGATGAATGGGGCGAGTTCCTCCATCTCCCCGGCGAGAAGTTCTACGACTTCAACAAGATTCGGGACGAAATCGTCCGCGACACTGAAGCTAAGACCGGACGCAACGCAGGGATATCCCCGCAGCCCATCAACCTCCGCATCTTCTCGCCGAATGTCCTAACACTGACGCTTGTCGACCTGCCCGGCCTCACCAAGGTCCCTGTCGGCGACCAGCCGCGCGACATCGAGAAGCAGATTCGGGACATGCTGATGAAGTACATTTCCAAACCCGCGTGCATCATTCTTGCCGTGACGGCAGCCAACCAGGACCTAGCTAACTCTGAGGGTCTGAAAATGGCGCGTGAGGTGGATCCCGAGGGGACACGGACTATTGGTGTTTTGACCAAGGTCGATTTGATGTGGGTCTTTCTGCGCCCGACCGTGTGCATGAAATTGAGTGGCTGCTTTTTAGGGATGCTGGTACGGACGTCGTCGACATACTCGCCGGGCGCATCATTCCCATGCGCCTGGGCTATGTGCCCGTTGTGAACCGAGGTCAACGCGACATCGAGACCAACCGGCCCATCAGCTATGCCCTGGAGAAGGAGCGCGAGTTCTTCGAAAACCACCCCTCATACCGCGGTAAAGCGCAATATTGCGGAACGCCTTTCCTCGCACACAAACTCAATACGGTGCGTAGAATATTTGTATCTGACGCGTCGGCTCATTCTAAGAACACTTTCTCCAGATCCTCAAACTACACATCAAAAACACGCTGCCTGATATTAAAGCCCGCATCACGCAGCAGCTTCAGAAATTCACCGCTGAGCTGCAATCGCTGGGCGGGCCGCTGGGCGACGGCAACTCCGCCAACGTCGTGCTCTCCGTCATCACCGAGTTCACGTCAGAGTTCCGGACTGTGATTGACGGAAACACGAACGACTTGTCGTTGAACGAGTTGTCGGGAGGAGCTCGAATCAGCTTCGTGTTCCACGAGCTGTTTAATAACGGTATCAAGAACATCGACCCCTTTGACCAGGTCAAGGACGGCGATATTCGTACAATTTTGTACAATTCCTCTGTAAGTTTGGTCTTGGTGCCTTTTTGACTGTGCGCTGACGGGCTTGGCATAGGGATCGACACCAGCGCTTTTCGTCGGGACGGCAGCGTTTGAGGTTATTGTGAAGCAGCAAATCATGCGGCTAGAGGAGCCGAGTCTGAAGTGCTGCCAATTGGTGTATGACGAGCTGATCAGAATCCTTGGCCAGCTCCTTACCAAGATTGTAAGTCCGCGCCCTCCACTTGTATATATCCGCGTTACTGAGCGTCAACGCAGCAAGCATTCCGGCGGTATCCTGCGCTGCGGGAACGCTTCAACTCTGTTGTCGTCAACTTTTTCAAGAACTCAATGGCGCCGACTACGAAGCTGGTTACTGACATGGTAGCGTGCGTATCTTAGCTCGTCTTCCTGTCCGTAATTTTAGGCTGACGGTGGGTGAACGGCAGAATGCAAGCCTGCTATGTCAACACCACGCACCCGGATTTTATCAACGGCCATAAGGTGCGCAGCGTCTCTCCGCGTACGTTCTCAGATGACTGATGTTGAATGCAAAGGCAATGGCGATTGTAAACGACCGTATGAACGCGTCGCGGCCGCCGCCGCCCGCTGCTGACCCCAAGAGCGGGAAGCTGGCACCGGGCCAGATCAACAACAACCGCGATCTGGACGTCGAGGCGAAGAAGGAGGAGCCGAGCTTCTTTGGGTCATTCTTTGCACCCAAGACGAAGGGCGCGGTGAAGAAGAACGGGGTGGTGGCGCCGTCGACGATGGAGGCCCCGCCTGCGGTGATCAAGCCGCAGGCTGCGCTGAACGAGCGCGAGACGATGGAGACGGAGGTGATCAGTGCGTCGATTCGTCCCCCTCCCGCGATTAATTTTGGTCCTGACGGACGCATTCTCTCAGAGCTGTTGATCCACTCATACTTTAACATCGTGAAGCGGGAGATGATCGACATGGTGCCCAAGGCGATCTCGCTGACGCTCGTGTCGCACTCGACGAAGAACCTGCAGCGGGAGCTACTGCAGGAGCTGTACAAGCCCGAGGTGCTCGACGACTTACTCAAGGAGAGCGAGCACATTGTGCACCGGCGGAAGGAGGTGACGAGCATGGTGCAGGCGCTGAATAAGGCGGAGGAGTGCGTCCCCTCTTCTTTGTTTGATTTGATTAATGCAAGGCTGACCGGTGGTGTAGGATCGTCGCGGGTGTTTAATGGGTTTTGCGGTTCCTGTCTGTGGATTTACACTCTATGCGTAGTAGCTTTTTTCATAATTATTTCGCTGCGATCAGCTGCGACTTCGATTTGTTGTATTTCAGCAGTCCTCGAGGCGTTCGCTCTTTTCAGCTCACTCAATCACTCACCGTTGACACGTCTGCACACGTCGACACTGACGCTGGATTCCAGAAAAGGAGATAATTCACAGCATTCAATAAGGACACGGAAATCAACTGCTATTCGAAGATACATGTATCAATGCGCACCGCCGACATGATGTCCACATCACATCTGAACGACAATCGCGGGGATGAGATAAGTATGGATGGTCGTGGTTAGTGCTCCCAATGAGGGCTTGATCGTTTAACCGGGCAGCGTGGGTCGGCGGTTAATGGAAGCACCAGTGACGCGTGAAAGATCAGGTAGTGATCAGGTGTCCAGTTGTGGGCGCCAGACGAAGAACTTCAAGAAGAAAGAGGCTTGGATTCTGAGAATGGAAGGAAGAGACAAGGGTTGCTATGTTGTTGCTGGCGATGAGGGTTGCCAGGGGCAGCGCTGTATTTCCGGTCGATGGGAACTCGAGAGGTGGATGGCCGAGAGGCTGGTATGTGGCGAGTGGGACGGCAGGGAGGACGAGGACAGGGACGAGGAGGAGACAAAGGGCACACGAGGACAATGGAAGAGGAAGGAAGAAAGGAAAGATCAAACTCCGACGTGAGTCATATACGGCACAGCCACCTTCTGGGGTATATAAGGAGGGCCTTTGTGGGTGATCCCATCTTTTCTTTCCCGCCCACTACAAACAAATCACAACAATGTCTTTTGCCTTGCCCGCTCGTCAGGTCACCTTTGGCCGTCCCAGCCAGTACCAACAGCAGCAGCAAAATGGCCTTGCCTTGCCCGGTGGGAACCCATACCAGCCCCAGAATGGCCTCGCGCTCCCGGGACCGTCGCCGCTGTCGAATCCATATCAACAACAACAGCAGCAGCAGACAAAGTCCCAGTCTCCTCCTCCTCCTCCGGCATCCAACGCCGTCGCAGGCCCATCCACACCCCCCATTCCGTCGACACCTATTCCCCTCACCCTCGAGCAGCAGCACATCACTGCCGTCGAGGGCATTGTCCCCACTCTCCAAAACATCGTTGCCACCGTCAACCTCGACTGTCGCCTCGACCTCAAAACCATCGCTCTCCACGCCCGGAACGCAGAGTATAATCCCAAGGTTGGTACAGTACACTGCTTATAATGTTGTGGCACGTCGAACTGTTTGGTTTCGCGTGTTATTAGCGTTTTGCAGCCGTCATCATGCGTATCCGCGACCCCAAGACGACTGCGCTCATCTTCGCCTCGGGCAAGATGGTCGTCACCGGCGCAAAGTCCGAAGACGACTCGCGGCTAGCATCGCGCAAGTACGCACGTATCGTGCAGAAGCTTGGGTTCGAGGCAAAGTTTTCGGAATTCAAAATCCAAAACATTGTCGGTAGCTGCGACGTTAAGTTCCCCATTCGCTTGGAGGGACTCGCGTACAGCCACGGACAGTTCAGTAGCTACGAGCCAGAGGTGACTACCTTGCCGCCCACTGTCTTCTCTATGCATGACTGACCTCCCCACTTCAGCTGTTCCCCGGTCTCATCTACCGCATGATCAAGCCCAAGGTCGTGCTCCTGATCTTCGTGTCGGGCAAGATCGTGTTGACGGGCGCCAAGGTATGCGTCTTCCTCTTCTTCGTTCACATACGTCGCAGCCGCTGCGGCGTGCGCGCACGTACGCGCGGACGTGATGTCCGCCGCGCTACCCCTCGTGGTTCATTGATCGCTGACCTCCTTTGCCTTCCTCAGGTCCGCGAGGAGATCTACACGGCATTCAACACGATATACACCGTGCTCTGCGAGTTCCGCAAGCCGTGACCTCCTCCGCGCGCACCTCTAAAAGCTGCATTGACGATTTGCATTTGCATACATGCGCGTCCGGGAAGGCGTAGAACGTAGTGCACGTACCCCTTCCTGCGCTTATTTTATTCTCTTTTTCTTTTTCTGGTCTCGGTCTCATGCGCATATTCCACCATTCCACAACCTACCATCCATACAAACCTACATACAACAGTAACATATAGTACATACAGCAGAAGCAATACAACGATGATTTGTCCCATATGAAGCGAGAAATTATTGATGGCTTTGGCTTTGTACAACGTTTGCACTCACATGTTGGAAGCTATCGCCCGTATGCAGGCCTGGCGCCTCTGCTTGAGCCTCTGTGGCGCCGAGGCAGATTCTATGACTCTGACAGGAAAGACCAAGAGGAACCCAGCGCTACAGAGTCAGCCAGTAACTTGAAGCTCAGCCAAGGGCCTATGCATGTTCGGGTCGGACTTTCGACCAAGGTGCGTCGTCGTCCTGCGCCCTCATTCGTGTCGGAGCTTCGTGGGAGATTTATTTGCCGGACTGCAATCGAGGCGCAGTGAGCAAAGTTACCAAAGTACGACAAGAGAATTTTTACCGCTCTCCTCTGAGATCTGTTCTTTGTGCATTTGGATGTGTTCAAATTTCCAGCCCAGCCCTGGACTAGTTTTCAACCCCATGCTGCCCGAACTCCGAGCACTACTTCTACCTGGAGTATGGAGGACGCGCAAATGCTACTGGATTGTCGATAACCGGAATCTTCCAGGAAGGACAAAGATCGGGACGCGTTCTCGCACCGGCACCATTCGCTCCGCGGTGCCACGTCCTCTCTCCGTGCTTGGCGTCCTCTGCGTGCTTAGCTTGACACCACCTCCATAATTCGAATGATCTCAATCGACGCAGCCAATCGCCGTTGGTGGATATTTTTAACCTCTACATAAATTTTTAACGGTCATAATTCCAATTTTTCACAATACGCGCAAACATGGCTCGAGTAGGTATAAAAGAGGAAGCGTACTCCTGCTATTCCTCAGCTTTTCAGCTACTTTCACCCCACCTCTCCTCCCTTCTAATGCCTTTTCCCCATTGGCGTCCCCACCTGTTCCCCGCTAATTAGCCTTTGGCCTCCCCAGTGAGTGCTGCTCGCGCTATAACGCGACGCGACGTCGAGACTAACCCGCCCGTTCAGTGCTGTCGTCAACGCCCTCAAGAGTACGCGCATGGGAGAGGCCGCCATGTCCGAAAGATCATATAGTCCGTATGCTCGCCCGCCGTTGTCCTGCGTATCGCTGATATGTTACATCCAGCCCAGTATACATCCAGGACGCCCATCTAACGGTCCCTCAAGATACCCCCGACGTGCGACACCCCCTGTTTGATGCCTCGTCCTCTTCCGCCGCGTTCCCTTCCGGACGGCTCTCTCTCACAAGTCCGTTCTCACTTCCACCCTACCCGCCCGCGCCACCCTCTTCCCTACGGCTCCGTCCTCAGCCTGACCTTCCTCGCCCTCACCTTCGGTTAGTGGGCTTGCCGAGATAGGATTCAAAGCGGCGAAGAACCCGGTGGGCATCGCCACGCGCGAGATGGATGGGCACAGTGTGGACGGATAGACTCGGGTCCAGGCCTTCCTCGATACCAGTCGCCCCGCTGCCCGCGCTGTGCACTTGCCTCGCTGGCGCGTAACTTACGACGGCAGCGGCGGTCACCTTCACGACCTGCCCGACATCGACTAGACTCTACTCCCGGAAGGACTGCGGCGTGACGGCCAAGGTGCGACAACACGGGGACGCCTTTGTTGTGCGCACACCACGGCACGCAGTCGCCAACAAGCTCAGCAAGACGCCGGCCACGGGGACGGACGCGCCACTACTCGCGGAGCTTCTTTGCTGAGCTTTCTTTCGGGATAGAGATGGATTCGATACAGGGTTGGTTGTGGTACGTTCCTTTCCTCTTCGCACGCTCGCTCTCAGATACTTACTTTCCTTTTCTCCAGGAAAGTGACTGCCGTTGTTGCCGTTCGTCGCCGCCCACCGGGATCGCCGCCGCCATCCCGACTCTCAGGCTTGTGGCCACGACGCCGACAAGGCACCCGACGCCCTCCGGCAACACCTTCCCTCCTCCCTTCCGCCTCCTCTCCCGTCCACCCTGGCGCTCGTTCCTTTGCCTCGGCCATCCACTACCTCTTCACACTACGTGCGGCACCCCCTCCCACCTTGGCGCTCAATACCTCGCCTCGGCCTTGCGCAACCTTCAAACTTCCGGCGAAACCCATTCTCCCCTGTGCTCGTTATTGTTCTGTCTCATTTCTCCTCTCACCACCGGCGAAACCCTTTTCACCTCTCGATACCCCGCCTCGACCTTGCGCTACCCTTCACACTTCCGGTGAAACCTTCCACCCCCCGCGCTCGTTGTTCTGCCTCGGTTTTGCGCTACATACCTCCTCTCACCGCGACACCCCTTTCCACCTTGGCGCTCGATACCCCGCCTCGGCCTTGCGCTACCCTTCACACTTTCGACGAAACCTCTTTTCCCCTGTGCTCGTTGTTCTGTCTCGGTTCTCCTCTCACCACCGGCAACACCCCTTTCCACCTCGGCGCTCGATACTCCGCCTCGGCCTTGCGCTACCCTTCACATGAGACTCTCCACCCCCTGCGCTCGTTGTTCTGTCTCGGTTTTGCCCTACCTCCTCTCACAACCGGCGACACCTCTTTCCACCTCGGCGCTCGATACCCCGCCTCGGTCCGCGTGTTATTTATTTCTGGTGTGAAGGTGATATGATGAATTGGGGTCGGTCTATTATTTATTTTTGATGGGAGGTCGAAGGCGGAACAGTTCCTTGAATAGAGTGTTGCTTCAGTACCCACAGGGGCCTTTTCTGTTTGATTCCTTCGTTTTTTCTTCTGAATAAAATTCCTGGCTGGCCCGCAGTTGTCTGTTTCGTTGACTTTGTGCCGTACGTCGTCGTTTGGTCTTTGAAATTCGAGACGCAAAAAACATTTCGACGCGCGTAAACGATCGCTGGTTACAGCTCGAATAGACATAAGCGCTACCTCTAAACTAAATATCGTCCTCCGGTCCATCCTCTATCATCTTAGCATAGTCCTCGTAACTGGCAAACGTTGGGAGTGACCGTAGTTTCTTCCGCCGTTGGTTGGAAGAGTCCTCCCGTTTGCGTTTTTTGTCACCTCCTTGGCTTATCCCGCCCCATTCCTCCTCTTCGTCATTACCACTTTCTCCATCTGTACCGTCGTATTCAATGAGCCCCGCCGGGAATCCTTCGTCGAGAGGAACGAGATCCTCGTTGTCCGAACCCTCCACTAACGAGAGTGCGTCGTCATCATCGTCGATTTCGCTGGCCTCGTCCTCGTCAAGGTCGGAAGGAAGCTCGTCGCTTTCTTCCATGAGATCTTCGTCCCCGGCGGCTCGAGGCATGGTCGCTTGCATTGCCTGATGGAGGGAAATCAACATCAATGCAAAACCAGCCAGACAATGCTGACCTTCCATATCTCGTCTTCTCCGAGATCGCTGTCGTCGTCCTCGCCAAACTCATCAGTGTCCCTAGCCTTCTTGGCTTCGTCGCCCGTCAGGTCCATCTCCTCCCCGGTCTCATCTCCTTCGTCCGAATCGTCAGAGTCCGAGTCATCGCCTCCCTTCTTCCGGCGATCGGATTTGGCAGATTTGGCCTTCTCCTTTTCACTTTTTCGGGAAAAGAACTTGTGGAAGAAGAGCTGTGGTCGGCGGCTTCAGGGAAGTATAAGATTGCAACATCGAGAAAACGCACTTGGTCGACCGGAACATCGGACTCCTTTTTACGGAGAAAGCCGCCCTCGTTGACTCGTTCTTCCATGTCCCCCATTTCACCCTTCATCAGTTTTACACCGCCGCCCTCCAGCCCACTCGCCGCGGGTTGCATGGCGCTGGCGCCCTTGCCCTTCCCGATCACCACGTTGGCATTATTGGCATTCGGCTTCACCTTCTTGGGGTTCTTGTACACGAATCGGTCCAAGAAATGCGATATTGTATTAAGAGAAAGGTCCGCGCTGGCAGTTATAGGTTGGCCAGAGAGCAGTTGCCTTGCATGAAGTGAGATCGCCGGATGGTAATGATGAAGCAGAGGCATCTATGAAAGCAAAGCATAAGACAGGCAAAGTCAACGATGTTCATTACATACCAACTCCCAGAGGGGAGACGATGATGCATGGGCGAATTTGGGGTCTCGTTTCCGGGGATCGTAGCTCTCACTTTCTGGGGATTCCGCATGAGCTTCGTTCAGCATGCTCCGCAGACCAGGTATACTGCTGAAGAGCTAAGCGACAGCATGAGTTGGAGTACAGTTAACGAACTGCACTGTACTCACTTCGCCGAGCAAGAACAGACCTCCAGCAATGAACTCCGTTGCTCCGCTGCCACCGCTCACCAGTACCTGCACAAACCTCCGCACGATTGCTTTTACGCGTTCGCCATCCGCGTTACCCGCGTCCGCCTTGACGGATTTGAACAAGAGATTGAGGTACATTGCTTGTTTCGACGATGTTGCGAGTCGATTGTCATGGAGGGACGAGTACAAGGTACGATAATATCGGTCCGTGATCGACGTTGATGTTGGGGTCGACGATGATGAAGCCGACGTCGATGATGGAGCAATGAGCGACGCAGAAATCTGCTGGATGAGTACGAGAGCTTGTAGAGAGATGTTGAAGGTCGAAGTGTGCGTAATGAGGAACAAGGTGTCGATGTGTTTGTTCAAACTGTGTAATTCATGAGTAAATGATTAAAAAGCGGAGGAGAGAAGGTACGCTTACCCAACGTCTCCTGCCTCGATTTTCGCAAACGGAAGTGCACGATTTACTCCAGTTAAAATAGCGGATATGAGTTTGGAGTGGACGTCTTCCACCTCCGCAAATCCTGCGGCGCCTTTAACCTCGGTTATTTTGCCTTTGCCTTTGCCCTTCCCCTTTCCGTTGTCTCGTACACGCCCACCCTTGTCTGTCTTGACCTCCGCAGCGTCCCCTTTTTCCTTGGCCGCCCTTTCGTCACCGCCTTCACCATCTGTGATATTGCTTTCCCCAAGTAATTCTTTGAACAGTTCGAAGTAGACATCAATCAGCTGGAGGGCTACGTCTCTGTCTCCGGGCGAAAGAACAATCTGGTTGAACGTGATGGTGGCATAGTACCGAGCATGTCCATTTCCCGTAGTTTTCTTCTCTTCTGTTTTGGGTTTTGCTTTGGGCTTTGGATCATCGGTGAACCGAATGTGCTTCGCGACGGTTTGGGCTGGTGGAGGAGGGGCGGCGGGGGGCCTAAGAACAAGGGCTATGATTTCGCGTACGATCACTGCCTTCATCGACGGATGAGATTGCAAGAGTTGAAGGAGGTGGTGAGAAGCACGTGAGCAGATAGATTTCTCGGTATCACCCTGTATATGACGGATTCAACGTGGCATATAACATGCAGTAATAGTAGAAACACACCAACTTATTCACCAGAAGACGCAGAAGATTCTGCTCTTGCTCCGGCTTCTCTCGAAGAAGGGTGAAGATCAGAGTGAGCGCTTGCGTTCGCACGTAGGGAAGAGGATCAAGAGACAGCGTCTTAAAAAAAAATGAAGACGGGTAGACAGACTGACAAATAGCCTACGCACCTCTAGGATCTGAAGAACGGAGAAGAAGTACTTCTTCAGCCAGTCTTCAAAGTACCACAAGAGGAGATGTTGGTCGGTCACCGATGGATGTGAAAGCGGCTGGTCTCGCATGTATCTGGCGGCGTGCATGAGAAACAACGCCGTGCTTCTGGAGGACGACTCACTTGAGTTTTCGGTCAGGCGCACCTCCGCCAACCCACCAATCCACCACACATCGCAACGCCTTGAGACTTTCTTCACGTCCGCCCTTTCCTTTTCCACGTTCCGCCATTCCCTTCAAAGTTTCCAACGCTTTTATGTTGTGCAGAGGGCTGCTCTGGACCAGGAGAGTCAGTGCACTTAGTCTGTCCGAAAGCGTCCCAGACTGGATAATCTTGGAAAGGAAATTGGCCTCAGATGCGGACGAATTGGACGACGAGGATGTTTGGAAAGTGAAGATGTCCGTGGTATGGAGGTTGGAAGCGCGGGTTGTGAAAGAAGCAAGTTGCATAGCAGAAACAACGGGCAAAGAGCCAGAGGCCGTCCCCAGCGGTGCCGCAGATGCATACCACTGTGAAGCGGGTGGTACGATGAAATGGGACTTGGGGTCAAGTGTAACCTTGGTCGGGAGTTGGATCTTGGGCTCTTCGGCCGCCGGCGCCGGCGCCTCAAGAGTTGCTTGTGCATCCGCTTTGCGGGGCCTCTTTTCTTTGTTTTTGGTCGGTTTAGCCTCGACCGCCGGGGCCATCGACGTCGAAACATCTGGAGTCGCGTTCACGCGTGCTTTCTTCTTGGAAGGCTCTTTTTGGGTCCCGGGTTTGGCCAAGGGTTTTTTGGCCTTTTTAAACGATTTGGAGGATTTCGAAGTGGAGGGTCCCTCCTCAACATCATCCTGGCCGCCCAAATTCAACCCTTTCAGGAATTGGGAGACATCTTTCGAAAGAGTGGGCTGAAAAACACGGTTTGAGAGTTGTGCACTACAAAGGTATGATACGATGACTTGCATCAGACTCGGCAGGAAGGGCTGTAGATTCTTTGGCGTTTTTGACGAGATCGTAGTCTGCTTTGCTTCCTCCGAGTGCAAGTACTTGATCCTGCAGAATAGCGTCCCCCGATCGCGATTTCTTGGAGGATTTCACTTTTTCCGAGGGCTTGGAAGGGCCAGGGGCGACAGGTACGCCCTTGTCTTTCCGCACACGGACCATTGGCAAGAAATTTATCGAAAGGTTGTTTGTTGATGTTTTATTCACGGTCTATTGGCTTGACGCCTCCGAGTCGACGGCACTTATTACTGTTCATCTAGATGCGCTAATCGTACATGTAGTTATAATACAAGAGCGTGCAGTAGCATACAATTAGGGCGATATGAAATTAAATACACCCACGGTGTTGCCAAATCCTGCCACACTATGAGATCTCGCCGTTTGGAAAGGCGACACACGCGTAAACGGTAGCCGAGGTATCGTGTCTCGAGAAGACATTGACGACCTCGAAGAGGCGACGGAGATGGAAGACGTCGAGGCCCTGGAAATGGCCGGGGTCGGTGTCTCGCTGGTCCCCACAAGAGCAACCAACGTAGAGCTCTGGACACGGGTCCCAGATGGGTCAAAGGACCACAGTTCCCACCGCTCCAGCGTCGCCAGCGTCAATCCCGACTGCGGCGCTCCAGGAACGAGGTTTACGCTCACGCTTTTCGCCACCGACCGTGGCTTCCTCCTAACCCCAACGACCCGTCGCTCGGATACATCCCACCCCCCTCTATCGCAGGGAGTGTCGGCCACGCACACGACAAACGCGTGCTGCCAAACCGACGCTGTCAAAGTAGGATACGGTCTTGTGGCATCGAGCGGCCCCAAGATCTCGTGATCATCACTGAGAGTCGGCACGGTCAAAGTATCCAACGAGTGTCGACCTGTGTCCTTCTCCGACGCCCGCCGGGAGTGCCAACCGTGGCCGGAGACCGGAAAAGGTGGCGGCTCAAAGACGGCAGCCAGCTTTGCCCGTGGTATGGATGGCGATGACCCCGGCGACGGCGCAATGCTGGTGGAACGAGAACGACGCCCGAGGCTGTCCCAAGAAGGGACACGCCGTGGAGGGTTGACGTTACATGAGCAGCGACGCCCCTGGTCGGTGAGGTATATCCTGAAGATATGTACAATATTGTCCACCGAGAAGGCGAGGAAGAACCCGTCCAGCGGGAGCTTTCCGCAGGAACGGCAGGTTACATATGGCGCGGGCGAAACGCGCAGGTGGTTGATTCGTCCAAGCCGCTCATCCAAGAGGTGTATGCGCTCTCCGGTGCTGCCATCCCAGAGGGAGACGGTCCCCGACTCCGTCGCAGCCGCAACCACCAACCGCGTACTCCCGCCCACTTCGGCGAAGCACGCATGGGCCTTCGTCACCAAGTCGGTCGGACTCCCTGCGCAGATGGAATGGTCGAGGAGTGTCAGCGGCGGCGCACCCCGTACCTCTGCCAGCTCGATCGTCCCGTCGTCCATGCAGAACGCCACGAGAACGCTGTCCTCCTGCGGGACACGCAGCAGGAGCGCCTTGACCAGCGATGCACGCCCCGACGGCGCAAAGTACGTCACAACCGCGTCGACACCAACCTCCCATTTCGCCGCTACACCGCTCTCATAAGTGGCCATAAGCGAAACAACAGGTTGCTGCTCCGTGGGCGAGCTAGGTTCTGAGAGCGGAGGCATGCGTCGCGTCCCGCGCGTGGAAGGGGACAGGAAATGCAGGTCTACAACACTCGCAGAGGAGTTTCCGAGGTAGAGGAGCGGTAATGGATGTATACCATCTTCAATTATGCTCCAAACAGCGATAGTCCCCGCGCCAGTCCCCACTGCACAATACCCTCCGTCCGCATCCACGGCGACGCACGTGACTCTTGAAGAAGCGCTCGAGGTGCTGGCGGAGCGCAAGAGCACATCCGTAGCGTCGATGGCGATATGTACCCGGCTCGGCATCCGCCAAATGATGACCTCGTTCTGCGTCCCGATCGACACCACCACTTGCCCATCTTGGCTAGTTGCAATGAGCTCGACGTCGCTCGCAAATGCGCGAGGCAGGGTAGAGAACGAGATCCTGCCCTCGAAGGCGCTCTCATCTTCCTCTGGGACATCAGGCGAGTCCAAGTCCGGGCGATTGCGCTGCGCCTCGAGCAGTTCGGCATCCTTAAGCAGGTACAGCAGTAAACCCCATAGCACGCTGGTTGTGACAGTGATCGGTAGTACGACGATCTTGAGCAACCAGAAGACCATGCGCAAGGTGCGCATGGAGGTTCTCGAGCGGTGTATGTCGGTACTGTCTGAATGATGGTCTGAATGGAAGGTGAGGACAGTGGGGGCTTCGATTCGAAGATACAGCGGTTTTTCGTTGGGATTCAAGGTTTTCCAGATATTCCAGGCAGGAGAATCGTGTTGGGGGGTGGTCGAAGAGAAGTTGGTTGTAAAGCGTGTGAGAGCAGGCCGCATAGCCTCGTCGATGGGAGGCCGGGTTTCCGTAGGGTATGTCGTGTAGTATAATGTGCCGGTGATTGCCAGAAGCTACGAAAGCTTGAGCGAAACACAAAGACGCGGTGGTGTGAACATACCATCAATAAACTGATATTCTTGGTGGCGCGCCCACGGAGTAAACTCTGAGTTACAAGAGCAAGTTTTTCCCAGGGAGTACGCGTCTTTTTCGAGATTGTCTCTCCCGTGACTAGAGGAACGGCTGGTGCCAAACTTGGATTTTGTCTTAGAAGATCATCAAGCTGAAAATCTCCACTTTAGTATCTAATGCTTGGAGTTGAGAAAAGCTTGCCTCAAGACGCTGGATGTCGATAGATAGAACGGCCATAAAGAACGTGTGTGCCAGAAACCAATGCGCCACAAGAACGACGATCGCGAAAACACAGAACTGCCGGATGGCACCTGCTGCGAATACAGCGATGACACCCAGAATCGCGTTGTAGGATACAACTTTGAGGGTGTTAGAAGTGCCCGCATGGCTTAGCCCTTGGGCGATACGCTGCTTTACGGACAGCGTGACGGAAGTTTTTCCAACTGCATCCACCTTGAGACTACGGGTGAGTAAGGGTCGGGAAACACAGAATGGTCACGAACCAGATTGAACATGTTTTCGGCGCCAACGAATACAATCACGATAGGGAGAAGTTCCCTGGAAGATATTGAGTCAGAATGTGGCATTCTAGGAAGAGAAGGAGAATTACCAAGGAACCATTGTTACTTTGAAACCGACCAATGCACAAACACTGACACTGGTGATTGTACTGACCGCAATCTCAACCAGAGCAGTGAATGTGATCCCAACACGCGAGTGGACCGCATCCATGCGTCGCATGGACCATGAAACATACACGAAGAAGCCGGTATATGCCAGATACAGGAGAGCAGAAATGGCTGTCCATCCCTTGTCAAGCGGTCGGCTTTCGTCGTCATACTGCAGCCTCTTGAATGATGGCTACGTGCGATAGGACAGAGGTACTGACCTCGAGCGCGATCAGAGTTGGTTCCTGAAACTTGCCAGTCCGCGGAGTAAATTGGCTTGCCACATCGACTGCCTCCAACCATGCCAGGTGTTCCTCAGGTCCGAGACAGTCCGAGTTGGGGAAAAAGTATGTGAGTGCGAGGAACATTGCGAAGTCGAAATTAGTGCCGGCAACGTGGGGTTCATCGGATCCGCGGCCAGCTAACACCATTTGCGGGCTGATAGGAATGCCAGCGATAGATACGTTTCGATTGCTGAGCGTGTCGAGAATATTGGAATCGTCGAGCAGTGTGGCCGGATTGTAGCGCCAAAACGCCAGAGGGGACAAAACAAAACATGTCCCGTCAGCATGCTTGAGACATGGAAGCTGCAGGGCGTCAATGCGACGCTCGAGGTCCAATGTCGATTGGAGGATTTGGTGATTTACGGCGCCATCAAACGGACTGTGTATGAAGATTCGCTCGACGCGAAGAGTGCCATCAGAAGGACAACTGACATGAGTCCTTGCGAGGGAAACGGCGTCTTCCAGCACGCGTAGGGAGTCGTGTCCTGTCCATATGTCTACGAGGTCCTGCGGATATTGAGAACGGGTGACGTCGAGGATTGATAAGAACTCGGGATGGGACGACGAATACAAGGCAAGGGCGGGGTAGAAGAGAGAGGTGATAACGACGCAGGACACCAGTATGATACGGATTTGGTGGGTTGCACAATGGCTGAAATGTCAAAATTTTAGCCTCCTCATTTACGGGTACACGACCCGACATACAGTCCGAATTGAAGGAAGAATCGATTCCCGTACATCCTAGCATATTGAAGCAAGACGCTGGGACCATAACGGACCATGTTGGGAGTATGATTGAGGTCGCAACGTTGCGCAACGTGCTGTTACGTCGGATGTGGATTCGAGAAGCGAAGTGAGAGTAAAGAGCAGGAACGGGTTCACAGAAGCATAAGATAAGGAGTCCTTTAGCGACGTCGATGGCAAAATGGGTTCAATGGGTCCAGTACACCTCCGCCGCAGTACTCGCTGGAGGTCGAGAATTTCGAGAGCGTCTAAGTGACAGCGGGCCGGAAAAGGCAATGCCTGCCAAGCTCGCCCGATATCTCCGAAGGCGGTCATGAGCGGGCAGACTGGCGGAATTGATGGCGGATCGATGGCAGATTTCTTCCAAGTATTTCCCTGAGCGTTGGAGTCTTGAAGATTCAATTTAAGTTCAACTTTCTGGCGGTTCTGGGTCGGTTCGCATGTACAATTCACCGGCAGGACAGTCCATAAATATCGCAGGAAGTGTGTTCATTTTAGTCACTCGCTCCCAGACACACTGGCAGCCAAACACAGCTCATGACAGGGAACGTATGGGATCGGTTCAACAAAATTGAAATGGGGCAATTTTTAAACGAGTCTACGGTAGAACAAAAAAATGGAGGTCAAGAAGATATAGATATTTAATATGTATATCACAAGTTCAACTTGAACCGACAGGGCTGAATCTAAATGCAGGATTCCGCTCATCGATGAATCCCCATACAGCGTCTTGCTTGATTTCTTCCCCTCTCCATGCGCTCAGCGACGCAGGAAAATATGGTAATACGTCCACTAAGCTCAAATCATGCGCCAAGACCACGAAAAAATCCTCGTCCGCGTCGAAAGCCGCAACTTTGTCAAGGGACACGCGCGCCGCAACGGGGTCCATGTCAGCAGACGCGGGGAGGTCTGGGATAGATAGGAGGGGTTGCGCGCGCGAGCGCACATCGAAAACACCCGGGCTACTGTCAGGAGACCAGAAATATTGCGTCGACACCGCGGTTTTGGATGCGGCAAGGAGATCCGCAGGGCAGGGGTACGTGTGCTGAAATCGCGGACGGGGACGCAGCTCGCCCGCATGATGGCAAGTGTCAGCGCCGAGCACAATAAATGAAGTGGGCGTCACCCGTGCGAGCGCAATCATGTGTCCAGCCAAATGCTGTCGACGCATCAATATAGAGTTGGCTTGTGAGGCGAGAAACTTACACCAGGTGCGTTCAACAGATAGAAACTCCCGTCGCCAAAATAGTCCAGGGCCGGAAGTCCACTGAATGTTAGATTTGTGTTGTTAAAATTTAGTTCAGTAACCTTTCGGCCGCTAAAGAAAATGAATATGGCGCCAAGAAGAGTGTGTAGCACATACGCAAAATCGCTGGCTTGTAACGCAGCGTCTGGGAACTCAGGATAAAGGCTTCGATTGGTTCCAGGCCCGATTACGAGGTCGGTGGTGTTGGGGAATTTCGACATATCTGAAATATGGTCGAAATGTGAATGGCTAGAACAAATGAGCGCTTCATATCCCGGAACTGTAATACAACCAAACCTCCAGATCACAGTCTCTATAGTGTCGAGCGGGATACCCCCTTCCTCCAGGAGTACTGTGATGTCTTTAAATGGCTCCACAGAGTATACTCCGCTCCGGAAAAGATTGGAGACGCTGGGTGGGAAGTTCAACGGGTCACTTCGCATGCCCAAGTCGAACATAAAGTGCTTCCCGCTGGCGATGTGCTCGACAAAGAATGCGTGGAGGGGTAACTGAATGGTTTCATGCCCCGGGAGAACAGGCTGAAGCAGATTCCCGGGCAAAGTCACGGTGACATTAGCAACATTGAACGCTCTAACGTCCACGATTTGGTTTGAAGGCGGAATTCCCAAGAGGCTAGCCGTACACCGCAGGGAAAATGAAGCAAGGAATAGCCAGGAGAGCATGGTCGAAGAAAAGCAGTCTTCAAGGCTCAAGCGCTCAAGTACGGTATGTATTTATGTTGAGCATCGGTCCACGGTGGATACATATACGGCTGTCGGCGTAAGGTGGGTCAATTGTTGGTACTTACTAAGGTTTCGAGTTGAGTCGAACGCCAGCGGCTCCGACCTCAGCTGAGTACTAGTAAGATACCCTTGGGGAAACCCGATGATTCAAACCAGATGCGATTCGTTCAAGTTCTCTCTGACCTTGCTTCATAAAGCTCAGCGCACGTCCCAGGCAGTAATTGAGAAAATAAAAACAGCTCAACTTCGTGGAGGTAAAGTGTGTTGCATACTTACTCTAGACGCTAATATGCTTGGCCACCTGAAGATTTCCGCTTGGACGAGGGATTTCGAGAGACTGCTTGCCGTAACCATCGATGACGTGCTTCAAGTTGTGCTCTGCTACCATAGCAACCATACTTTGAAGCCTACTTCGCACTGGTAAGGTTCGGAGCGGATGATGCGTCATTTTGGCCCTGCTCTTCTCCTGTCTTTCAACCTCGTCTCGTGCCAGCCAGCTCAGCATCCGTTCGAGATTGATCCTACCCAGTTCGAAAACCATCACAATGAGCCAGGTATTGTACAGGCTCTTACAGGCTTCGGAGTCGGCGAAAACAGGCACTTCCTCTAACGCCATACACTAGGATTTGATCTCGACCTGGATTCCCGTCGCCTTGTACAATTTTCTTTGGAAGAAGAGGCAGTTTGGATGACGGAACGAGACAAATTATTGGCTAAAACGATGGGGAAAGGCTACTTGGATATGTGGGCTTTTTCTCGACTTGAATACAGGTCCACTCTCACGGAAAATACAAAGAACTGAGACCCAATCGCTCGGTACCCTATTCAAGAAACGCCGGTTCTCTTACCCCAACCCAAACTCAACCATCGTCGCTGGAATTATTAGCAACCTAACTACATCGGAACCACGCGAAAACCTACAGCATTTCACGTCTTTCCGGACACGCTACTGCCGTTCTGACACTGGAAAAGCCAGTTCTGAATGGCTTCTGCACAAAATACAAAACTACACCGCAGAACTCGCGAACGACGAGCAAAAACCTCTGATTTCTCTGGAGCTGTTTCGCCACACCTGGAAGCAACCCTCTGTTGTAAGTTTTTCCAGACATCTTCCCTAGCACTGTTACATGTCTGTAGATCGTTAGAATGACTTCGCCAGACTCGGTTGACTCGGATCCCATTACCATCATAGGCGCACACTGCGACAGTATCAACACGGAAAACCCCTATGTATGGTTGTAGTTTACTTCTTCATTCCTCCTCTTAAATATGACCCAGCTGCCCGCACCTGGGGCTGACGACGACGGTTCTGGCACCGTAACAATCCTGGAAGCCTATAGAGGTTTGAACTTCGCTACCTATATCCGAATGTTGCCTAATTACTGCAGTTCTCCTGCTCGCCGGATATATTCCCACGTCCCCACTAGAGTTCCATTTCTATGCAGCGGAAGAGGTGTGGCACATTTTTCAAAACTTACATACCGCTGAGGCTTTAATCACTGCAGTGCGGATTACTTGGCTCTCAGGCTATTGCCGCTGCCTACGAGTCCTCTGGAAAAGAAATCAAGGGAATGCTCCAATTCGACATGACGGTCAGCAGAGCAGTTGCTTGAGTTTCAGGTAGCTTATACCCGTCTGTGAAGGCTTGGATCAAATACGGCTCGCGTGAGGAAATGGGTGTTGTCACCTCTTCGTCCGACGACGATCTAACCCAGTTCGAAATCAAGCTTATTGAAAGATATGGTCGGCGCTGGTTACATTCTCGTGCAATTCCATGTTGAGAACATCGCATAGTTGATATTCCTTGGGTGTGGGAAGAAAATGTAGGTTCAGGCATGACCGACCACTCCTCATGGACGAAAGCTGGATATCAATCGTGTCATGTTACCGAAAGTGCATTTCGAAACGCCAACATCTGGAGCGAGTCAACCTTTTCATGAATTGTGTTTTCTAGCTTACCAAGTAAAGCAGACGTACACCGGCCGAGCGATACTATTGACGTCTCTCCCGAGTTCTCATTAGACCACATGCTTCAGTGGGTTTCTTACATCTACGGCGGAATTACCTGAGTTGAATGGTTGCACAGATATTCCAAACTTGCGGTAGCTTTCGCGGTGGAGCTTACAAGCTATATGTGACTGATAGATGAGCAACATATAAGTAAATGCTTCAATGAACTGTCGTCGAACATTTTTTGTGGAAAGCTTCGTGGCGGGCACGGGTGCATATTAAAGCCAATGCGCTCGTTTTGGAGCAGGCTGCGAAGTACTTAGCCACCGTCGGTGCAGGTGAGCCCCGACGCGTTTATGCCTCCAAACATGCTGTTAAAACCACCGGTAGCGCTCCGCGACGAAGGAAGAATGTAGCAAATGGATGTGAATTATAATGATGGTAAGCTCATATTTCGACGCGGTAATAATTTATCTTGTTGTAACTTTTGCTGCTTCATATATTGTATCGTATCTTTCGCGCTAAGCTGGGCGGTCAAAAAGACATGGGTGAGAAATAAAAGCGTTACGCACGATGCGAAACCCGTGGTGCCCAAAGCCTTTGCGGCCATTCGCCTGGTGAACCGAACGAAACTGGACGCGATCCGTGGATTTTGCAGTGCCTTCAAAGTGTGGTTGGGGTCGGGCGCTGTCGCACGAAGCGGTGCCATTTTGGATCGAGCTGGTTTCACACCTGCCGACTCTACCGCCTTTCCAGTGTCCTTTGTCGCGATGGCGGGATTCTTTTTCTGGCCTTCACATATCAAGAGCCGTATCTGCATTCCCCTCCACCCGAGAAGGTCCGCGCCTGTCTGCATCACGTAGTTGTCGATCCCACCTTTCTACGAAGAAAATCAGTAAGGAGCAAAACGAGGAGATGAGTAGAGTAGAGCCACCTTCTTGATGGTCTTCAGCGCCGTTGTAGTCAGTTTCACCCGGACATGCGACTGGAGGGTATCGGAAAAGAGCCGTTTACGCTGGACGTTAGGGAGCCATGTGCGACGAGTTTTGTGGAGGGAGAAGGGGACACTATTCCCGTATTGCTTGGTTTTCCCTTGAAAGAGACCAAACTGAGAGCGTTTAAAGGGTTGCGGGGTCACCGCAACCTCCGACACGGCGCGCGCTCCAAGTGCTACAAGTGTTGGCCGCATCGTGATTGGGAGGCTGTTGGTACATAACCATCAATAACGCGCCGCACCTGAGGCTCCGTGGGATTCGTGAACGTGATATACGGAACCAGCCTCCTTTCGCACTGCGCAGTGCATTATGCGCCTTTTAATCCCCACCCTTCTCCTGGCTTTAAAGCTTGTTTCGTGCCAGCCCGTTTGAGATTGCTCCTACTACCCAGGTCGAAAACCATCACACGCAGGCTGAGATCCGACATGACGGTCAGCACAGCAGTTGCTTGCTTTTCAGCGTAGATCGACCCGACTACGCAGGTTTGGCTGAAAGCCGGTTTGCATGAGGAGATGGGCTGTTGTCACCTCTGCGACCGACACGGATGAGGATCTGACACAGTTCAAATCAAACTCATCGAAAGTTACGGTCGGCGCTGGTTTCCTTTTCCGTGTTCAGCAGTTGATATTCCCTGCGTAGGGAAGGATAGCAAAATGCAGGCTTGACCGACCACTCCTCTTGGACGAAAGCCGGGTATCAATCGTGCTATTCTTCGAGAGCGCATTCCCAAACGCCAACGTCGGGAGTCAGTCGACGGTCGTGAATTGGGATTTCTGGCTCACCAGTACAGATAAACACGGGACGAGAGAGACCACTAATTTCTCACCCGAGTTCTCATTAGAGTTCAGTGAGTTTCTTACTAGACGGCGGAACTTTCTTGATTCAGAGTTCGCACACGACATATTTTCCGAGCTTGCCGAAGGTTTCGCTTTCGAGCTTACAAGTTACATGTACTAGAACCAAATAATCGAAACTGCTGCGTATAGTATCGTCTAACGTTTTTGTGGAATTTTTGGGGGGCAAGTGGAGGTTGAGTGGAGGGCATGTTGTACGGCCCGAGATGCCCGTGTCGGACGTAGGCTACTCGTAGGCTGCCTAGCTGCCTCCTCTGCATCTAGTTGGCAAACGATGGCAGCCAGTGAGAAGGATACAGGACCACCTTGAAATTGGCGCATTGATGCGCCTGTTTGATGCGCCCGCAAGAGTTACTCCCTGTCACGCACACGTGAGCTTTTCGACTTTCTCGATGGCTTCAATGTCGACAGTGACGAGGCCTCTTCTCCGGCGAGGTACCTTCCAGATATTTCCTTCTTTCTTTAGGCTTATGCATCTCTCCAGTGTTACACCAATCCCATGCTCGGCGCGTCGTCACCAACCTTGAAATGCCCGCAATGTCGCCAACGATGACCGAAGGAGGAATTGCGGCATGGAAAAAGAAGGATGGAGACTCGTTTGTAGCGGGGGATGTCCTGCTTGAGATCGTACGTCGCCTGTGGTCGTTGGATGTGACCCCCGAGTTCACCCGTATCACCGCAGGAAACGGACAAGGCCACAATCGACGTGGAGGCCCAGGACGACGGCGTCATGGGCAAGATCCTTGTGTGTCCTTATCCTAGTGGCTCATTTCTGCAAACATAACGAAGTCCTAGGTTCCGGACGGCTCGAAAAACATCGTCGTCGGCAAAGTCATCGCTCTACTCGCAGAGGAAGGGGACGACATCTCAAATCTCGAAGCTCCCAAGGAGGACGCGTCCCCTAGACGGAAACCTCAGCAAGAAGCCTCTTCCTCCGCGTCCACACCTCCGCCCGCACGAGAATCAAAACCGTCGCCCCCGCCGCCGACATCCCAACACGCTCATTCCTCCACCGCACCATCCCATTCGCGCCCATTGTTCCCTTCCGTTCACCGTCTCCTCATCGAGAACGACATCTCGAAGCCATCCGCGATCAAGGGCACCGGCGTACGCGGTATGCTGACCAAGGGCGACGTGCTCGCGTTCCTCGGCAAGGCGTCTGGCCCTCTGGGGACGTACAAGGAGACCCCTCCGCCCATGGCTCAGGCTCAGCCAAAAAAAGAAGAGTACAAGGTGCGGTTGTTTCGATGCCCCAATATATTAATCCTTACGGTTATCCCGCTGCAGCCATTAGATGGGCCCGCCCTCCGCCAGCTGATCGTCTCGACCATGTTGCAAAATTCGATCAAGGCATGGACTCCCGTGTCCGGTGCGTTGTTTCTTACTCTTCCGCCCTTTAAACTGATGTGACCCTTCCTAGATTCCATCGCGCGGGCAGACTTTGACTCTATTGTCGCGGACTATCTCCCCTCGGCGTCTACAGCACCACCGAAAACAAAATCATCGCCCATTCCACCGCCCTCAACGCCAAAGACTAGGGATTGGCTGGATGGGTTAATTTGATTCTTTTTTTGCTTAGATTTTGGATGTCGATAATAGACTGGCGAATACAAAACAACAACGACAGCCCTGTGAGCTTCGCCGCACTTGCATTTAGAACTGAGTGTTGAAAACGGGATGTGCACGAGTCTACTTCCGTGACCATGGTCTTGATCTGGTTGACCTATCTCGACTAAACACCGAGTACCTCTCAAAAATGATCAATGGACGTCTAATACGATACAGGCCACAGCCACCCTATCTCCAGGATGGGTATCGCAGGAAGGGTATCGTAAATATGGATACAGGTTGTGGTGCGAGTGGGAAAGTTAGTTCTCTGAGCGGCTGGCATATTTTGACCGTGCTCTAAGGATATGCCCGTATTTGAAGAGAAGCTATGGAGTGGACGTCAATAACAACATTCATGATCTTATTGTGGTCCTGGTCTCACCCAAAAGACGGCCATCATAACCAGAGAGACGCCCGCCAACAACGCTGAGCCGGGACCAAGCCCCAGGTTATGGAAGAAAGCTCGCCCGAATAACCTGAAAGCGGTTTGAGATCTAGCGAAGCAGAGGCCAAAGCAACATAACGTACGGGAATACGCTAGCAATGCAAGACCTAAAAAGACCGTTGCCCGCCAACGCCGAGCCCGCGTATGCTGGGTACGCTGAAGTAATATAAATGAGGATGCTCTGGAAGTTGAGGAACAGTCCAGGCAGGTAGAGAGAGGCGCCGATGACTGGGACGATCCAAGGGATGCTCGCTTTCGAAGTGAAACCGAAAATGAGCACGCTAGCCGGGATGAATAGGCTGCCCATGAGTCCTATCTCGAGCCGGATCTCTGGTTGAATGACTTTGTTCGCTTGGGCTGCTCTGATGTACCGCGGAGTAATGTGGTACTTTTGATAGACGCAGTAGACCGCGTACTGCATGCCAATGTGAGGAACGACAACGCGGGAGGGCCTAACTACTCACGGTAAGGACTGATGTGACCACGTATCCCAAAAAGGGCAGGCTGCTGACGCCGAAATTGAAGTGGTAGATGTCCGTAAAGACGAGCGGGAATGACTCGAACCAAAGATAGAATAGCGCATCTGGGAATGGCACTTCAGCTATCACGAAAGCTTCAAGAGCCCAAAACTCACAAACGAAGCCCAAGTACACATTTGTGAACGCCAGGACAGGCTCAGTCATAAGGACGAACGGGCGCACGCATGCCTCATACATGATCTCGCCAGCGGTCTGCGACTCCTGCGCACGCTCAGCGACCGTATGTAGATCGTCGTTCCCCGCCAACTTGCGCAGCCGCCGAGCGCGCTTGAGAAGGATCGTAGGCTCATATGTCTCGGGAAGAAGGAGCGCAAGAAAAATGAGTGCGAACCCCGAAATCCAGAGGAGCTCGTACATTGGCCAACGCCAGCCGTTGGCCTGAGCCGCAAACGAACCGGCGACTGGACCCACTATGGGGCCGGCGATTGCAAAAACCGACCAGATTCCGGTGACGTAGGGAAGCTGTTGGAGGGGGAACATGTCGGCCATCGAAGCCCCTCCCGACGCGGGTGCCAAACCGCCGAAAAATCCTGTGAGGAATCGGAACGCGAGTATCACCTGAATATTCTTCGCCAAAATGATCGGGACTTGGAGCACGACGAAGATAAAAAGAGTGTAGATATAAACTGGTGTTCTGCCAATGGATGGAATCTCTTGCAACGGTGCAAGGAAGATTGGTCCGACTCCGTAGCCTAAGAAGAGGCTTGAGGATACTATGAGCAGCATATGCCTAGAAAACTCACCAATGATGTACAGTGTCAGCCCGAGGGTGGCATGTACCAGCGAAACATTGAACTCTTGCATAATACCAGGAATCGAAGCAGTGTATATCGCAGAACCAATGTAGACACTGAAAGTCAGGAAGCTGATGCTCGATGAGACGAACACGCGCTTGGTAAAGGACCAATTTCTAAAGGCGGTCTCAGTGATCATTTAAGCAAAGCAGGTTCAATGCAGACCTCGGGTTGTCTGGGTCGTCCTCTCCGTCCCATCCAACGAGGTTCAGATCAGAAAAGCCCATAATTTGGCTGGGGGACATCCGCCCGCCATCTTCCACCTCCTTGACAAGATCCAAAGCCATCGAGTCCCTCTTCACTTCCACTGCAAGCGAGTCTACGGACTCGTTGATCTTCTTGGGGCTATCCTCCACCGCCGCGGGTTCCGCAGTGGGCGCAAACGCAATCTCGCTCTCGGATGCCGGGACAACGAACTGCGAAGGGGTGGCGTACACGGATAGTCGCTGCTCCGCATGGGGTGAGAGGCGGCCACCGTCGGATATCCGGCTTGGCGGTCGGGCGTCCAGGGCAATAACAGTGAACGACGCCCGTTTGTTGGACACAGGCAAGTCTCCCTCCTCGTTTTTCGCTTCGTCGTGAACCTTTGGCACCACGGAGACAGCGACGGACACCCGTCTCGACGAGGCCGGAGGCAGGAACTGGGGCGGAATGATATACCCCGGGCGCTGATCTGCGTAGGGAAGCAGCCTCCCTCCAGAGAGATGGTTGAGGAGCTGGCCGACGGTAGAGTCGCGAATCAGGTCCTTGACCATTGTGCAGAAATGCCTCCACGGAGTGGAGCAGAGGACGATATGTATCTCCACCTTTATTGACCGCTAGAACACAGCCTGGAATCGAGCTGACTGTAAGTTAGCCTATCACTTGTACGTGTTCAGACCTAGGAGGCGGTTGCGTGGATACCCATTAATATTGGTGCTTCGGATTCAGCTTCAATCTTGCCATCTTCGAGTCCGAGGGAAATAATCGACGTTTGGGTAATGATCGTTGGAGAAGTACCGTTGATCACAACACGGAGGTCTAGGTGGATTCCTTCTTCTGCATGGACGTTAGATTCCCGCATTACTTAAATACAATCGACATATAAGAACCTGGCCCGAGCGAAACATCTCAAGGCCTGTCTCATTGACAAAGGCAAAAGGAAACGTACCAAGAACTTTTCAACATTGACATTTCCAGTATATTACGTAAGTGCGTCTTGGTCCTTCCTATTAGCCCAGTGCGCCCATCCCTTTTTATCGGACTTGAATCGTCCCCAGAGCTTCACCGCGGTTAGAGGGGTACTCCATGGGGAAAAAAACTCACGTAGGTGATAAAGTCCTCGTCTTTCATGGCTTGAAAAAGAGCATTTGGATCTTCCGCGAGCGTCGTGTTGTCCTCGCACAAGCGTTCAATCTTCTCCTTGACTCGGACGGAGACGCCATACATGTAGTGTCGTGCATCGTGGCTGTTTCGCGCTCGTAAGTTGTCTGCCAATGTATGAGAGCGGTGCAACAAACTAGGCCAGCGCTCGGTTGAAACACCGGGCACCAATGATGAGCTTGAAGCGGGGCGGGTACGGTAGATTGCGCGCCTCTGCGTTATTTTCGAACGATGTAGCCTTTCCATATTTGATTTTCTTCTCTGGCAAGTCCTAAGCCTGCCTGAGCACAGCCGTTCATGCGGAGACAGCGAAAATCACCTGGAACGTTGTGTGGTCGTAGATGCCCTTTTGCGTGGATAGCTCGTAAGAGCCGTTGACATCGCACGAGTACATGCCTCGGGTCCAGCAAGCATGGCAGTCGTCGTTGCCGTCGCAAGAAACTCCGTCTGCGAGATGAGGTCGCAGATTCAAAGTCGCGATAAAAGGCGCTTTCCACGTCGAGAGAGTCATGGAGTCGGCGAGGGGGTCGATGTGTCGCTTCAAAGCTGTGACCGCCGTGTCAAAATACTGCTCTGAAATCGGACGATGAGTATGGGAACGATGGGCGGGATATAGACTTACTTTCAACCTCCGTGGCCGTAGTCAAGTATTCGGAATCAGAATGCAACGCGATGATATACTCAACGAACACCGCAAAATGCTCGTCAAGTTCGCGGTTAGAGTAACGCATGAGATCGAGGGCTGCGTCAGCGTCAGCGTCGTCATCTCCTTCCCCCGGTTCAACGATGAAATTCTCCTCCTGGTTATCCAACTCCAACTCTTCTCCGCCATCCCCCTCTTCCTCCTCGTCCACTTCTTCAAAAGGGGTGAATTCCCTCCATAGACCGGCCTCTTCGTCCTCCTGAGCAGCGTCCGCCGGGACGGGCGCAGGCGAAGACTTGTTCTTCCGAGCTTTCGCGTATCGCTCGAGCGCGCTCGACCTGATTTGTTTCCTAGTCGGCTTGGAGGAGGTCGGTTGAACGGGAACTAGATGGAAAACTGTGAAACCAAGGCATCGAGAAGAGGGGAAACACGCACGCGCAAGATCTTCTGGATCGTCATCGGAGTCTAGAACGAGAACACCTTTTGCAGTCTCCTTGGGGTCCTCCACCTCCTCCTCGGAGTCTGACTTGCGGCGCAGCCTCCCTTTCCGAGGAGAATTCAACGCAGAGTCGCTCTCCGCGTCCACAGGAGACACCTTGACGAGTCGCAAGCGTTTTCGGACACCACCACCGCTGTCGTGATCGTCGGAATCCGACGAAATCTCAATTTTGCGTCGGTTACTCCGTTTTCGCGGCGACACCACCGAGTCGGACGCGTCAGAGTCCTGTGATGCCACCGGGGGTGGTGATTTATGGCGCCGCGCCTTCTTTGGTGTTGGTTTTCTGCTGCTATCATCCCCATCGGAGTCTGCGAGTGCTTTTGCCACCCGCCGCGTTTTGCGCTTGACGCCGACATCGCTCAGGTCGGATTCCTGCGCGATGGGTTCAGTCCTTTTAGCCACGCGACGCGCTCTCTTCTTTAGCGGTGGTGGTGATGCTAGCTCTGGATCCGCTGTACGCTTTCGCTTGTTCTGGGGCATGGACTCGATTATGATGGAGCAATATTTGAAGGGTTGACAAGAGCGTGACTTTGCTTTCCACGCGACTTTAGCGGGTGATCCGAGGCACCGCTTTTGACCACGCGACAACGCGGCGTATTGAGCACATTGACATGGAAGCCTGTTAGTACCCAACCAAAGTGCACAAAACGCCCGACGCGAAATACTTATATGAAGGAGTTGCCAAATTTACTACCATACCTCTTTACTACAAGAAAAGGTACTTACCTAAGAGGTCCTGACGTAACGGCGCCGAAGGTGCTACGAGCCTTCAATTATTGTAACGTCTGTTACTATGTCGAGGTCGATTTTCAAATTCGTCCGCCCTAGCGTTCTGCTCGTAACACCCAATAACCCCGCAAAGCCGCACCTTTCCAATGACTTCCTTCAGCGCCATGTGGTGGGGCAAATGGCACCCTCCCGCCGATCCAACGCACCTCTCTTTCAAAGGCAAGACCGTCTTGGTCACCGGGGCCAACTCCGGCCTAGGCCACGAGGCCACAGTCAAGTACGCAGCCCTAGGCGCGTCGACCCTCATCCTCGGCGTCCGCACCAATGAGAAGGGCGAGGAGGCCAAGGCGGACATCATCGAGAGGACGCACTGCTCCCCCGACATCTTCATCATCGAGACGGTCGACCTCTCTACCTTGGCGTCCGTCAAGGCGTTCGTCGACCGCGTCAAGGCGCGTGTTCCTGAGCTGCACGTCGTGCAGCTTGTCGCCGGTATCATGAACTGGGACTACGAGAAGAGTCCCGACGGCTACGAGATGTCGCTTCAGGTAAACGTCCTCTCGACGGGCCTCATGGCCCTTCTCCTGCTGCCGAAATTGCGCGAGACCGCCGCCGCGCAGCCCAACTTCACCCCCCACATGTCCGTCCTCCTTAGCGTTGCCGCCTGGGAGGTCCAAGACAACTGGCTCCCGCCCGGCCAGTCCCTCATCCAGCGATGCGACGACGCTGCAAAGTGGGACAACATCAAACAGTACTTCCTCATCAAGCTCGCGACCTGGTACGTCCTGCAAGGAGTGCTCGAGCGCGTCAGGAAGGACGAGGCGGGAAAACAGGTGGTCCTCAACGTCACCTGCTCCGGCCTCTGCAAAACCCGCCTGAATCGCAACCTGCCGCTGGCCGTCAGGATCTTCATGGCTATCCAATACTTCCTCTTGGGCCGGAGCGCCGAGCAGGGAGCTCGCACCCTGGTTAGCGCCACGGACTTGGGCCCCGAGAGCACGGGCAAGTTCTGGCGAAACGATGAATACTTCGGGTAGGCACTCGTCGCGAGCCTTGCTGAGTCGCTGACGTTATTCACAGACCGAGCAAGCTGATGCAGAGTGAGCGCAATACCGAACTTTATCGCGAGACGTGGGACGAGTTTTTAAGCATTGTGCGCCGGCAGATCGGGCCAGAAGAGCTGCTGTCAGCGCTGTAGTAGAAGCACGCCCATGTCTCCAATTCTCTCCCATTCCTGAGTGTATTGCGGAGGGATAATAACGGATTGTCGTGCAGGGAAACCAGTCCCAAGCTCAACGAGATATTCGATGAAGTCCGAGGCAAGTCCGAGGTGATTGACGGTGTGAACATGCTGAGCCTCCGTCTCTGAATTGCCAGGAGTTTCGTAGAGTTTCACCCCTCTGTACTTTGGAATCGGCCCATGGTGCATAGTCTGAACAAGGTTCTGTTTCGCCACTGGTCAAGCGCCCGCCTAGCGAGTCAGGGTCAAGGTCGTGTGGCATATGCACTGCCGCATATCCTTCAAACATCTATCCTTCCTTTGGTCTCATGATATATGATATCATGAGCGATGCCTTCAATTCCCTCTTAGCTCAGTTGGTAGAGCGCGTCACTAGTATCCCACCACAATCCAAATGCTCATGACGAGGTCAGTCGTTCAAATCGGCTAGCGGGAATTCGTTTTTGCCTTTCTGGATTTTCGTAAGGGAGCTTCACTATTTTCTCAATCTGATCCTTTTTGCAAAACAAAGCGCTCCGAACTCGTACTCTCTTCTGCGGTCACCAAACCCGCACGTTCAGCAAATATATGCAGTTGTAGCAGTATGTCGTATATACACGAAGAAAACGAGGAAGAGTGATATAACTTGGGGGTGCTTGCGGAATCATGAATTGGATATATGTACGTGGAGACGCGATTGACGATGTACGGTAGGGTAGGGTGGGATAGAGTAGAATAGGATGGGATGGGATGGATGGCTGGAGTACGGGATGTGTAATGATGATGATACGGTAACCAGAGAACGAGGACGAATAGGAGGAAGGGGGAATCAAGTAGTGATAGTGTACATACAGAGGAACCACCGGCGCAGCGTAAGACCCGTTGATAGTAATAAAATGTGGATATGGATAGATTTGTAGGGTGGTGGGTTGGGTAGGGGCTGTGGGGGAGTTAGCGATGGGTGTTCGGGTGTGTTGTTAGAGGGGGAGACACTCACAAGACTAAAACAAAAATACACTACTCTTGGGTGTGGGTGTGGGGGCCTCCGCCCGCCGCCGGGGGGGACGGATGGTCGGGGGCCGTGGGCCGTGGCCGGGGCCGTGGTATGGCGGCACGGTACGGTACGTGGTATCGGTGTCGGCGTCGGCGTTGGTGTCGGCACGCATGTATGCTACGCGCGGAGCGGGTGGAGCGCCACCTCCACCCGCTCCCCGGATGCGGACGGAGCCGGCGCCGCCGATCAGAAAGGCGTCGCCCGTCCGTTCGGCATCGGACTCGGCGCGGGGCGGGCGGGTTTGTTCTAGCACGGTAGCGTATATATATCGGATAGGATGGGATGGGATGGGATGTGCGCTGGGGGCGGACGGCGCGGGGAATCATCGACAGCGGAAAGCGGGGGGACGGAGGCGAGACGAAAGAAACACAAGGCACAAGACGGGCGGGTTGGGCGGAGTCGGCGGGCAGAGTCGGGCGGCCCCCACACCGCGCGCCCACCCAACCCCACGGACTCACTCCTTGTGCCGGCTGATCTTCTCCACGCCCGCCCCGAGCGCCGTCACCCGCCGCTGCTCCGCCTCCTCCTCCTCGTCCTCATCGTCGTCGTCGTCGTCCTCCTCATCCTCCTCGTCGGCCTTGGCCTTCTGCGCATGCGCCTCCGCCGCCCGCCTGCGCGCTTCTTCCTCCCCGTCCTCGTCGTCGTCATCCGAATCCGACCCCGAGCCCGAGTCCGACTCGCTCCCCGACCCGCCTGCATCCGTCTTCGTCTTCGCGCCGACGCCTGCAGAAGGCGCAGGCGCGCCCTCCACCCCACCCGCAGTCGACGCCGCCCGCGAGTGCGAATGTGAATGCGAATGATGGTGCGCCCTGAAATGCGCGGGCACCGTCACCGCCCGCAGCACGTGTTCCTCCTCCCCGCCGCCCGGGGCCGCGGACGCGGACGCCGGCGGGGAGCCGTACGGCAAGTTCGGCGTGCCCAGCGGGGAGGCGTGCGCGGAGTGCAGCGGCGAGGCGTACGGGGAGAGCGCGGAGGGGAGGTTCGGCGTGCCGAGCGGGGAGGCGTGCGGGGACGTGGACGTGGACGCGGCAGGCGCAGGCACCGGCGACGCGCCCTCGTTGTGCGTCGGCGTCGGCGTGCTCGCGTCGCTCGCGCTGCCCTCGGCGTCGCCCTCTTTCTCCTTCTCCTTCTCCTTTTCCGTATCCTCGGCGCCATTCTCCTCCCGCTCCTGCGCCTCCCGCTGCTCCTTCTCCACGCGCTCCCGCTCCCGCGCCTCCCGCCGCCGGCGCACCCACCCCATCCCGCTCCCGTCGTCGTCGTCGTCGTCCGCGCCTGCGGACACGACGCCCATGCCCACGTGCCCGTTGCCGTTGCCGTTGCCGTTGGGTTTGGGCGTCGTCGCCGACGCGCCGCCCTGCACGCCCTTCCACGCGGCGTGGCCGTTCTTGACGCTGCCCATCCCGCCGTAGCCCCACTCGACGAACTCGGGGTCCTCGTCGCGCGCGGTCGCGAAGAGGTTGCCTGCGTGGGTGGTCAGTACATAAATTACGAATGAGTGAAAAAAAAACGCACCATTATTCCGTGAGCCATAGACCCTTCCGTTAAGCATCCGCGTGCCGCGCTTGCTGCCAAGCGAGTTGGCAAAGGGGTTGTTCTTGCTGGGGACGGGCGAGGCACTCGTGCTCTTGCTGCCCTCCCGGTCTCTGTCCTTGTCCTTGTCCTTGCTGAAGCTTGGGAGGAGGGCGCGGCCGCGGCGTTTGGTAGAGGCGCCGAGGACGCTGCCCTGGCTCTGGGTGCGGGCGAGGGGGCTCCCGGAGGAGTTGGCTGCGGCGGTGGCGGAGGCGGAGGAGGACCAGCGCTGGAGCTGGGCGCCGAGCTGGGTGGGCTCGTCGAGACTGGGGGTGGGGGTGAGGCTGTCGGTGCTTGCTGCGGGGGTGCCCGGGCCGCGGCGGAAGGGGCGGAGCAGGCTGCGTGGTTTGGGCCAGGTTGCGCTCTTTCCGGGGGTATGGAAGGCGGAGGGGGGCGGGAGAGCGGAGCTTTGGTCGGGCAGGGGGGTGCTGGGTGGCGGGGCGGGGGACGGCGGGGCTGCAAATTTTTTTAGGTCGGGGCTGACGAGGAGTTCCTGTGGCAGGGGGAGCTCGTCGCTGTCGAGGACGGAGCGTCTCGGGTCTGGGAGCGGGGCGAAGCGGATGCGGCGGGAGGACGGCAAGGGTTTGTCCATGGTGGGTGTGTCTGCGCTTGTATGGGAGGACGCGGACGAACCCGAGGCGTCGCTGGAGTTGCTCGAGGAGGAGGAAGACAGACTGTTTGTTGATGGCTGGGAGGGAAGGAGGATGCTCGGTGGGACGGCGAGCGTCGACATAGTCGTTGTTGCAGTCTGAATGCAATTCACTTTCTCTTTCACTCAAATCAAATACACGGTGTCGGGTGTCCCTTGCCAAGCTTTTATCTCGGCATCTTGAAAAACAACCAACCAACTTTATCCTCTCTACTCTTTCTGCCGTCTCGTACATACCCTCCCTGGAGCACGTATTGTCCTCTCCTCGTCCGGCAACTTCCGCGCACATCATCTTTCATTCGCATCACTCCCTTGATCAACAACAACCTCTTTCCGTGGCCCCACAAAGCAATCAGCAAACGTGCGCCCCGTCTGTATGTAATCCGCCTTCGAGACGCGTAAATCCTCCCCGACGGCCCGTCTTGCTCATACCGTCGCTTACGCGGTCGTGTGCCTGGTTGCCGTCTACTTTACGGTACATACCGCCGCATGGAAATCCCTTCCTCCCGCCCATGCCCATCCGCTCCCGCCCGCAAACGTGCGTCTTCTGCAATCTATTTCTTAACGCGACCGCGTTGGAATTAACCTGCTTACCTACCCACAATCCCTCATCAATGACGCCAATCGGTCCCACTCTCACATCGACGATGAGTACCACCGGGGCCTAGGTGTATAGCTTCCTCGGACTCGCAGACGGAAATTAACACCCTTCCCACCACTTCACGGCATCCCACTCACTATCTGCATCCCGTATTCCGGATGCACTGCCTCGCTCGTTCTCTTCTTCTGTTCTGTTGTCTGTTCTGTTCTGAGAGTCTATCTTACTCTGGTCTCCGTGTTCTAAACGCGATCTCCCCGGCGAACGCGAAATCGTCTCTATATCCGTCCTTATCTATCTATCGATCCCGCGCGCCATCCATCCATCCCTGCTGTCTATTCTCTGCGTCCAAGTTAAACTTATACGCTCTGGATCCCGAAGGCATCATCATGCCGGCAACCCGTCTCTACTTGGATTCTTTCCACTCTCCGCGTTCAGAGCGCGATAGCTCGTCATCCCGATCGACGACGGCACCTGTCCAACGTCCACATCTCTTCGGGAATAGTACCTCTGGATCGGTGTTTCCTTTAATTCTGCTATGCAGGGTAAGCTCAGCACCTGGTACGCCCCGGGCAGGCACGGCGGGCGTGCCCTCCCTTATTCCTCCCTTCCCTCCCCCAATCACTTCCCCCCGCTCCCTCCCCTCCCCCATCCGGCACCGGCACCGTGCACCGTGCCGCACATTACCCTCCCCCAGTTTACCCCCGGCAACAAAATAATCAGCGCTCGGCCTTCAGCCACCATCGTGGCGTGGCGTGGCGTAGGCGTAAGTAGGCGTCTTGGCGCAGTGGCACTGGTAGGCGTTACGGTTGACGTGGCGTCCTTATCTGCCGGCGGCTACTTATCTGTGTATCTATCCTGCATGTATGTATATGCGATTAGGATTAGAGGATGGCGTGCTTGATATTATCATTATGTAGTGTGTATGAAAATAATCATTCGAGGGCGGAAAGTTTTTTTTTTCATGGTGTGGAGGAGGAGGACGGGGATTCAGAGGCGGGAGGGGTCAGTCGTATGTGATATTACAAGACCCGCCCCCGAATCGCCCGCCCCCAAGCTCGTTTCATGCATATGGCCACCGTGACGCCGCGCCCACCGCCCACCGCCCAGCCATGGCGTGCTTTGATACATATGCACCTCCCCCAACCATCGAACCAACAAGTAAGATCAAATCAAATCAAATTCGGATTCCGTCCAATTCCATCGCAGCCAAGAGCGGAGACGGAAGCAAATTCGTATGATGATCGTCGGATTGATGAGAGTTGAACAGAACTGCTCCATCAAATACTTACTTATCATCGTGTGCGGCGTCGACGAAGGCTCGGAACGCGCGTCGCGTCCTCGGCGATGCCCGCAATCATACTCATCCTCGTCGATTGCTGCCCACACAACACACGAGTGCAGACGCTCACCGCGATAAGTACCAAAAAAAATCGCCAAAAGCGGTGTCGTTTTCTCAATCACTGGCAAAATAATGATAATTGGCCCGGGAACTTGTAACTTGGAAGGCCGCCGCATCTTCGAATCGCCAGCGCGGCGGCTCGGCAGCTATATGTACCCTCCACCCTCACGGCGCCGCGCGAACGTTAACGTTCGTCCGAGACTCGGCGGAACTGTGACGAAAACTTCAAAGCCAGCCACTGGGTCGCCGGTCGAGCGGCGAGGATCTATCTGGACCCACAAACCGCCTGGCATGCATGCGCCAACTCGAAGATTGAGATTGTCGCGCGAACGTGCCTGCTCGACGGGCACGCCGGCGTGCCCGTGCGTATACGCTAACAAACACCACATCAAAGACAGGCGTCCTGCATCTCGGTTGAAGAAAGACTAAAGAAAGTGTCTGCAGTGGACACGTCAATCTTTCGAATCTCGGGATCATCAACGGAGGTAACTTACATACTTATTCGAGTTCAAGCCGACTGTTTGCGCCGAGCATGCATGCACGCGGCGGACGCCGTCAAATCAAAAAAGTCCGATAAGGTCTGCGACGCTTCGGGGGGACCCACTGCACGAAGAGATACGAGATAGGCGTCGAACGTTGCTCGTCGTGGGATCCCGACGCACGTCTGTTCATCTTGATTCCTCGAGGCTGCCGTTATGTACTGCAAATTCTATTCTTCATCGCGCATCGAGGCGCTTCTGGCCCCCAAGAACACCCGCTCTCGATTCGGTCGTAAACTCTCGCGTGGGATCCCGACGCACCGTGTCTGCTCATGATCATCGCCGTATTCCGGGGTGATTTATTTGAAGCTTGGACCACGGAGATAGTTGATCTTTTTTACTCCAGGGAATAATCGACCCCGAGTCGGCGGTAGCACTGCAAGTATCACTTATTTAAACTTGATCTTGCTGCGTGCCGTCTGATAGAGGCTTGCGCAATTAATGAAAGGTCGCCACCGTCTGGGGTCCGAAAACCTTTTCGAACGTTCATCGCTTGCACCGGGAGGTTTCCTCGAGGTGGATTGTCGGAAGAAGGAAAGCTACAGTATGCTCCTTGAAAAGCTAGGGTCGTCTCCTTGATCAGGATATACCAACGTCAATTTTGTGCAGGCTCAAATTTCGCGTAACGAACAGGTCGAGATATTCGGGGCACCGGGGACCCGGATGAGTGTGGCAAGCTCACATACTTCATCTCGGAATGCCGTGAGGACGGGGAGGCGCCATAAGCGGAACCGCAGCGCGGTTATTGATTATCAAAGTGAAAGGCGACAGGACATTTTGTTGCACCTTGAGTCTGGAATGCCAGCACTCACATTATAGGACCCACAACTCTCAGGTGAGGATTCGAACATCGGTAGTTCATCGTTGGTTCAACTTGCGTTCAACTTAATGAACGGTTCAAGTTGAAAATCAATTTATACGGCATCAGGCCCCGGACGACTTATCTTCGCGTTCACGCCAATTCCACCTCACTGTTCCCAGTGGCTGAATGGCTCAGCGAAGTGTTCAACTTCAATCGACCACTGCTGCCTTGGCATGTCGATCATTTGAGCGGCCATTTGATACCCGAATTGCCCGGGTCGTTTCTTATTCCAGTTTTACAGCGCCGCAGGCCAAGTATACGCTCAGAGGTGGAGTATTGCGAGTGATGCATACGAGATTATGCTGAGAGGGGAGTGATGGCGAAAACGGATCCGGATGGGCGGCGGTGCCACCCGCGCGGTTCCGCAGAAACATCGACTCAAGACACCCTGACAGCGCGCGGGACTCACGACAGTCAAGCAAGAGTCAAGCTTACCGAAAAGATATTAAAGCACGTCCAGAGGCGTTGAAAGCGATTCATCTTCACCTTCGTCCAGTCTTTCTTTGCTGCGTCTACTCGACGGTCGAGCAGAGCCTACGCGATGGCTATGAGCCAACCCGATGCTGCCGAGCACAATGTTCAGCTGATCAAAAGTCTTGAATCTGCGAGAGGGTATGCAGCATGTATTCCTGTCTCATATTATTATGTTATCGATTTTATTTTATTTTCTAGCTCGCGTAATTCCATGATCAGTCTAATCCTATCCCCTCAGGTGAGTTTGCGGTGTCTCACGAGTTTCGCTGGCCTGGAACCACGGGCATTGCGACTAGGATGAAATCTCTGGAGCTTCAGCCATGTTGGCCCAGGACTACATCACAAAGTCCAACATCAGAACGCGCGAAAGTCGGCCTATGGTGTTGGGTGCAATAACCCAGGCTCAGCAGCGCCTGAAATTGTACAACCAAGTCCCTCCCAACGGCCTCGTTATCTTCGTCGGCACGATGATAACCGACGAAGGAAAGGAGAAAAAAGTAACCGTTGACTTTGAACCACACAAGCCAATTGATACGTCTGTCGTCGTTCCCGATCGCGGTGCGCGCTCTCATCTTCACAACAGGTCACTTTACCTGTGCGACAACAGATTCCACACCGAGGCCCTGTCCGAGCTGCTCGAGTCTGACTCGCGGGTTGAATCTCAGCATTTCTTTTCGAGATACTGATATGTTCTTGAGACGTACTTCGATCAAATTTGAAATTTGGAGACATTGTGTTTTTGACGCTAGCTTTACATCCTATAGGAGCGCTGTGGGCACGAAGCATCCCTGGACCTTGCAACGCGGAGCATTTGAGTCTTAAGAGCATGTCTTCCAAAGTTGTTCTCGACGTTTTGCTTGGCAGATGCGAATCTCAATGAATTTCGGGCCAATAAATCCTAGATGCAGTGCTAAGCAAGAAATTTAATAGACTTGGGTTGCTGGTGATACGCAGAAGGAGGGGCGCTCGTCCAAACAGTCTTTCGTTCGATTGAAGGTAGACTTGTCGCTTAGACTGCGTTTACATAAGGTCCTGTGAAATATTGAGCCACAAATTTGTAGTGAGTGTCGCGAACTCAGTAGAGACATCACAAAAGCAACATAGATTGCTAGAACCCGATCCTGTAATTTGTAACAGTAGTGAGTCCTTGAAGGTGGACCAAAACTCTGATAAGATCATAAGAATGATATTGTTAATAGCGGAACTCGGGAAGATCATATCCAGATTATCGACAAAGTTCGGACTCGGAGTGCTCCGCCAGAGAAAAGCCAGAGACAAAAAAGTGCTGATCACCTCGAGCCTTGGAGTTCCGGCTGGTTCATTTTGACATTTAGCGCTGAGGCGTCCCGCCGGGATATACCTACCTACCTACCTCCATTCCTTGGCGCCAAGGATAGGATTGAAAAGTTGAGGTTTGCCTATGTCGGGGTGTTCAATGCCCATAATTCAGCACAATAGTAGCCGTTTCCCAGTCAACGTGAATCATCATCGTCCAGTGCCTTTGAATATTTGAGTTGGAGTGGGAAAGCGATCCACCAGCATCGCTTCGCAGTGCGCGCTTTTGGCTACTGCAGCAGAGTCAGGCGTGAGTCCCACTGGCACCCCGTCATGTCATCAACGAAGCCAAGTCGGCAACGCAAGTCAGGACAGATTGATGACAGTTCATAAGTAAAGCGCCGAGTAGGCGTCGAGGAATCGAAAGGCGAGTTCTGCGCGCACCACCCAGACAACGGAGTAAACGTTTGAACATTGGGAAAGATCGGGCGACGGGGCGGGTTCCAGAAGTTATGTGGGCAGACCAAAAACATAAAAAGGAGAGAAAGACAAAACGAATTCCCGCTAGCCGATTTGAACGACTGACCTCGTCATTACGTACAGACCGTACTAGTGACGCGCTCTACCAACTGAGCTAAGAGGGAGATGCAAATCAGTCTTTACGAAGGCTCAGGTGCGACGAAACGACGAAGACGTCTTATGAGCTTGAATCTCGATGATCGGCATCGTTCAGGGACGCCTCCAAGACGCCTCCTTACTTTCCTGCGACGGTGCAACCTTCCTCTGTCAACTCAAGTTACTGTCTGAGCTCATGGCCCCCAAACGCAAGCGGATTGACAGTGAAGGGTCCTCTGCGAATACTCGCGGTCATCGTCTGGACCGTGAGGTTCAAAGCACGCCTTCAATGTATGTACTAGTGCCGCCGCATCCCACTCTCACTCTCTCGAAACGGCGACAGAATGCAGGCCCATCGACGAACACAAGGGAACGCCGCCCTGTCAAGGTGGAGTCAGACGATGAGCTGCTCGACGACGCTAGGGGTATCAACATTAAATCTGAGCCGGAGCCAACCACCAACCATGTTAGGCCTGTGAAGCAGCGCATCGTGAAGCATGAACCGAGATCACCGCCCCCCATCGTGATCCAGGAAGTTAAGGATGAGGGTGACTCCTTTGTCTCGCCTCGTGTGAGACGGCGGTCTCGGGCTCCAGTGTCTGATTCCGAGGCAGCTGAAGATATCGCCCTGGACGAGGAGAATGAGAACCTTAGGACTCCGACGCGGCGAGTTGCACGACGTCCAGACATTAATACGGAACGAGAGTCAGACTCAGGCTCTCCTGTACCGCGAAGGCGTTTGTGTCGCAAGTCAGACTCTGACGACGAGCAGGCAGGTGACGAAGTCGAGTCGACAGCAGATTCGAATGATCTCGCGCGTAGGTTGCCTCCGAGTCTCTCCTTTTGTAATGTTCACGCTGCGCATAGTTTCTCCCCCGCCGAGTCATTCAAAGCCGACTGCGAAGGAACTCAAGATGAAGGTGTTCGAGGAGTACAAGATTGCACGAACGCACAAAGCTTCACCGTCCGCTGTCCGGAAGACCGTCATTCAGCCTTCCTCAAGTTCTTCGGAAGCGGAAGACAGCGATGCGCTCGAGATCACCTCGGGCACCGACGTTGAATCGGAAACAACAGGCGGGAGCTTCATCGACGATGCAGACGAGACGGCCGATGCAGCGCAAGAAGTCGAAGACGTTATTGGCCCAGAGAGATTTGCCCGCCGTAGCCCCCGCGAGCACTTCGCGGTATTCATCGAATATGTTGTCGGGCTCCATTGTGTCCCCGATTTGCTATCCTCGGACACGTTGACTGAGATGGACAGTGAGCGCGCGCATCCGCCGTCGACCTTGTGGCTGATTCTCGTTCCCTCATCCAGGAATGTCTTACGAGGCGACATTAAACGCGCTGCGGATGCGCACCGAGGCGCTTGCGGATAGCATGTTAATCTCCACGTGGTCAGGGCCGTTCAAATACACCTTGGAGAAGCGCCCCGTCCTTATGGGCCCGGTCTTATGCCAGGGCGTGGAGTGCCAGGCCTGCTGGGCGCGTGGCTCGTCATCCTGTAGTCATGCCGGCTTCTACTCGCTTTCAACGCGCAAGGGGTACTATAACCCTGACACCTTCGAGGTAAGGATCATTTTTGTGTTCGTATCCGTCGATTCTCAATTTTCCGGTGTCAAGGATATACTCGAACGTTATCAGGAGTACGGCAAAGAGACGATACCCAACTTTGAGAACGGCGCCGAGGCGGACCAAGTGCTGTACCCGCCCGGTTTCAGGCTCATCATCGGGGCGCGGTGTACCCGCCGTGCAGTTGCCTAGTTCGTCGAGTCTGATTTCCCCGGCCCAAAATTCGGCGCTGATAGAGTTACATGTACGATAGCCATCAAGCGCGCCACTACCTCTACAACACCGCCGTTCGCGTCAAAGACGAGATCGAGCGCGTGTGCGATTTGCATTCGAGGTTCGAGAAGAATCCAAACGCACTTGTCGAGGAGCTCTCCGGGGACTTTGCGGCGGAGGTATGCCATAATGTGCCACATAACACTTTTCATTTGGACTTATGTCGTTGAAGCTCTTGCGCGATTTTGAGATGGACAGTTCACAGTGGAATAACTACAAGCCGAGGGCCTAGTAGGCCTGCTAGGCTTTTCTTTGCACAACAAGACGGGGAGCGCAGAATTACGCTGTGTTTTTGATCATGTCTGAAGGGTTTGGATACTTGTATCTTGGTAATTCGCCACGCGAGCAGTGGCGCAAGCCACGCACCCAGTAACGCTACTGATGGGGCGGCCCGGCTCCTTCTCGTGGACCGGGCAAGATCTAGACAGTGAGCGCAGGCTCTGGGGGGAGTAGCGTAGGCTCTGAGAGCAGCGCAGCGCACTCGCTGTTCTTTCATCCTTTCTGCAAGGTCTCCGGATGGATGTTCAGGTTTCAGAGGGTATCATGGATAGGATCGGCAATCGGGCGATACGGGGGAGCAGCTCTCTCCATCTTGATATACTCTCCTCGATTATTATGCTCTCATATTCTGTGTACTCTTCCCATGCACCGATTTGTGATTCATTTGGAAATAAAACACGAGATATGGGAGAGTTTTTGTAATGACCTTCTTGAATTACTGCTTATGGATTCAGGAGGAGATTGGCAACAGCGAGATATCCAAACAAGCACAAAAATCATGGCTCCGGTCATGAACGCGTTCGGCGGCTCCTGGTCTACCTTGCCGACCTCGCTCACGCCATGGATGTAACTGGCCATATTCTCCACCATTAAACCCCCCTTACCTTGCTTCATAGCCTCGATGTCATTCAATCTATGGGACACACCCAAATGACCCCGGTCCAAGCTTCAACTATTCCGTTGTTCATGCAAAACAAGGACGTCGTCGTGGAAGCAGTAACGGGCTCCGGGAAGACTCTCGCCTTCGTCATTCCTATACTAGAACGCCTCATACGCCGAGAACGGAAGCTACGGAAACATGAGCTCGGAGCGTTAATTATCAGCCCGACGCGGTATGTCTCGTTCATCGTCAAGGCGTCTCCCGACTGAGTATAGCTCAGAGAACTCGCTACCCAAATACACTCTATCTTCTCCCTGTTTCTCTCTGCGCAGCCCAGAACTGAGCCTGTGGATGTCACGGACCCGCCTGATCCAGAATATCCCGATCCCTTGCTGCTCATTTCCTCCAACAAATCATCGCCCGCGCAGGACGTGCAGCGATTCACGTTAACCGGAGCCGATATTGTGATAGGCACCCCAGGCCGTGTCGAGGAGTTCCTACTGGGAAAGGGCAAAACGATAGTAAACGTCAAGGAACTGGAGGTTTTAGTCCTCGATGAGGCGGATAGGTGCGCGACTCGCTCTCATTCTCTTCGCAGTTATGAATGTCAATTAGGTTGCTTGACTTGGGGTTTCAAGCAGCGGTGACGCGCATTATCACACATCTACCGAAGCAACGGCGTACAGGACTGTTCAGTGCGACTATGACGGATGCCGACGCGATTTCTGAACTTGTGCGCGTGGGCTTGCGGAATCCTGCGCGCATCGTCGTTAAGGTGCAGGCAAAGAAGGTGAAATCCGGCGGAGGGGCAGGCACGCTGGTTCGGGAGACTGTGGAGGAACGGCGGATACCCGCCAAGTGAGTACAAGACACATCCGCAAGCGCGTTACTCTGACTATTTTTGCGCCAGCCTGAAAATCCACTACGTCGTTTGCCACGCCTCGGAAAAGCTAGTCCAGCTGACCCGGATAATATCTTCCGAAATATCAGAACACAATTCATCCCGATTTATCGTTTATTTTGCTACCGGTGCTTGCGTAGACTATTTCTATCGTGTATGTCTCTTCCTCGCACCTCTCGCATCTTTCCAGACCATTTTTCAGATCCTACAAGACCTTTTACCGCCGAATACATCTCTATTTTCTCTACATGGCCATCTTCCTCCATCTGCGCGAACACGGACTCTCTCAGCCTTTGCGGACTCCCCAGCCACAGCTGCTTCTCCCGCCATTCTCCTTGCCACCGACGTCGCTGCACGAGGACTCGATCTCCCTTCAGTGAACACCGTCATCCAGTTCGACCCTCCTTCGGACCCTAAAGCTTTCTCTCACCGTTGTGGACGTACAGCCAGAGCGGGTCGTAGCGGGAGGGCATGGGTGTTGCTTGTTGGGCGGGAGACTTCTTACGTCGGTGCGTCGATCAAACTCCCCGTTTCTCTCAACAAATTTATTTATCATCTTCTAGAGTTCCTAGCTATCCGAAAAATCCCGATTTCTGAGCAGCCGTATTTTGCTGCAGCGGGGGACCAGGCCATAAGTGTTGTCGCGCCGTCTGCCAAAGACGAGGTCCTCGAGAGTGAAGAAGAACCTGCTCGCCCGGATGACCCCGAAGTCTCAGTCTTTCTCAACCGTATACGAAAAACGGTTTTTACGGATCGAGCAATACACGATCAGGTGAGCCCGCACGATATCAGTGGACCCTTGGTCAGTGTCAATCGTTATTTAGGCAATGACCGCGTTTGTATCGTTTGTGCGGGCTTATTCCAAGCATGAAGCATCGTACATCTTTCGTATCAAAGATCTCGACCTTATCGGTGTAGCGAAGAGTTTCGGGCTCCTTCGGCTCCCGCATATGCCCGAGTTACGCGATATGCCTCGCGGAAACTGGGAGGAAGCTGCTGTGGACGTAAGATTTGCCATTTCGGATTACTATCCTGGTACTAACAATGGCTTCAGTGGAATTCGTTCGCCTACATCGACAAAGCACAAGAGGCCAAACGGCTCGTCGCAGGGGCGGCTGCGGCGACGATCCTCGATGCTGAACGAGAAAAGCGGCGGGCAGCGCGCGCGGAAAAGCAGAAGGCGAACCTAGCGTGGAGCGACAAGGTTGTGAAGAGGGAGGAGAAGGAGAGGAGGAAAGATCAGAAGAACAGGAAAAGGAAGTGGTTGAAGACGCAGGCGACGACTGCGGTCCCCGCCAAGCAGGAGCACGGGGAACATGGGGATCAGGTGCCGGACGAGGGTGATGACTGGGAGGAGCTTGCGCGCGAGGAGCGGATGGCTAAGAAAATGAGGAAGGGTGATGTCAGCCAAAAAGCGTTTGACGCAGAGTTTGCTGACTTTGATATGGGCACATGAATCTACGGTATAATATTTTTGTGTACAACATAGGATTCGGCGTCTGAGTTAGCCTGAGCGTTCAGCTCAGCCTCACTCATGATCACCGCCTTTGCCCGCTGCAAGGCACGTGAAGTCACTTGGCTTACGCGACGCGCCTCTTAGCCGCTTATTGAGCACGTCCAAATCACGTCGCGCCAATCGTCTTATAACGGTCGCTTTCATTCCTGTTTCTTCAGTTCTGGCGTTCTATACCTCAAGACTGTCCACCAGATCCGCCACCGCCCGGCTTTCTCTCGTCTGTGCAGTTTGCGCGTTCAATCCTCACCGATACTGATGGGTAATAGATATATAGATCTCTTTCTTCGTCCGCAATGCCGCCCATCTTCGATAAACCCACTACAGACAAGTATGACCTCGTAATGATTGGTGGCGGGAGTGGAGGCTCAGCTTGCTCGGTGAGCTCGCTGCTGTTTGATCGGTTCTCATCTTGATGTCGAATCTAGAGACGCGCTGCGTCATATGGCAAGAAGGTGGCCGTTGTGGAGATGACTGGCGTTCTTGGCGGAACTTGCGTGAACGTCGGTGAGTGATACTCATTCGTCCCTCTCTTATATCAGGTCTAACAGTTTTCAGGATGTGTGCCGAAGAAGGTTGGTTTTAAAAATATTTGGGGACGCGGAATGCTGAACAGAGTGGTGTAGATTATGTGGCACGCTGCAGACCTGGTAGAGAAAATTACTCACCACACCAAAGGATACCACATCAAAGGCGACCTCGCCGCGGCGAAATTCGACTGGGCGACGTTCAAGCCACAACGGGACGCGTACATTCGCAGGCTGAACGGAATCTATGCGAGCAACTTTGAAAAAGAGGGCGTCGAGAACCACCATGGGTTCGCGCGCCTCACCTCCGCGACCGCGGTCGAGGTCACACGACCCGACGGCCAGAAATATACCCTCAACACTTCCCACATCTGTATCGCGAGCGGTGGACACCCCACCATTCCGTCTGACGAAGAAATCCCTGGCGCTTCTCTTGGAATAGACAGCGATGGCTTCTTCGCACTGGAGGAGCAGCCGAAGCGCGTCGCGGTGGTCGGCGCGGGGTACATCGCCGTCGAGCTGGCGGGCGTGTTCAACGCGTTGGGTTCGGAGACGCATGTCATCATCCGCGGGGAGACTGTTCTGAGGACCTTTGAGCCCGCAATCCAGGAAACGCTGACGCCGTGGATGGAGCACACCGGAGTTCACCTGCACAAGTCGAGCAAAGTCGTCAAGGTCGAGGGTGAGAAGGGCAAGACGCTCACGATAACGACCACCAAGGGGGAGACCGTTGAAGTCGATGCGCTCGTGTGGGCGATTGGTCGCAAGGCGCTCACGGCCGACATGGGCCTCGAGGAGGTCGGCGTCAAGCTGCATCCCAATGGCGACGTGATCGTCGACGAATACCAGAACTCGAGCGTCAAGGGAATCACAGCCATTGGCGACGTGCAGGGAAAACTGCTCCTTACCCCGGTCGCGATTGCTGCGGGGCGGCGGTTGTCGAACCGGTTGTTCGGCCCGCCCGAGTACAAGGACGATAAACTGAGCTATGAGGACGTCCCGACTGTCGTTTTCTCGTGAGTTTCCTCCTTCGGACCCCTGTAATACATCCCAACAACTTCCAGGCACCCCACCATCGGCACTGTGGGCCTGACCGAGCCCCAAGCACGCGAAAAGTACGGCGAAACCGTCAAAATCTGTGAGACTTTCAAACTATGTTCGGCGGCAACTACTGACCGACTGATTCCTCGCAGACAAGACGTCCTTCCGCTCTCTTTACTTCTCCATGGTCGAGGAAGAGCACAAAGAGCCATCCATGTTCAAGCTCGTCTGTGTAGGCCCGGAGGAGCGCGTGGTGGGCATCCACATCATCGGCGCGGGCAGCGACGAGATGATGCAGGGCTTTGCCGTTGCTGTCAAGATGAAGGGTGAGTGCTGGTCTGCCATCTCATAGGTTTGATATTCATGGCCCGCAGCGCGCAAGCGGGATCTCGATGATACGGTGGCCATCCACCCGACGTCGGCCGAAGGTGAGTTTGATTAGTTTTGGATTCGGAACACGCGCTGAAGAGTTACAGAACTGGTCACCCTCCGTTAAGTAGCACTAAGCAGACGCTCAAGTAGTAGAGTACGAATGGATCAATGTTAGAAATCTCCTTCGGAGGGAACTCCAAGTAAAGATGCCGAGTCGCGCTCGAATTTTCGAATGGTCTCGTTCCTAATGTCGATGCATATGACCGCATGCACCCGCTTTGACAATTGTATTGGCAAGGCGTAAGTCTCGACATATATGACGCTAGTGCTCGTTCCTCGGTTCCTGGCTTCTCGTCCCTTCCCACTCTCGTGTTGCCAAACCGACAATGCCTTATCTCGAGCTCCTGGTTAACGTTCAAGTAAGTCTCAAGAAAGAACCCTGAGACACTTGTGAATCTCGATGCTCAACTTGAATCTGGGCAGATTCCGAATGAAACGGAATTTGCCCTTACATTTTCGAAGGTGCGTGGCTTTTGTGGAAGTCGTCTTCTATATCCAACTGCTGTATAGGCCGCCGCCGAGGCTCTGGGCAAGCCCGAGAAATATATCACCGTCAGTGTTGCGTATAACAAGGCCCTCACCTTTGCTGGGACGTTGGAGCCCGCTTTTGCTCTTTCCGTCGTGCGTTTCTCAGGAACTCACACCCCAGACTCTTGCCGATGAGAGCTCAGATCAGCTTGGATAACCTCGGTCCTGAGGTAAACGAGAAGTATAGTGCCATCTTGTCCGAGTTCTTCAAAAGCAAGCTTGGTATTCCCAACGACCGTGGATACATGTGAGTGTAGATTCCCAACGTTCCCTGGACGCCACTGGAGATGCATTAGCACTTTCCATGACCCTGGAAGGGGATACTTGGGGTGCGTTGTTCAGTTTGATTTCCTCTGCCTGAGCACTCACATTACCGGCATCTAGTTACAAAGGGACCACTTTTGCGACCATCTTCGCAAAGTCGTGAAGCAAGCGATGTGTTATCTCATAAAAATTTGTTGTATGATCTAGTCTGAACAAAGAATCTGGGTATATCTAAAGAACTTGAACGGATGAGCGAAATTTACAACCACTTCTGGCTGTTCTTCTATCCTGACTTATCCAGACATCGGAAACGATTCGAATCTACCCTTCCATTAACCCGTTTACAAACCAGTTTATAAAGCGGGCTTATATATCAACGGACCTAGGTCACCGCTTGACTCATCACCTTTTGGCTATAAAGTGCATCCTGGCTCCGACTCCAATGGGTCCTTGTTCAAGTTTCTTTCTCCCTTTTGTTTACAATGCCTTATCTTGAGCTCCTGGTCAACGTTCAAGTCAGTGACTTTGACATTCGTTTGACATACTTTCGAATCGAATGCCTAACATGATCAGATCCCAAATGAAACGGAATTTGTGCTTGCATTTTCCAAAGTGCGTGGCTGCCTTCAAGGAAATTGGGGGCACCATCTGAACTGTTGTCTAGGCCGCTGCAGAGGCTTTGAACAAGCCCGAAGCAGTCATATCCGTCAGCGTTGTGTACAACAAGACCCTCACCTTTGCTGGGACGTTGGAGCCCGCTTTTGCTCTTTCCATCGTGCGTTTCTCAGGAACTCACACCCCAGACTCTTGCCGATGAGAGCTCAGATCAGCTTGGATAACCTCAATCCTGAGTCGAACGAGAAATATAGTGCCAGTTTGACCGAGTTCTTCAACAGCAAATTGGGCATTCCCAACGACCGGGGATACATGTGAGTGCCAGCTTTTAACGCTCTTTGTGCGCGGCTAGAAATGCACTAGCACTTTCCATGACCCTGGAAGAGCATACTTGGGGTTCGTGTTTTAACAAGATTTTCCTCGACTTGAAGTTGAAACTCACATCGCCGTATAGTTTCAAAGGGACGACTGTTGCGGCCCTCTGGAAAAAGCCGTGAAGCACACCACGTATATGTATTGCACCAAGATTTGTTTTGTGACCTAGTCTGAACCCCTTAAGAGCGTGTTATCTAAGATACCTTTGTAAAAGAGCGGGTTCAACATAGCGATTCGGTTAGTTTTGTGGCGTCAGTACTTACTGCCTAAGCCATCTTCAAGTTTCCGCGCCGCCATGCACGGGCATCCGGTCATACGCGTTGAAATGGATGATGCTGTGTGTCGACGAATATTCGACTTCGCGTTTAGATCAATTAGGGTGCACGCGGCTTATTCCGACGGTTGGGCGGTGGAGGCAACGCTGAGGAAGCAGGGGGATTTTTGTGCACGGCGCTGCGAGATCAATGAGATCGTTACGTGAAAATTCCAGATGTCACGAATCGCGTCGATAGAGGTGCTGAACAATGGCTCAGCGGACAAACGTAGGACTTCGCGAAGGGATGTCGGCACTGTTCGTCGTGTTGCTGGGTCCTGGATTGCCTACTGAATTTCCTCTATCAAAATCGAGGTGTGGATTCGAACGCCTCGATTCTCGGCGTCACGCGAGAAGTGTTCCAATATTCTTCATGTAACCAGTGTACATCCAACGAGGTGAAAGTGTTGTCGTGGAGTCTCTACCCATCTACTTACCACCCCTCCTCGCCTACCGTGCGCCCACGGAAATTGAATTCGACCAGAAGTGGCACGAGCGCGTTCTTGGGCTCCTCATAGTAGTCGAGGAATGACCACCCCCGTAAGCGTGGCTCGCCCTTCTCACCGTCCGCGCCGTCCTCACTCAGACGCTCGAGTGCCCACCGCCCAACGCGCGTGTTCACACCCTCGACGCCGAGCCCCCAGCTCGGCCAGCCGAAGCCTTGCGCAACGGTCTGGGGCGCCGCGAGCGGGAAGCTCGATGCGGAAAAGTACGTGATGTTGAGCACGGGCCCAGGCGTAGGCAGGAGCATGCTCGTCGAGAGCGCGACCTTCTCTGGGATGGCGAGGAAGGACGGGATGTTATACCAGTCGTTTGTGCGCACAGTAGTGTCGTTGCACATCCATGTGAACCCGTCCCTGGCGCTGTCGGGCCAGTAGGTGGGGTGGATTCCCACACCGCCTTCCCACTCCATGCCGTTGCCAAAACGGCTGAACATTACGACCTTGCCGCGGACCTCCCCGACTGCGCAATGCAAGTAAGCCCGGATAGAAAATAAGAGTTTGAGACGCCACGACTTACGTTTCGGTATCCGCGATTCGAGGAACCAGATATCCCACCCACCGCTGCTGGCAGATATCTCATTGTGCACTAGCTGCGCAAAATTATCCGAACGCGCTTCCGGCTTGACCGACATGACGATCGTCTCTCGCGACCCTTCCGGGGACGTGAGGTAGTCGTCTACGGAAGCAAGAATGGCCTGGAACGACGATTTCTGCGGATATGCGCCGTGGTACGCCATTAGACGACCATTCACTTCCGTCAGTCTGATGTCGAGAACCCGGATACCGGAATGAAACTGGACGGAGAGCGGGGTGGAGATGGACTGGCACTGGGAGAATGGCCATCCGTAGAACGCCATGCTGCAGATAATTTAATTTGTGTTGATGCAGGAGCAGTAGAGGGGACGAACGTGTCGTGAGTGCCTTGGATCCATCAGTCAGAAACAGCACATGCTTACTTTGTCCTGCTCACCGGGAAGAAGAAGAGAAGAGAGAGGCACGCTGTCGGGAATCGCCTGAATCACACTCTAAATTGGAGCAGATTATACGGAAAGAGATATGTTACCGAAAGGAAGGAAGCGAGGTTCCGACGCGGGATGACAATGAGCTTCCGGTGCTTCGCAGAAACCTTGGCTCGTTCAGCGCGAAGATCGTAGTCAGTTGTGGCTGAACATACCTTGCAGAGATAGATGCGCCATAGACAGTCTTCCGGAACAGAGACAGGTTTCCAAGATGAGCCGCCGGTTCCAGTAAATGATATGTCCACGCTTGCCCAGTCAATGTGTTTTTCGCCCCCGAGGCTCAGCGTCGCCGAGGAAGACTTGGAAAACTTTGCGGTGGATGGCCGGGACGGTAGAGCCAGCAGTTCATGGCGATGAGAGCCATTGGGATACGAGAGAACGAGGGAATCGCCAGTGAGATTGAGGAGGGTTAAGTGCATATCTGCCTGCCACCAAACTGAGGAACGCCAAAGAGGCGTCACCGCAGCAGTGCGCTATAAATCTTGGGGGACTTACGTACGGCCCATCAACCGCATGGAGAAGCCGGTCACGCATCACAGCACGCACGTGCTCTCCACGCGTTTCGTGATTTCTCGCGTCACCTCCCATGTCGCAGAACGAGGAGGACGCCGAAGACGTGCAATTGCCTCCGGTAAGATCCCACTCACAATTTCCTCCACTGTGCTTACTTCTGTCCAGGTACTGAAAGCTTCGGTCCATGACATTCGCTACTTTGTCGCCTTACTTCGCGGTGTCAATTTTGTCAATGTGCGCTGTTTCTTGTTCCGACCGACCAGCCAACGGAGGTGACCCTCTGTATTTCAGCGAGCGACTGTGAAAGTCAACCAGGACGGTCTCGTTGTCATCGTGGAAGAAGCCCGTACATTATTGGGTACATTCATTTTCTGAAAATGGCTATGCACTTGAACTACGACGACCTCAGCAACGGCATGGATATTTGCCGGCATATTCGACGAGTATACCTATAACTCGGAGACCCCTGCCGGTTCCCCAAAAGACTCACAGAACTCCGATCCCCACGAAGAGGACACTGCGGCCTTCGAGATCCCGCTGAATACCCTAATCGAATGCTTGAATATCTTTGGGACGGCTGGGTCTAGTGCGTCTGCCACCGGTTCAGGGACCGCGGGCAAGTACAAGAGATGGAAGCGCCCGGGGGAAGACTCGGATCAGGAGGGAGATGACCAGGACGCCAGCGGACGGCGTCAGTCGAGTGGGACTGGCGCCGCGAGAGGCATCGATTCTTACTTTGGCAGCGCTGCCGGCAAGGGAACCGGGATGCGCATGACTTACGCTGGCTCTGGATACCCTCTAACTATCTTGATGTGCGTGGACCTAGTTCGCACCTCCTCGACTCACGTCTGTCTGTATAGAGCCGAAGACGCCTCGGGCCCTACTACCACCTGCGAAATTGCGACCTATGAACCAGAGCCACATCTCGAACTTCCGTTCGAGCCGAGCAGAATGTGTGTTCCCCATTTCTCTCGGATCTTTCCTCTCTAATTATCATTTCAGGGTGCTAAAAATCATTCTCAAGGCAAGGCAAGATGATGTCTCTCGTTCAAGCAAGTCCCTAACAGCTCATCCAGTCTTCCTGGCTCCGCGACGCGCTCTCCGAGCTAGATCCCTCGTGCGACAAACTCACCTTCATCGGGAATCCTCCACCAGCAACAACAACAGCAAATGGAAGGCAGCGCCAGCAGCCCCGCGCATCGAACGGGACGCCCATGCTGCGCATACAAGCTGCGGGGACCTTCGGCAGCACCGAGGTACGCTCTGTACTTGATCCTTCCACCGTCATCCTCTGAGCGCGCCGCAGATGGACTACCCCAACGACCGAGACGTGCTAGAGACGTTTGAATGCACGCGGCCTGTCAGTTTCACGTACGTTTCTTGTTCCCCGCCGACTTCGAGTTGTCATCGTTGGCTGGTTCATCCACCAGTTATCGCTTCGGGCATATATTGCGGACACTGCGCGCCCTGCAGAGCTCGAGTAAGGCCTCGCTCCGCATTGACGACGAGGGGCTGTTGAGCCTACAGTTTCTCGTGCCGTCGCCGAAACCCACGGCGGAGGGAGCCAAGGAAGCGTTTATCGAGTTTTGCGTGCGTCTGTGACCGCTTGTTTGCTCTAGATTATTGTGATGCTGATTTTTCTTTCATTGCTGCAGTGTTTGTCACTGGACGAAGAACTTGTATGATACGAATGCTTGAATTGTATTGCTAGTTTTACAAATGTACAGTATGTTGTGTTAGTTATACAGTGGGTGGTGATACAGATGTGGGGGTTAGTAGTACAAGTAAAGATGCGAGAAGAGTAGATGCGGATCATAGAATACCGTCGAAATATTGAGTCGTGGTGCACTTCTTGGAATCAGGGGATTTTGCGCCTAGGTCGTGTAAGGGAGCGTATAATATCAGAGGTACATAGTACGGACCTGAGCCGCGACGAGAGAGGGTGGAGACAATGGTCCTGCGCAGTGCCGTAGCCTAGTGTTGGGTAGTAGTAGAGGAATATTTGACGAGATCTTCACAAACCTGCTCATCGTCTTGGGGTGAAGGTGTCGGCGTCGGCGAGGAGTGATATTGCAATCCTGTGTGGTCCATTACGATCCCACGAACGGTTGCAGCGACGGTGTCGTGCGTCTCAAACACCGGTGCGCTACGATGCACCGAGGCCATCATGGGACTCTTGGCGTGCTCGAGACCAGCAGCACCGCGGGTATGAAAATTAGGATGGCATTTCTGTTGCTGAATAGCAGGGAGCAGCGGCGTTGGTGGCGACGGCGCCTCCATCCGAGCCGATGCTTGCATACGCGCCAGTTCCTCCGGTGTTTTGGCGACGAGGGCAATCACCTGCTCGACTGAGACATTGGTGCTCCCCTCGGGAGTCTGCAGAAATGTATGACGCGCAACTTTGAAGAACTGCGATCGTAACCTACCAGGATTTTTCCGATCGTGCCAGGGATCTGGGCTTCGACATCGATGGTGATGTGGTCGGACTCCTGCGTGTGGTATACGACTTGTTTAGATACAGATGGAAAACATTACTCACAATTTCAAAGAGTATGTCCCCTGCGAGAAAGGTCTCGCCCTCCTTCTTTGCCCAACGACGAATAGTTCCCTCGGTCATGAATGGAGACATGGCGGGCATCATTATAGCCCTCTTGACCGCACACACATGAAGTGCTTTTCGCTATGAGGGAGATCCAAGGACGGTAACCACAGATCAGACTTACTACTTCGACTCCTCGGTTGTGGAACAAGTCGAAAAGAAAGGGAGACAGAGCGACAATTCATATTGGGCCAGCAAGGATGAATAGTGCTTTCTCGAAAAGCATAGCTCATCCTTTATAGGCCTGGCCAAAGAGCGGCGACGTCATCGTTGAAGGACGCCGATGAGCGCCTTGGTTGCCCAGAGACGGCCCGAGCATAGCATGTATCCTTGACGCTGAGCGGTCGCGACACCACCAAGTCTTCAAGTCCGGTTGCACTTCTGTGAGAGCAGTAAAGCATCGACTGCGTAGATATGTAGTACAGTGGATAAGCAGTGGACGAGAGAGTCGGGAGCAATTGCCGATCATTGATCCCAAGATAGGTTGCATTTGGAAAATCATTAACCCCTTTTCCTTTGTTTCAAATCCCTGTTCAGCACCACTCTGGATCGCATATTTCCGATGTTTCCTCGATCGCAGCTGCGACGACGACGCAGCAGTCTTGTACAGCATCCGGACGCACTTGGTATTTCTGCGTACTGTATTGGAAATCTGCGTCATGAGTCTTGTCCGGCCTTGCATGTACTAATTCCTATTCCTGGGCGAGCTGCAACTTCCTCCCATCTTCCATGTCAATCGTCAATCCGCATGAACATCTGTCGCTTCTCATAGTCTGGTCGACTTTTAACATATTCGCAGCATGTTCCAACGCCATTCTCTTGACGGTGACTTTGGTTAGTCAACGGCGGGATGCGCACCGCTTACTCGTTAATCTCGAGTTACTTTTCGTCTTGGCCCCCGCAAGCGGGTCTCTTCTCATCTGGACAGGCCATGCTCTGGACTCCTATCCCCCTTATGCACTATGTCTAGCGAATGCCAGCATGACAATGTCCAACGTTCCCCTCCAAGGCGGAGCGGCATCAGCGATCGTGTTGCAGGTGTGGGGGAGCGTGATGATGGCCTGCCATCCTCGGTGGATACGGACAATCGAGTGGATAATCTGGTTCCCATTCGTGCGTTTATATTCCGAAGCGGTTTTCTCATTCTAAAGCTGCTTGCAGTTAATAGCCTTGCCTTATGTGTCCGGACTGCCTCTCTTTTTTATTGGGCTCGCAGTATGTTTATGTATCTTTCGCTGGTGTTCAATGCTGAGCAATGGTCGACACAGATGGGTCTTTCCGACCGCAGCAAAATATATCGAGGCTCTCCGTTTTATTGTGTCCTTGACCATGCGCCATTGTGGGTACAGTTCCTAGGTGAATCTATTATAGCTGACTGGGCTACTAGACAAAATGCTGCTTCAGGTTTCGGCGCCGCGTACACGTTCTTGTGCTTGGCCTTGGCCATTTGGACGACGTTCAATCTTATCACCACTCGTTGGCGTGTCCGCCGAATTTGTGAATATCCCGGCGTCTCGTACCCGTTCGTGCTGCGAACGTTGTTATTCTCAATATTTGCCGGGGTCGCATTTGTGTAAGCAATGGACCTTGCGCGTATACCTGTCGGGTGCTGACCCCTATGTTCAAGCGTCGGCATATTTTCCCTCATGTCGACGTTTTCCGCGATGGTCCCGGATGTCTTTTTATCATCATGCGGAGTTGCGGTATTTTTCATCTTCTCGACGGCCAAGGTACGTGTTTCTAGAGTTACCCTTGCGTTATGTCATCCCACCTCAAAAGCCTATCATCCACTTCGTTTTTCGGCGTTGCCGCGTCGAGACTACGATAATAAGAACTCCAGTTACTTCGATTCTTCGTTGTCCAACAATGGAGATGTCCCAGACGCGTCAAGAATTGGCGACCTTCTCCGTCAGTGAATTCAGCGGCAGCAGTCGGACAGCCTCGGTCGCGTTCACCGACGATCCGTCTTTATGGCGCTTCACGGCTCTCGGAAGCCCCGAGTTCGAGGATGGGAAAAGCGGCTACTCGAAAGAGACTCCGTCTCCCGCCGGCCTGACTAGGACGAGGACCTGAATATTATTTATATCTATACAACGCAAACCTGTACGATCTTTGCCTAATGGTCTGTCATTACTACGTCTGTATCAGTGGGCTCGTCAAGCAGGGCCTCTGCGGCGTGACGGATAGTCGCGAGTTTTGCCCGCATGATCCCGATGGCCTCAGGGAATAACTGTTGCGGTAGGTATGCGCTCTCGGATTCAATATTGACTGTAAGAGGGGTCAGTGCTGTCGGGAAGGTAGTCAAAGAATTTGGGACTTTACATAAAAAGAAATCCCGAACACGGCTCAACTCCACAAAACCTTCAAACTCGGGGTGCCGGAGGACCTCTCTGCTGACAGTGTCCTTTCGCTTTTGTTCCTCGTCTACGCTGACGGCTTTTGTCCGAGGATCGACACGGATCACGCCTGGCGCGAAACAGTTTTGAAACTTTTCGGCGAGGTGAGGAGGGATGGGCTTTTTTATCACGATATTTGGTAATAGGCGATACGAGGCGGTCGCTGGGCCGCGTAAGTTCAAGAGAGGAAGGGCACACACGAGACACTCACCGACGGGACTGAACTTCGCATGGTCCTTGCCGACGCCCTTGATTGCATGTAGCGTCATCTGAACCTGCTGCCCAGGCCGCAACTTTGCAAGGACGATGTTGGGATTTGTCGGGCCTGGAGGCTTGCTCTTGAACACGTCCTCTTGCTCACCCGCGGGCGTCCATACGAGATGTCCGGACAGAAGCTCGTAGTTGTTGTACAGTTGCGACGGCTCCGTCGTATCCTTGGGGGCGTCTTTTTTTCTCGTGCATTCAAGGCCGAGCTCGAATACGATGGTATTACGGTCGGTTGCCTCAGCGTCCCCCTTCATTTCCATCTTCTGGGGGTTGACATTGAGAGGAATGAGACCTATTCGCTGGGCCAGAATCTCGTCCGCGACGACGGTGGTATTATTATAAACGTAGACGTTTTCTATGCATATTGTCGGCACCTTGACCCAGCTTAAAATCAGCAAGAAAAAATTGGAGATGCGCCTCACCTCGGCGATTATAATTCGTCGGAACGCATTCGCTATTGACGCGTCCACGCCGACGAGGTCAAAGTCAATGGATCGCTCAGAAGCGCGCCGGATTTGGACTGTCAGATTCTACCCTTGCGGAGTCACCGAAGAATTAATGAAAATCAAAAGCCTCTGTACAGGAGCCGGGACGCACCTCGCGGAATTTTTCTAGGCTCCATGAATGGTCCTCCCCGGGATAGTGGCCAGGGAAATCTCGGCTAGAGACATCCGTAACGCGCTCTGCTTTTATCCCCACTAAACGCCTAGGATCATAGGATTCCGCCATTACGCGGGCAAGGGAGCAAGCAGAACTTGATGTGCGAGAAAATTTGGTCGACTCAATTCGGTTGCTTGGCTGAACTTGGCCTTGTTTGTCCGAAGCGTGACAAATAAATATAAGTGTTGAATTCAACATTTCTCGTTCCAACCACATCCTCCTTGGATTTTTACATCCTGTAGAACCGAGAGTTTTTATTTCTGCCTCGAATGGCATTTACTACTCTTCCCTCCGAACTTGAACACGCTTTTGGACCTGGGGAGGGCAAGTTCAACCTCTTCAACAACGATCAGAACGCGTCGATGGAACTCAGTACTAACCACACAGATATAAAGGCATGCCTTCTTGCCAGCGTCTTTTATTGTTGACAAATTGTTGCCCGCTGCAGACACAATTTGAAAATATCATCGAAGTTGGTTTCGATGACCTGGTTCATTTCGCGTTTGGCGCGTCCCTGTCGATGGGCGCACCTGACCCACTAATATATATCAATGACCTCGGTGCTGTGAATCTTCCTCTTATCGAGTCTGACGCGTGGCGTCTCCTCTCCGCCTGCGGACCTGAACGAATCGCCGGCGCGGTGAGTTCGGGTGTATGGACAATCTCATCGGACAAAGTCTGTGTCTGAACCCTGATGAAAATCGGTCGTCTTCTTACTGCTAAGGATAGGTCCAGCTTCGAAACCCCTCATGGACCTCCTGGATTCGCGATGTAGCAGGCGCGACTGCTGTACACGCTCTACGCGTAAATGCTGGAGAAGCCCAGTTTAAATTCTGCTTGAAAAGATTAGAGCTGATTGATAGCGACTCTGAGTGAGTCGAGAACATACAGCTCTTTGTATTATCTAATTTACGCACCTTTAGAGTGACGCAGCTTCGCGTTCAACCGTATGTTTTGTGCTCCAGTCCATTTCGAACTTACCACTGATCCCAACCTTCTCAGTGCCGGGACTTCAACGATAGGAGAGCTTTCAGTCATATTGCCATCTCAATTCACTGGTGGGAAAATGGAGTTCCACCATGACGGACAGACAAAGCAAGTGGATGTAGCTGAACAGTCCGCGGTCCTCACCTCGATCGTTGCGGCCTACACGGGCGTCGAGCAGACACTTTCCGCGGTAACATCAGGCCACCGCCTGGCGTTGATTTACGATATAGTAGCCGAACCTGGTTCTCGTACGCCCACCCTCGCGGACTTGGAGAGCCCCAAACAAAGACTCCGAGAGCTCTTGAGCGCGTGGTCGAGGCAAGACGTGTCCGGGCACGCACCGCAGTTCCTCGCAACTTTGTTGAAAAATAGATATGTCCATTCGAGCCCACCGAGCGAAAGTGGGCTCGTCGGCGACGACAAACTCCTTCTTTCCGCTCTCCGACGGGTTGCAGAGGAATTGGGGTTCTCCCTTCACTTGGCGAATATTGAGGTCACAACCAAAACCGCGTATCCGCCCGACTACAGCCTGATTCAGGGATACAACCAAAGTGGAGTATGGAGTGAGGGGGGATCCTTTGATACGACGCAAGACGACTCGTTCGCCTCAACTTTCACAAACGAAGAGGATAGCAATGAGCTGGTGATCAAGGAAATGATGGATCTGGACGGGATGCCGGTCAAAGTCGAAGGCCTAGATGTACAAAGCGGTGATTTGATAAATGGCCCAGACGTGATACTTAATGAGGCGGATTCAATATCATTCGAGGCAAGCCAAGGTTTTCGCGTAATTACCGTTTACTGACATGCACCACGCTTCAGGACGAGTATTATGAGAGCAAAAGTGTGTTGCCTAGTCCGATCGAGGGTTTCTTTCAGCTGATGTTTACCACTTTCTTCAAGCATACAAGCGCACCATCCTTTTGGTGTGGCCCGAATCCACAACGAGCCTGACCGTGGTCGACGGCGACATTCGTGAACCCGCCTGTAACGCGCTCCGCGGTTCCGATTCCGCCGAACCGACGCGCAAAGAGAGACGACTGGTAGACAAGCTACTCAAGTGGTGCATTACAGCGGAGCACGACACGGAGCTGCGCCCCGTGGTGCATTTGCTCAGAGAGTGTGCGGAGCGTTGGCACGATATCGGGATCTTCATCGGCACTGTGCAGGCGTGCCGTGTCGACAAGCGGATCGCCCTGGTGGGGCTCGAGGGCTTCGTATCGGCGTATCGGGCATTCGGATGGCAAGCCATGGAAGACTCGTGAGTAGTGTTCAGAAATCTCTTCTGTTGATGGTGGCTCAGGTCGGTCTGCAGTTGCACGAAAATTATGATGGACGAGCCTTCCGACATGACGCGGTGGGCGTTGCTCATGAGCCTTCTTAAAGCAATAGTCGAAGAGGATGATTCGGATGCAGTTGAATGGTGCCGACAAAACCTCGCGGCCATGGTTCGTTCTCTTCAGCGGGTATTTGCGTCATGGCTTGTATGCTTGGCAATTCTGAAAGGAAGCCACTTCTTGCGGGACGTGCAAGTCTTCTTTCAGCCGCCTTGCGTATGTGTGCTGACGGACTCCTTAGCATGTATGGGCAGTTAGTGACTCAACCGCTCCCAGTAGCAGAGTTTTGGGCCCCATTCTTACGCTGCCTCTACGAGAACAAAGCCTACATTGTTTCCGGAGACCCCAACGCAGTGTACGCCGTGATCAATGACCGAGTCAAAGCCATTCTCGCGGATTTGCCTGTGTTCCCGACAAAGATGGTCCATGGGCAGGAGCAGGGGGACGTCCAGGCGATCCTGGATGCCATATATCTTTGCCTCGACACCGGCCAGTTGACTCTATGCGAAAGCATTGCCGAAAGGATGCGGAACACAGCTGCTTCGGGACGCTGTAACCCGAATTTTCCGCCCTGGAGTTACTTCCTGACGATTGGTTGCGTGTTGGATCAGTACATTGATGCTCTCCCCGAACGTTCGGCGCTGGTCCCAAGCCTCTTGCCGTTCTTCGAATATGCCGTGTTGTTTGTCCTTTCGCCCGGCGGAGACGGGGAGCCATTTCCAGCCAATTGGACCCGCCCGATTTTGACGATGGTCCTAAATGTGGCGAGGAAAACGGGGGGTGCCTCGTCCCTGAGTGCATTGTGAGTTGTTTGGAGGCGGGCTTGGATTCGAAGTCTGACTATTATGATCCAGATTCTCGAGGGTGCCACAGATCTTATCTAGCCGCGACACCCACGACTTGCAAGAACTCGCCCGTTCCATTGTGGTGGACCTGAAACCATCCAACGACGCTCCGTTGGCCCACCTGGAATACGAAACCCTCAAAGGCCGTGTCGTCGAGGCCGCAGTCAATGCCTTGAACATCGGACATATCAGCCGACTGCCCGAGATTGTTGGTGTGGTTGAGTTTTGTCTCGACGTTGAAACCCCTACCGCGACGCAAGAAACTTTCTTGATGCGCATGCTATCTCCGACGGCGGGAGAAACGACTATCGAATATAACGCAAAATTCCTCGCCCCGCTCTTGTTCCGCCTGCATAGAAGTTTTTCGCGTAGAGATATAGATTTCCAGGCCGCCGGACTCCAGAATGTCGTCGCCAGGATCGTCAAGCTCTTCGCTGAGAATAACATGCCCACCAAGCCTTCAGGGTTTTTCCCCATCGAGCAGCTTCGAATGATTGGCTGCCATGACCAAGCGTGCAGTGTTTGTCTAGAGCTCAAGGAGTTTGTGCTGGATGATCGTTCCATGCTTCTGTTCCAAAAGGTGGGGTCGAAGAGGAAACACCTTGGGGAACAGTTAGAAAAAGGTGGCTTGGAGGGGTTGGGCTTCACCCAAACTACAATCAAGACCCGCACTCCGCACATCCTCCGGGTAAGGGTCTGCTCCACAGCTATAATTGACACATATTGACTGGGTCCTTGTAGATCACGAAGCCGGATAGGATAGTGGAATTCGGGAGGTGGTATGCGAACCATCTGACTGGGAAACGGCTGATGGCTTTACTGGGTGCTACCGAAGAACAACAAGCAATCCTCGGTGACGGTTACGACCGTGTTAATGCGACTATCGAGGGGGTGGACAGCGCACGACCGCCTTTGGCTAGTCTCCATATCAATCAGAATGGGACGGGCCAGAAGCGGGGCCAAGACGCGGTGGTCACGGTTGGGTCGAGTCGCAACACGGCGAAAAAAACAGCGCGTGATATGAACGTTTCGTACCTGAGAGCCATCCCACGATATGATACCGCTGTACTATATAGATTATGCTCTACGAAAGTTGCGTGGACTTGGGCGTGAATGCTGATTCCGGGGACGACTGGTCGTGTACAACAGTACAATGTTGGCAGAGATCAAACCAACCGGCTTTAGCCGAGTCAGATCAAATCGAAGGTTCAACCTACACCAGTTCCCAAATGGAGTGGGACACTTATCGTCTGCTGACCCTGACATGAGAGTGCGGCGGTCCGCTTGAAATAGCAAGAATGCGCCCAGGAGGCCAATCTCATATCTGCTGCCCCATTGCACTGCAGCAAGCACCCTCAGTCAGATCATGCCCTCCCTCGACAGTCCCCAAACGAAAACCGAAAAGGATGACCTAGCCAGGCCCGCCGTGATGCCCGTTCTTCGAGCAGACTCATTCCGCGATGAGGAGCGCGTCTTGCTCACCTGGCGCTCCTGGATGGTAGTGCTCATCTCTTGTTTCGCCATTTTCTCCCAAGTGTTTGTGGTCACTGCAGCGGGGTCAGTCATTGCATTCATCATTCGGGACCTCGGAGAGCCCACCTTAGCAGGTGAGCTCAACTAAGCACACTTGCTCAAAATTTGACGGGATGGATTCCAAGGATGGATTATTCAGGTGGGACCTTTCCGTCCCATCGTCGCTTTCAGGGGTTGATTTTCTGCGCAGGGCCCGCTCCTCATGCAGAGCGTTCTATCCCCCGTAATTGGGCGGCTTTCTGATGTCCTGGACCGTAAATATCTGGCTGGAATCCCTCCTTTAATTGCATTCGCTGGAGCCGTCGTAAGTGTATTCCCACAGGCTTTCTCAGAACTGATAGATTCCAGATGTCGGCCAGGGCTCAGTCTATGTCCGTCCTAATCGGCGGTGGGGTACTTATAGGTACAACCTTGAGCACGATTTCCATCGTTCAAGCAATTCCTTCGTAAGTGTTCACTGACGGACATGATCGCTAGTTCAAAGTCTTTCTAGGGAAATCCTACCTCTCAAGTACCGCGCGCTGGCCAACGGATACGCTTTTCTCGCGGGCTCATTTGGTTAACCTGTTTAGCCTGTTGTACAAGGATCTTTGATAACGTGAGATTATGACATAGGCGCCCTCGTAGGAGTTCTAGGATCAGGAGGGGTGTAGGTTTTTTCCCGTTCTTTGCTGAAACAGGACGTTGAACATCTAAACAGTACCAATATCAACCCGTCTGGTTGGGTATGAGCTCAGCAAGAATTTGGTCAGTGTACTCACTCATTTTTTAAACCAGAGAAATATCTTTTGGATCCAAGCGGCTTTCCATCTTGTTTCAGCGATCGGGTTACTGGGCTTCTATTGGCCGCCACCTTCCGACTATCCACGCCTTAACTTCCGCGAGCTCGTCTGGGCATGCGACCCCATCGGCTCGCTCCTGATGACCGCCGGAACGACGCTCCTCCTGCTCGCCTTCGACTGGGCAGGTGGAACATTCCCGTGGCGCGACGCGCACGTCGTTGCGCCACTCGTTATCGGTGCCGTTCTCCTCCTACTTTTCGGGCTGTACGAGTGGAAAGGTCGGACGGACGGCATCATTGCGCACGTCTTCTTTGCGCGCGGGCCGAACTTTGGGCTGTCTCTATTTGCTTTCGCGGTCGAGGGGTTCGTGTTTTACAGCGCAGTCAATTCGGTCGTCCCGCAGATAGTGCTAAACTTGGGGTTCGAGACGAATGCATGGCGCATCAGCGTCAGGCAGCTTTCGTACAACATGGTCATCATCGTCTCGTCAATTCCTGTGACGTGCGTATTTTTAACACGCTGTGTTCACAAGACGTTCAATACTTGGTTCAGGTTGTATGCGACGAAATACAAAGATCTCAAGAGCCCTCTTCTCTTCACGTTTTCCTTCTTCCTCGTTGTGTAAATTTCACCTCTCGTCGCGCGTGCTACTTGACTGAAAAAATCCATCAGGTCAATATGCTACGCCACGATCACACCAAAATTGAACAATGCTCAGATTGGTTATAACATCATCGGTGAAGAGTGCAAAAGTTTGGCACTGCATACGCTAATTTTCTTTGCAGCCGGTATCGGCCAATCTGGTCCCCTAACCCTAATCGTCGCACTAACTCAGTTTACCGCCCCGCATCAGTTCCTTGTGATTTTTTTTCTTTCGTTGAACTAGATATTCTTATTCACCCAACCTTTCCAGTCCACCGCAACGGGTCTGGCATTCAGTGCTCGTGCCATTGGCGGTGCATTCGGCAGCGCTATCCTTGACGCGATAATCAACAACAAACTCGCTTCGTACGATACAGACGTCGGCACCGCCGCAATCGCCGCAGGCCTCCCACCGAGTTCCGTCGGTGCGCTGCTGCAGTCACTGGCGGGAGGTACACCTGCCACCGTTCCTGGTATCACGGCTGCGATTATAGCAGCAGCCACGGCAGCCTCTCACGACGCGTATGCGCGCGCTTACCGCTTCGCGTGGATCCCGATCATCCCGTTCGTGATCGTGGGGATGGTTTGCATCGCGTGCCTGCGGGGCGTGAAGGAGCTTATGACGGAGCATGTGGAAGCAACGGTCGAGCTCGTAGGCGGAAAGGTCGAAGTCGTCGAGACTGGCGTTCGTGATGAATTGGATGAGAAAGAGAGGACCTCGGCGACGACGGCGTGAGTTAATATGCTATATGACTCATGCTATTCTTGGAATTTGAGGGAAAATTCAACTCCTTGAATACGGAATTTAACAAAGTGGTACTGGCCTTCCTCGCAGAAGTGGTTGGCAAAGGACCGAACTGTGTGAGTTGTCTCTTGACCGAGCCCGGCTACTTTGAATTACACCGCGAACTGAGCTCGACTAAGCTATGAAGAAATTGACTCCTTGTGGATGCAAGCTAGTATTTTCCTGGCTCTGATTTAACAGTTGGCTCAACTAAGTTGGTTGGAAAGTTGAATCGTGGGAAGGTTGCAAGCAGGACCATCGTATGCCACAGCCACCGACAGTAAATCGCTCCAAAAACCTACTAACCTCAAATTCAAAATTCAAGGGTCTACTTTCTCCTTTGCAAAATCTTTGAAACGTCGCCTCTGCGCCGGCGCGGACCATGTATTATGGAAATATCGAGCCGACAACGTTAACCTGGCATCCCCGCCATCACCGAATGGATATGGTCCAGCGGCGGCCACCCTAAAGCCATGGCTCAGGCCAAAGCCAGGCCAGGCCAAGCCAAAGCCTGAGCTTTTGACCTAGCCTGACTTCTCGCTGATTCTAGGCCTGTCCACAGCTTTTGTGAGTTGATCCGCGAGAAAACCCGGGTTCTCCTACCCGTGGGTCAACTTTACTCGTGGCCGCGGGTTTCTCCCGGATCCGAGTTTGACTCTTGCCGTGGAAACATAAAAAATTGTGGGTACTCACATATATTTCCCCTGGTAATGTGCCTCAATTATTTCAGCCTGTGTTCAGTAGTTTCAAAGTGGGAAAGACTTAATTGTATCCGACTGCTAGAACTTATCATTCACCTTTTCCAGCTCGGCTGCAGGCAGAATAGGAAAACCCGCAGGCACTTGCAGGTACTTGCAAATTTTCAAACTCGAGCATAAGTACCCGATTGACACACGGGCCTTTTACTCGCAGAACCAAGTTCAGCATCTTTGTTTACAGGTACCCGTGGCGATGGTGGACAGCCTTAGCTGAGCCAAAGGCATGGCAGGCCAGGCCAAAGCCAGAACATCACTACCTAGATGTATAAAAGACCTGCATTTAGTGCAGAATACAGTTTACGACATGCAATCGCAAGCTGCAGCAAGCACCCTCATGCCCTCCCTCGACAGTCCCCGAATGAAAACCAAAAAGGATGACCTAGCCAAGCCTGCCGTGATGCCCATTCTTCGAGCAGACTCATTCCACGATGAGGAGCGCGTCTTGCTCACCTGGCGCTCCTGGATGGTAGTGCTCATCTCTTGTTTCGCAATTTTCTCCCAAGTGTTTGTGGTCACTGCAGCGGGGTCAGTCATTGCATTCATCATTCGGGACCTCGGAGAGCCCACCATAGCGGGTGAGTTAATTCAACTAAGTATACTTGCTCAAAATTTGACGGGATGGTTTTAAGGATGGATTATTCAGGTGGGACCTTTCCCGTTCCATCGTCGCGTTCAGGAGTTGATTTTCTACGCAGGGCCCGCTCCTCATGCAGAGCGTTCTATCTCCCGTAATTGGGCGGCTTTCTGATGTCCTGGACCGTAAATATCTGGCTGGAATCCCTCCTTTAATTGCATTCGCTGGAGCCGTCGTAAGTGAACTCCCACCGGCTTTCTTAGAACTGACAGATTCCAGATGTCGGCCAGGGCTCAGTCTATGCCCGTCCTAATCGGCGGCGGGTTACTTATAGGCACAACTTTAAGCACGGTTGCCATCGTTCAAGCAATTCCTTCGTAAGTGTTCACTGATGGATAGAATCACCAGCGAAACGTCTTTCTAGGGAAATCCTACCTCTCAAGTACCGCGCGCTGGCCAACGGATACGCCTTTCTCGCAGGCACATTTGGTTAATATGGTTACCCGTTGTACAAGAATCTTTGATGACGTGAGATCATCACATAGGTGCCCTCGTAGGAATTCTGGGATCAGGAGGGGTGTAGGTTTTTTCTGTTCTCTGCTGAAACAGGACGCTCAACATCTAAACAGTACCAATATTAACCCGTCTGGTTGGGTATGGGCTGAGCAAGAATTTAGTCAGTGTACTCACTCAATTTTTCAACCAGAGAAATATTTTCTGGATCCAAGCGGCTTTCCATCTTGTTTCAGCGATCGGGTTACTGGGCTTCTATTGGCCACCACCTTCCGACTATCCACGCCTTAACTTCCGCGAGCTCGTTTGGGCATGCGACCCCATCGGCTCGCTCCTAATGACCACCGGAACGACGCTTCTCCTGCTCGCCTTCGACTGGGCAGGTGGAACATTCCCGTGGCGCGACGCGCACGTCGTTGCGCCACTCGTTATCGGTGCCGTCTTTCTCTTACTTTTCGGGTTCTACGAGTGGAAAGGTCGGACGGACGGCATCATCGCGCACGTCTTCTTTGCGCGCGGGCCGAACTTTGGGCTGTCTCTATTTGCTTTCGCAGTTGAGGGGTTCGTGTATTACAGCGCAGTCAATTCGGTCGTCCCGCAGATAGTACTGAACCTGGGATTCGAGACGAATGCATGGCGCATTAGTGTCAGGCAACTTTCGTACGTCCTGGTCATCACATTCTCGTCAATTCCCGTGACGTGCGTATTTTTAACACGCTGTGTTCACAAGACGTTCAATGCTTGGTTCAGGTTGTATGCGACGAAATACAAAGATCTCAAGAGCCCTCTTCTCTTCACGTTTTCCTTCTTCCTCGTTGTGTAAATTTCACCTCTCGTTGCGCGTGCTACTTGACTAAAAATCTATCAGGTCAATATGCTACGCCACGATCACACCGAAATTGAACAATGCTCAGATTGGTTATAACATCATCAGTGAAGAGTCCAAAAAATTTGGCACTGCATACGCTAATTTTCTTTGCAGCTGGTATCGGTCAATCTGGTCCCCTGACCCTAATCGTCGCACTGACTCAGTTCACCGCCCCGCATCAGTTCCTTGTGATTATTATTTTTCGTTGAACCGTTGTAGATATTCTTATTCACCCAACCTTTCCAGTCCACCGCAACGGGTCTGGCATTCAGTGCTCGTGCCATCGGCGGCGCATTCGGCAGCGCTATCCTTGACGCGATAATCAACAACAAGCTCGCTTCGTACGACACGGACGTCGGCGCCGCCGCTATCGCCGCAGGCCTCCCACCGAGTTCCGTCGGTGCGCTGCTGCAGTCACTGGCGGGCGGCACGCCCGCCACCGTCCCTGGTATTTCGGATGCGATTATCGCAGCAGCCACGGACGCCTCTCACGACGCGTATGCGCGCGCATACCGCTTCGCGTGGATCCCGATCATCCCGTTCGTGATCGTGGGGATGGTTTGCATCGCGTACCTGCAGGGCGTGAAGGAGCTTATGACGGAGCATGTGGAAGCGACGGTCGAGCTTGTCAGCAGAAAGGTCCAAGTCGCCGACTCGGAGACTGGCGTTCGTGAGTTTGGATGAGAAAGAGAGAACCTCAGCGACGCCGGCGTGAGTTAATGTACTATATCTTGAAATTTGAGGGAAATTTCAATTGTTTGATTACTGAACAAAGTTAAAAAACTGACTCGTTCAGTATTTGGCTGGCTTTAATCTAATCGTTGGCTGACTACGTGTGTTGTTAAGTCGTGGGAAGATTGCAAGCAGGACCATCGTATATCACAGCCACTGATGGTAAATCGCTTCAAAACCTTCGTCCATCTCTGTGTCTCCGTGTCAAGATTCAAGTGTCCGCTTCGTCCCTTTGAAACGACCTCTGGACTGGCCCCGACCATGTATGTAGATGTCTCAAAGACTCGCACGTTGCGAATTAAGGCACAGTGCACACGTGTTTAACGCGAGTGACCATCGGCTCGCCGGACCGGACGGTGGTTCAACACGGACCCGCCGGACCGGGCAACCGTTCTGCGCTTTCCTCATGAATACGTCGTTTCCCCTTGACCCTTCGCCGGTCTGATCGTCAGTCCTGCGCTGACTTTCCGCTCAGACTCGCTATATCGCCCAGTTGTGTCCACCTGTCCACCACCCTACCTTGCATCGTGCTTAGGATCTTGATCATTGGCCTGACAAGGCCGACTCGGATATATATCATATAAATCACATTCGCGCCCTAGGCTAACACTAACCATGACCATCCTGCGCACCATCTTCTCCCGCAGGACGTTCGCCCTCGCGTCGGGTGGAACAGTCTTGACTGCGGGTGCTGGTTACTGGTACTTGAATTCTGGGCCGGCTTACCCGCTTTCCACCAAGGAGACTCGCCGCCCACCGCCCCCATGGACACCCCCTTCGAGAGAACAGATGCTGAAAACCCTGAAGGCATCGGGTCTCATCAAGGCGCCTGGAAATGCCGACGAAGAGTTTGATTTGCTTGTCGTGGGCGGTGGTGCAACGGGTGCAGGTGTTGCAGTTGATGCTGCCAGCAGAGGGCTCAGAGTCGCCCTCGTCGAACGTGATGATTTTAGTGCTGGTGAGATTTTCTTTCCTTCTTCTTTCAGCCGGCGTCTGGTCCGCTGTTGTTCGTTCCTCCATGGATTTTCGTTCATGCAGAAGGACGAGCTCTCGCTCCTTCAGGCCATTTGGTGATGTGCCTTGCGCGTGGACCAAATATGCGGATAGGATCGATCCGCCGTCGGGTTTTGTCATACTACTCACTGATTCGCCCAGGAACCTCCTCTAAATCCACAAAGCTCGTCCACGGCGGCGTCCGGTACCTTCAAAAGGCCGTCTTTGAGCTCGACTATGAGCAGTACAAGCTCGTTCGCGAGGCTCTGCACGAGCGTCGCATCTTCCTCCAGACTGCGCCCTACCTATCCGCCATGCTCCCCATCATGCTCCCGATCTACAAGTATGTGTTTTGTACTCTTTCAGCTCGATACTAACCCGTTGCGACTAGGTACTGGCAGGTGCCGTATTACTGGTCTGGGTGCAAAATGTATGACATTCTCGCGGGCAAGGAGAACATGGAGTCGTCGTACCTAATGAGCAAGGGCAAGGCGCTGGAGACGTTCCCGATGCTCAAGAGCGACGGGCTCGTCGGCGCCCTGGTGTACTATGATGGACAGCACAACGACTCGCGCATGAACATTGCACTGATCATGAGTGCGGTCAAACACGGCGCAATCGTCGCCAACTATTGTGAGGTCACCGAACTGCACAAGAACACTCTCGGCAAACTCAATGGCGCGCGCATCAAGGACAACATGACGGGCGAGGAGTTTAACGTGCGCGCCAAGGGTATCATCAACGCGACGGGCCCATTCTCGGACGCACTCCTCACGCTCGATAATCCCAAGCACCAGCCGATTGTCCAGCCATCTTCAGGTATTCACATAACGCTCCCGAACTACTACTCGCCACGCAAGATGGGACTTCTCGACCCTGCGACGTCCGACGGGCGTGTGATTTTCTTCCTCCCGTGGCAAGGCAACACGATTGCGGGCACGACGGACTCACCGGCGGAGGTCGAGCGCGAGCCGCGCGCGCAGGAGGAGGAAATTCGCTGGGTGCTCGAGGAGGTGCGGCGCTACCTATCTCCGGACATTAAGGTGCGCCGCGGCGACGTGCTGAGCGCGTGGAGCGGTCTGCGCCCCCTCGTGCGCAACCCCGATGCGGCGAGCACCGAGGGACTCGTGCGGAACCACATGATCCATGTCAGCGAGAGCGGGCTGCTTACGATTGCGGGTGGAAAGTGGACGACGTACCGTGCGATGGCGGAGGAGACGGTCGACAAGGCGGTGAAGGTCTTTGGGCTTGGCGATCGCGTTCGGAGCGGGTGCGTCACGGACACGCTGCGCCTCGTCGGGAGCGATGGGTGGAGCCGGAACATGTTCATTGGGCTCATCCAGCAGGTATGCATTGCTGTCGGCCGCCTTTTTTGGCCTGGCACTAAAACATTTTGTCCAGTATGGCCTGGAGACGGAAGTCGCCAAGCATCTGTCGGACAACTATGGCGACCGCGCGTGGACAGTGTGCTCCCTCGCCGAGCCCACTGGCGCCACCTGGCCGCTGCACGGCATCAGGCTGAGCCCCTCCTACCCCTGTGCGCCCAGCATCGTCATTTGTAGCGCCGCTGACCCCCATGCGTAGACATCGAAGCGGAGGTGCGCTACGCTGTGCGCCATGAGTACGCACTGACACCGATCGACGTCCTCGCGCGGCGTACGCGCCTCTCATTCCTCAATGCGCGCGCCGCGCTCGAGGCACTCCCGCGCGTCGCAGACATCATGGCCGCCGAGCTACACTGGTCGCGTGCAGAGAAGGCACGCCAAGTTGGGCGCGCGGTCGCTTTCCTTGCGAGCATGGGTCTCGCTCCGGGAACCGCGCCGCCGCCGCATGGGCTGCGTGAACGCGCGCAGGAGGCACTGTGGGGTGCCGCACGCGGGCTCGGGCTCGTCGCCCGCACGCCGCTTGCAGTCGGGTATAGCCGCGCGAAGTTTGACAGCGCGGAGATGGTGGCCCTGAAGAGCGCATTTGCGCGCAGCGCGCAGACGGTTGAGGGCCCGGCGGGGCAGGAGGTACGCCTCGCGAAGGCGGCCCTCGGGTCCGTACTGCGGGAGGTGCCCGGGTACGAGGAGATCCCGTCCAAGGACTATGAGTATGTGCTCGAGGAGGCGGGGTTCAAGAAGCGGGTTGATGTAGACTTTGACGAGTTCCTCGAGGTACGTTTGCGTGTTTTTGGTTTTGGGAGTGTACTAATTTGTGGCTACAGATCTGCGGAAGCTTGAAGGAGGTGTCGTTCGCGCCTGTGCCGACAAAGCACGAGAGGCTCACCATTCCTGTGGAGAAGAGTGGCGGTGGAGTGTGATTGAAGTATTTATCTTATTCTTTTACTCTTTGTAAAAAATTTGTACCTTGTTCGTGCTCTAATTGTATTATGCTCTGCTGCCAGTACGTAGCATTGCTGATTTTGTGAAAAATGCTACACTTCACATGTTGGGCCTAACCTAACAGTGACGGCGACACTGTTTTTAACAGTTGACTTGAATTCTTCAGCTGGCTCTCAACAACCATTGGTCGCTGGTCACCTGGGTGCGGGGCTCCTTCCGCATCGCGGGAAAGTACCCTGTACATACTTTTCACCCAGTATGAACGTCTTTTGGTTTCGAAGTTTCAATGTCGCTTCCCCCGCAGCCTGGCCGCGTCGACCCGTTGGAGGATTACGACCTCTCACGACCTCTGAACACCAAAGCTGGACTCCGTCAAGGCCTCACTGCCTATGGCGACGCGCACTTCTCACTATTCCTTCGCAAAGCGTTTATCAAAGCCGCTGGATATGGTGAAGACGCGCTTGCACGCCCAGTGATAGGCATAATCAACACTCATTCTGGCTTCAATCCATGCCATGCGAACGTCCCGCAGCTCATCGAGGCCGTCAAGCGAGGGATACAATTGAATGGCGGCCTTCCAATTGAATTTCCGACAATCAGCCTGCACGAATCCTTTGCTTCGCCTACAAGCATGTATCTGAGGAACCTCATGAGCATGGACACGGAGGAGATGATTAAGGCCCAGCCATTGGACGCGTGTATATGCCTGTACAACCAACGGACAGACTCCACAGGACTAACTACATTCTTCAGGTATCATGATTGGCGGCTGCGACAAAACAGTACCGGCTCAGCTTATGGGAGGCATCTCTGCGAATAAGCCAGTGCTACCACTTGTCACTGGGCCGATGATGCCAGGCTCGCACAAAGGACTGCGCATCGGGGCATGTACGGATTGCCGCAATAATTGGGCAGCTTATAGAGCGGGTCTCATTGACATTGAGGACATCGCCGCTATTAACGATGAACTCGCCCCAACAGTACGCCCTGAACCAGAGGAGCACCTGCTGTGATCAAGACTGATACGATTCCAGTCCGGAACCTGTGGTGTAATGGGCACGGCTAGCACAATGGCGTGTATCACTGCTGCCCTTGGTCTCATGCCGCTTCGCGGTGCATCTGCTCCTGCAGTTTCTGCCACTCGTCTTCGCGTAGCAGAGGAGACCGGCAAGAACGCAGTCTGTGCCGTAAAAGACGAACACCGTCCACAGCAGATACTCACCAAAGAATCGTTCCTGAATGCCATTACCGTGCTTCAAGCTATTGGCGGTTCAACGAATGCGGTCGTACATCTCATGGCCATCATAAACCGACACCCCAGTGTCGCCGGGACCATCGACTTGGATACGTTCGATGAGATCGGGAGGAAGACGCCTCTGCTTGTGGATCTGAAGCCCAGCGGTGACAACTACATGTCTGATTTCCACAACGCGGGGGGAATGACCGCCCTATTGCAGGCTCTCCGCCCTCTCCTTTACCTATCCGCTAAAACGATAACCGGTCAGACACTTGGCGAGATTCTCGATGCATCAGGGTCCCATAGTTTTCCCTACTCGCTCGAGATTATCCGCCCACTCACCAATCCACTTTATCCCTCTTCCTCCATCGTCGTCTTAAGAGGCAACCTAGCACCCGGTGGTGCAGTCATGAAGGCATCTGCTTCCAAAGACAGGCGACTACTTGATCATGCGGGCCCTGCTGTAGTATTCTCGGACACGGCGGATCTTGCTCGTCGCATAGATGACCCGGAATTGCCAGTAACGGCAGACTCAGTCCTGGTGCTTCAAGGCATTGGACCGATTGGGCACCCAGGAATGCCGGAGGCTGGGCTCATTCCAATTCCGCGCAAGCTTGGGGCCGCCGGAGTCGAGGATATGCTACGACTGTCCGATGGACGGATGTCCGGGACCGCGGGCGGCACGATTGTGTTACACATCTCCCCTGAATCGGTGCTTGCCGATTCTGTGTTTGGTATAGTACGGGATGGTGACATTATCCGGTGTGATGTGGAGAATCGGCTCATAGAGCTTGAGGTTTCTGACGAGGAAATTGGACGGCGAATTGCAGAACGTGCGAAGCACAAATCTACGCACGGCAACACAGGAAAGAAGAGAGGTTACAGAGGATTGTATGAGCGGAGCGTGAACCAGGCAGAGCATGGAGCCGACTTTGACTTCTTGACGGCGGTCGGACCATCTTGACCTTTTTAAGACCAGTGTGCCTATTTAGGAATGATATGCACGTGTTGGCGTAGTCGAGCTGGAAGCGGTAACTGGCAAGTCCTCGATTAGCGTACTCCAAAAAAAAACCTGCTGGGAGCCGACGGCTGAAACATGCATTATTTCATGCGCTTGGCTAAAGAGCCACTACATGTTATATATCAGGACGATGAGACTGCCCCCTTAACTTGACGATTCGGTACCACCCAACTACTATCCATATGTCGTGTCTGATTCTGTCACGTTCAAGCTCTGCATATTCTGAATTGCAGGAAAGAAAAAAGTCAAAAAAAAAGTAAAGGCGTGGGAAACGGGAGTTTTCGGCCCGATTTCCGATTCTCTGTCCATACTATGCGCTATGGTGTCTCGTGCCCTGTATATCCTTTGAACCTCCTGAGCCCGGGTGAGGTCCTTATGGCAGGTGATTGCGGTTCCCTCCTGGGATGTCGTCACCGAGGCTTGCTTCAACGAAACAGAACTTTGATCTCCATATGCATCGGCACTCGGATGGCTTTCGGATTCCTTCATTAATGATTCATTGACCTGTGCTGATGCCATATCCATGGGCATGACCATCCCGATCTTGGGCACCTTCGCAAGAGAGACAACGCAGGCGATACTCTCGGTCTCTTGTGATAATACACCCCGGTGCACTCTCGGTGCATTACAGCGGGCTCTTGGTACAACCATTGGCATGTGCTCTAGTAAGGACCATCATGTGTATCTCAGTGCTAATATCATCCTTGTCGAAAAAGGCGCCCCCAGGGCCCATGGTGCTCCGACGGTTGCCAAGGGCGCGCGATCTGGGATTCTATATCTCCCCATTGGATCAACGTTTATGTATATACTTGTCCTCTGATTTTCTGCTGGGCTGCTTTGAGTCCACATGACACTGGAAGAAGCTTATAACCTGGACGACAAGAGGCATCAACCAAGGATTGATGGCCTTCATCTTTTGCATCTGGCTGGCTTCGTTAACGTCGATGGTTGCGGGGACCATTGGCCCAATTGACACTTCCGCGCCATCTCTGCCAGTCGTGCAGAATGCCGCCCCTCCTGGTCCTTTCTTTCAAGATTTCAAGCCTCCGTTTCCGACAACCGGTTGGTGGGTTGGCTATGCTGCTGCACCGTCGCAGAATAGGTGCGCGTGTTATTCTTCGCATTCTTTCGCAGGCCGCTGAATTCTGGTAGTGTCGTCGCTGGGCCGTATGTCCCTTCATGTTGTCGCAGCCAGTTAGCCTAACACCGCGCGCCAGCTTTCCGTACATGTCTTGTGCGCTAGATACGGGGTTCCAGTTCGGCATATCGAACGCACGAAACTTTGATGGAACCTCCATCATTCAGACTACTCAAATGGATTGGGCGGCTTCTTATGTCGAGAATCCGAACACGCACACGAGCCATAAGGCGACCGCTTGGGTGAGTTTCCCTTGCTTATTGTCGACTTTTAACAACATGACACTTGCCAGGATACTCAAAGCGTCACAATCAAATATTTCGCGGCGTCTGGGGCCGGCTTCACGACATATCTCGTTCCCGGTTCACCATATATGACTTTGAACTACAACGCCGCTACCATCCTTTTGACGAGCACAAACGGCAACATTATCTCTATCAACGGAAACACTGTCGGAACGTCGCCTGGTACGATCACGCTTAAAGCCCCGAATAAATAAACTTAATTGTCGCCACAGTATCTGCCCAGGGCACCAAATTTACCGTCGCGAATAGCGCTGGAACATATGTCATATATTCTCTTGGAGGATCCATAAGTTTGACAGCGAATGCAACAACCCTCAAGGGCGGCGCACCCTTCACTGGTGTAGTCCGACTTGCGCGAGTGACTGCGGAATCTACTAGTCAGGCAATCCTGGATCAGTACTCTGCCAATTATCCAACCGGGGTTGCTCTTGATTACAGTTTCTCCGGTGATAATGCCACTATGAGCTTCACGTGGAATGTCGTTGGAAACGCCGCGAATTTGCTTCATCTTTCGTGGCCCCATCACAGGTTCGTCTTCTCTCTCTTGATTTGATGCGTTTCTCACGGTTCAAATCCGTGACTTAGAAAGCATCTGGTGAATCCCGCCTATGTCACTGGCCTGAGCTACTTGACTACGAAGGGCTATATGAAACCTGTTGTCGGAAACGTATGGGATCTCTCTTACGCTCTGCCTACGATCACTTGGCAGGCGCCACGAGCGCCGCAAGCATCGTGCACACAGCAGATAATTCAGGCACTCGAATATGAAATCGCACATTTGACAGTCGCTGTTCCAGGCGATTTTTACTATTGGGGTCAAACTTTCCAGGCGACAGCCCGCTTAGCGTGAGCTCCTGTTTTTCGATCCTCCGTCCTGGTGACAATTCTCCATCCAGCCTCATCGCCGACCACGTTGGGCGGCAAGACTTGATTCCCGCAGTTCTCACTGTGTTGGAACAGAGTTTTGCATACTGGGTTTGTGGAAACAAGCTTCAGTCAATCTTCGGCGGCTAACATGCCAAATAGACAATCAGTGGGCAATCCACTTATGCAGCGTACGAAACTGCCTGGGGCGGCGTTGTTGACGGTGCAGGGGCAACGGATCCGAACATAGACTTTGGAAACGGTTATGTACACGCTTCACGCCTCTCCCGCCTTTAACTATTACTGACACATCGAATTTCACAGTACAGTAAGTTCATTCATATCAATCACACTCTCGTCAATAACCGTCTGAAACTTCTCGAAGACGACCACCATTTCCACTATGGATATTTTCTCTTTGGATCTTCCGTTATCGCAAAATACGATCCGACTTGGTGGAGTACAAACCAACATTTTGTGACGCTGTTCGCGCGCGACATCGGAAATCCATCCACCGCAGACCCTTATTTCACTGTTGCTCGGTGCAAAGATTGGTTCGCTGGTCATTCCTGGGGTTAGTTCAGTTAGGCTCGAATTGCCGGTTTTTAACGCGACGATCGCAGCCTCTGGGATCGCTAACGGTGGGGGGACGCGTGACCAAGAATCCACAGGGGAGGCGGTACGTTCCGAACTCTAACCCACTGAATAGGTTCAAATGTGGCCACAGATCAATGGCTACTATGGCCTAACTCTGTTCGCGGACATCCTCGGGAATCAGGACCTCCAGAACTGGGCCCGGCTCTTGTGGGCAACGGAAGTTGATGGCGCACAGACGTACTGGCATCTGTATCCTAACTCCACCGATCCGGACACCCCGTATCCGGAGGCGGGCTTGCGGGCTCTGACGACTATTGGTAACGTCGAGGTAGGTATTTTACTATCCCACATTGCTCCATGTACTAATAATAATCGGTGAAAAGGACTATCAAGCGGGAGCCTGGCTGTAAGCGTATATTAATTTCTTAATGAGGTGTCAACTTAGGAAATCAAAACTTCAGATTCTGGGGAGCAGAGCGGTCAGAAATCGCTTCCATCCAGATTTTGCCCGTCACCCCACCCAACGAAAACATGTACGACACCGCATGGTTGACCGGTGTTTGGAATTACGTTAGCTCTGAGCTGGTCGACCCCACTATCGGGGATGAGTGGAAGGCGCTCATATATATGGCGTACGGGGAGGTTAATCCTCAGACCGCCTTCTCTCGCTCGACGAATATAACCGGATGGGGCGGAACCACCTCTCAAGCGTACCTTCTTTATCATCTCTCGACTCGCAAGAACTCTGGCGGCGGAAATATCTGCAGCGCGGCTGCATCAAACCCGACAGGTACCTTCGTGCTCCGCGCCTCCACAGGAAACCGCAGTGTTTCTTCCACCGCTGTCTCCCCCAATTTGGTGGCTACCTCTTCCGCTGGAACTCCTTTCACATTCGCCTACATGCCTGGCGGTGGGTCCATACTTAACACAGTAACAAATCAATATGTTACGGCGGACCCGAATGGGGCCGTTCCACTCAGCTCAGCTAGAACTATTCCTCAGGCGTGGGAGATGTTCAAAGTCGTGCTACAGACTGACGGCACTTATGTGATTCTCGCTGGGGTCAACTCCGAATACATCACCATCGATCCCGCTGGGGCGTTGATCAACAACGGGACTAGCCTTGCGGCTGCTACCAGGTTCACTCTTGTCGCGCAATGGTACGCCTAATTCCACGCGCTCACGTTCTTTGCTAATTTAATAAATGTTGTACAGAATGTGGGTGGATAGTTTAGTTTTACCTTTATCTGGGATTTTCTCGCGTCCTCTTGTAACATCACTTCTGTTGAACATTGGTTCGGTTTAGACCAGTGACGAATCTGTAAATGGAGGCAAGCCTCTATCGACAAGCTTGCTTTGACAGGCTGGATTCGAGCCTAGATTCGGAAGTTCACACCCTCGATCCCGACGGGTTCAATTTCCAATACACAATACACAACCGACGTTCAACCAGTATATTGCACTCTAACGGGAATGAAGACACCACTTAGAAAGTGAGTAAGGCAAGGAGACTGACTATGATCACATAGCTGAGATGCGACGTACTTCCGCTGGAAGCAGAGGACTTGCCCTAAAAATTGAATCACCATCGCGAGTCAGCAGCTCACCTCTTGGAGATGGGCAACCTTTGCAAGGCAAAACATGAATTACAATAATGAACTACAGCTATGGAATCCTACGACCCCAAATTTTCCGTTGGTAATCTAATAATATCGGAACGAAATCAAGCAGCCCGAATTCCGGCCAGTATGCTTTACAGAAGTGAATTTGAGTGTTTTCAGAGCACTGGGCAAGTTGGTGGGTGAACAAATTCCAGTTGGAGTGGTAGAAATCGCGGTAAACTGACCTGCCAAAGTAAAAAGTCGCTCAATCGTTTTACGCCACTTGTTCGAACCAATACCTCGAGAGGAGGGCTACCCGCTAAGGTCGTCATGAGTTGTGCGGAAATGTCCTCTTCCGTGATTTCATGACTGCGGCGAGGTCAATCACAGTTTCAACAGTGGTTTAGAACAGTACTCTTCTGGATTTGACTTTTCAAGAGAGTTTCGCACGGCGGATTGAACAGCTGTCGCGATTTCATCCTGTGAGGAATAAGACATGCAGATATTGAGGATTGCTGTAGAGACTTGTTCAATCCCAAGACCTGCTCAAAAAAGCAGAGCACTCATTTATCATTATTTCGCGTCACCGACTCTACATGTCGAATCGCTTCCTGCACATATTCTGGAAGGAGGGCCGTCTTGCCTAGGACGTTGAGGCGCACGCCGTATTCTTCGAGAATCTGCCTAAAAGGGATAAATCATGGGCGCCACCTGCAGCGGGAAGATTTGGAATTACCCGTGCTGTGACATTTCCATGAGCTTGTCGTGCGCCAAGTTCATGAGATGCTCGATCTCTTCCGGGGAGCGCCTGAAATTATCTATTGCGAACGCGTAAACCGAGACGCATTGAATTTGGAGCCGCAGGCACGTTTCCAGAAGCTTGAGATTGAGCGACACATTTCGGATTCAGTTGAAGGGCCCGAGAAAGTTAGCCACCAACCATACCCTACGTAGCGCGACGAAACCGTCGGTATGCCCTTGGAGGATGGCTTTTTGGTTCATACGCGCGTATCGCCGATTCCCATCCATAACGAACGCGATATGACCTGGAATGGGGCCGGCGGCGAGGACGCGGAGGAGGAGTCGCTCCGCCCTCTGGAGGACCTTGGCGCGAATCCATCGAAGACAGCGTAAAAGCATTTTGACACGCAATCACTGGTATGTTTGCACTCGCATCCTCGAGCGCCAAATGGGGACAAGTAGTGAAGTACATCGAGTGGCGCAAAGCAAGCGCAAAGGGTAACTTAGATATATTTGACAAAAGACACGGCGAAGAGGAACGGTTATTTAAGGGCTGATGTGGTTTATTTTTAAGCTACTTGGTCGCGCCGGTGGCCAGTTTCCTAATCTCTGGCTCCAACGGGAATCTCTGGGCCTCCGACGGAACTGAATACAGCTTCTTCCAAGTCTCTGCCAATGGCTTGGGCGTCTTCCACGCCAGTTCGTCATTCCGGAGCCACAGCCTTATGAGATGGCGCCTATTACATGGCGATTCAAAATCCTGGGAAACACAAAGGTACAGGAAAACCCACGTGTGCTGCTCGTCGTCCGTGAAGGCGTCCCGCGCGTGAAGGAGCCCCATGCTGTTGATGTACTGGATGTCGCCCTTCTTAAAGTTGAGCCCCAGAGAGTACTTTTCCGCCAAGAAATGCACAGTGTCGAGGGCCTCCGCTTGCGCCTCGGAGATGGGCGGGATGTTTGGGCTGCGGAGCTGCGTCCCATAGCCTGTGAAATGGCGGCGCGAGTACTGGATGACGATGTGCCCATCCTCGTTGTACAGCACCGGACGCTCCACGTACCCAGGGCCCACCCCGAATCTTGAAAAACCACATTCAGGCCAACGCAGGAGGTAAGGAACAGACCGTACCTATCGAGGGGCCAGTTATCCTTGAGCACCGTTATCAGATCCGGGCGCGTCTTGGCTATCTCGTTGTACACGCGCCCGCCACTGCTGATGCGGGACACGCCGCCTTGCGCAGAGGTCTGTATACCGAGCAGCGCGATGAGGTCGCCAATGTCCGTGTGGAATACCTGCTTGTCGGTCGTATACGCTGCATTTCCGTCTGCGCCTTTCTCGTGCGCGTGCGAGACGCGCAGGTCCTTGATGTGCGCGAGCACCGCGTTTGTGCCGTCCTGCCTGCCCCGCCCGGACCCAACGTGAGAGGATATGCCTGGCCAAGATCAGCGCCCAGGACGACAAGAATAGATGGGACACGAACCGGCGTAGACAATCGCAAGCTCCCGCCGCGAGTATTTGTCGATCGGGATCTCGCGGAGGACGAAAAACCCGCGGCCACTGTAAAGCACCTCGGCGAGCTTTCTAAGCTCGGGAGAAAGAGTCGGGAGGGGGAAAGTATCCCGCCCAATAAACCCGAGCGGCTTGTCCAGACCTGTCGAGTTTGAGTTGGGGTACGAGGTATGAGATCAGAACTTACCTTCAAAGTGCGCTAAGGCTTGATCGATCTCCTGAAGGTGCGAGTCGGTGAGATTGTACACCCATTGCGACTCGTCCGTCCAATCCTTTCCCTCCCAGACGACGGGTCCGTCAACTCTCTGAGGAAACCCTGCGGGGATGGGCCTCTGCGGTAGAGTAGGGTCCTCGGCAAGGCGACGGGCAGTCCTCGCCCGGAATTTAGCTTCGTCCGGGTGATACGAGATATCGGGCTGCTTGGGTCCTTCGCCAACAATAGGCTCGGTCATCACGATCGTTTCAGTTGCGCTCATGGCTTTCAAATGGGATCAAAGTAAAGGGAAGATGAGGTATCTGGTTAAAAGGCGAGCTTGTGGGAAAGCGGCGCCTGCCGGAGAATAAGCGTCGGAGCAACACCATAGGTGTATCGCGGATTGCAAAGCTCAGGCAATTTATGTGCAGGTTAGTAGTCCGGAAGGTGGGTGTCACGGCCTAGATTTCGCACGACTGTGGAAAACGGGAGCCATGGAGATTTTATGGATTATGGTGCGCAGAAGATTACTGGGGGGTTTGACGAGCATTAGCTTACTTGCGATCTTCGAGAAACAGTAATCGATTATCAGATTAGATGCGATGATTAGATGCGATCAATCGTCCGCACAAAGATAAGCGGGCAGAATTGAGGTGGCAGGGTACCAAGGTCGAACCTGACCTGACTCTTCGTGAGTTTGTGCTCTCAAGAATAGATGCAACAAACTCAATTACCGAATACAATTACATATCCATGTCGTCTTGGTCTGGCTCAGAAACAACTATCCTACTCGAACTGCCTGCTGCAGGTCCGGGCTTCGGTGGCTTCTGTTTCGGCGGATTTTGGTTGGAACGCCCGCCGACTCGTTTTGCAGGCCCCGACGTATCCCCCTCGAATTCGCCATCTCCAATCTTGAACACGATTAAGAGCGTCGACTTTGCTCGAGTTTTGTACGTGATATCTTCGTCCTCGTCATCGTCGTCTGGCACTATCTCATCCTGGACCTCCATTGTGCCCGTGGTGATGTGCGAATGGATCTCGTCTGCCGCGAACGGAAGGATCGGAGGCAGTGCCACCGAAAGCTGGAGGAGATGGGGGATGGCCGCGCCCATTGCGCTGAGGTGAAGAGTTTTGTATCTATCCTTTCTTGAGGGACAAATCAAGACATTTGAGATCGCTGCCAATTACCCGTCGTTTATGATTACATTTTTACAGCGTCGCAGGTACACGCTCAAAGGTGTCTTGCGAGTGATACATATGAGATTCTTGCCCTCCTTGTGTGCTGATCGAGGACCGGTAGCTGACACGGAGAGCGGTACCGTTGGAAACGGACGAGCTGGGGTCAGTTTGTTTATGCGGCCCCTCTTGGGGAGCGGTTCCGTTTTCGGCATCGGATTTGAGTCGATTTTTTGTGGGGGAGGAGTCACCTTGACGGCGCGAGAAACTCCGTGGACGTCGACGAGACGGAGCCTTTTGTTCGCGTTCTGGGGAGAGTCAAGCTTACGTTTCATGGCGGTGAGACGATATATAAAGCACGTGCAGCCATCTTTTCTCCTTCGTCCTCGAGGCACCCAGAAATTCCCTCGTATTTCTTTGCTGCGTCTACCAGTCGCCGAGCAGAGCCTACGCGACAGCTATGAGCCAGCCCGATGCTGCTGAGCAGAATATTCAGATGTGGAAGGTCAAGAAACTGATCAAAAGTCTTGACTCTGCCAGAGGGTATGCAGCCTGTATTCTGTCTTTTATCTGTCTTATTATCTTCTCTAGGGCGGGCACTTCCATGATCAGTCTTATCCTACCCCCTAAAGTGAGTTTTGGGTCGATCAACCTCCTCGCACGACTTTTGCTGGCATGGAACGAAGGGCTCATTATTCCACATTCTTATAGGATCAAATCTCTCGAGCTTCAGCCATGTTGACGCAGGAATACGGTACAGCGTCCAACATCAAGTCGCGAGTCAATCGCCTTTCCGTGCTGGCTGCAATCACCAGTACGCAGCAGCGCTTGAAGCTCTACAACCGAGTTCCGCCAAACGGCCTTGTTCTCTTCGTCGGCACGATCCTTACCGACGAGGGAAAGGAGAAAAAAGTCTCTTTCGACTTTGAGCCCCACAAGCCAATTAATACGTATGTCCTCGTTTCCGATCGCGGCGATTACGCGCGCTCATCTTGACACCAGGTCCCTCTACCTTTGCGACAACAAATTTCACACCGAGGCGCTCTCCGAGCTGCTCGAGTCCGACTCGCGCTTTGGATTCATTGTGATGGACGGGAATGGCACGCTCTTCGGCACACTTGCGGGCAACACGCGCGACGTGATCCACAAGTTCACTGTCGACCTCCCGAAGAAACACGGCCGTGGTGGACAATCTGCGCTACGTTTTTCCCGCTTACGTGACGAGAAGCGCCACAACTACGTGCGCAAGGTCGCCGAACACGCCGTGCAGCACTTCATCACCAACGACAAGGTCAACGTGACCGGCCTCGTTCTTGCCGGGAGTGCCGACTTCAAGACCGAGCTCAGCCAGAGCGACATGTTCGATCTCCGTCTCGCGGCCAAGATCATCAAGGTCGTCGATGTCAGCTACGGAGGGGAGAACGGTTTTAATCAGGTTTGTTGCAATCCCATACGCCCTTGTGGCGATGCTAATGACTGCACAGGCCATTGAACTCGCCGCCGAATCGCTCGCCAACGTCAAGTTTGTTCAGGAGAAGAAGCTCATCCAAAAGTACTTTGACGAAATCAGCCAAGACACCGGCCGGTACTGCTTCGGTATCGAGGACACTCTAAAGGCGCTCGACCTCGGCGCCATTGAGACCCTGATCGTCTGGGAGAATCTCGACATTACCCGCTACACGCTCCGCAATGCCGCAGGCGGTATGTCTCTCTTCCCCCCCTCCGCACCCTTCCTGACGCCTCCGCAGAGGAGATCATCATCCACACTAACAAGGAGCAGGAAAAGGACCGCGAGAAGTTCCTCGACAAGTCGACCGGGCTGGAGATGGAGCAAGCCGCCGAGCCGCAGTCGCTGCTCGAGTGGTTCGCGGAAAAGTACAAGGACTTTGGCGCGAACCTCGAGTTTGTGACGAACCGGTCGCAGGAGGGCGCGCAGTTCGTCAAGGGCTTTGGTGGGATCGGCGGCCTGCTGCGCTACAAGGTCGACTTTACCAACCTCGGCGCCGCGGACGACGACGAAGACGAGTTCTACGACAGCGACGAGGAGGGTGTTTGACGGTTTTGCAGGCTCCCTAATGAAGGAGCCCCATCTCTTCGGGGCTCTTCGGGTGGGGTGGAGGTCGGGGTCGGGGTCGGGGTCAAAGGCGGGGTCGGGGTCGGCGCGGTCCAGAGTCAAGGGGGGGTTAAACGACAGCGGAGAACGGAAGGATGGAGAGGCGGGTGGCCAGCTCGGGCTCACGGCGGCGCTTCAAGTTGTAGGCAGCGTAGGGGTGGACTTTCCTCATCTGTTCAAGCGGGACGGATTGGTTCGGGGAGGCAAGGTGTCGTCGTCCAATCCGTTTCTTCGTGCCGGTGTTTTGAACAGTGATGTGTAACTCATGGGTGGTGCTGTTGATGGTACGTCTGATCTCCCTTGGCGTATTTCTCTATCCTCATTTGCTCGACACAGGTCAAGACAAGATCGTTGTCGATGATTCATCGTAGGCTGCACCCTTGGCAGAAATATCTATGTGTTGTACAAGTGATTATTGTGGCATCAACGAGTGTTGTTGTACAGACTCGGAGCAAATTATTGGGAAGACAGACAGTTCCCTTTCGCGCACGGCGACTGTTCTAATGCCTCGATTGCAAAAGTAAGGTAAATACATTCAAAATAAGGATATTTCCGGTGCCTAGGAGAAAGGTTAAAAGGGTAAGCTTCAGAACATGGGAGCCACTCACTATTCCCCTCGTCTCAAACGCCAGCCAATCACCCGTACCAAGCGGAAGTAGTCCCATGGACCGGCACTTCCATAGGCCAACTGCGAGAGTGAGGATGTTGCAAGCGATGTACACGAATTTCTGCGCGGGTAGTGTCGTGAATGACTTGGGATTCTTCGCCGTCGAGGGCGCGAACGGAGCAAATGCTTCGCAGGATAAATACAACCAAAAAAGGCACAGTAATACCAGCAACCGCACCTTCATTCATGCCTGCAATATTCTTGAACGGCGTCAGCAGGAGCATGAACACGATGCCCATGCTGAAGATCTGCACGCCGCCGCCGGACATGTATAGCATGAACGCCTGCATGGGTAGCGACTTTGCCGGCGCGATTGCCAAGTCCAGCGCGCGCTTCTCCTTCAGCTCGTCATACGAACCGGGCGCAGGCGTCGGCTTCTTGACGGTGCTTTTGGACTATTATAGTGCACCCGGTGAGAATACGGGGCGTCGGGAAACTTGGGAGAGCATATACCGATGAGGACTTGGCGAAGCCTGGAGGCGGGGGAAGGTTCCTCCATCTGTGTTCCGGGGTGGGTTTAAGCACAAACTCCAATTCGGAGGTACAAATCGGCGCACTTGGAGGCCGGTTCGAGCGTAGAGTAATCTAGGTTCTTCGACATCGTGGTCAAGTTTAGAACCAAGTTGACCACGGGAAGAAAGGACCCTGAGGAAATGACACATACAAACAACACAACGGGATATAAAGAAAATCGAAATTTACACCGCCAAAGTGCACACACGTAGCGGCCAGCTGGATGCTATCAGCTGGACACATGTGGCGAAAGGCTGGTGGCCACTTTCACGAAGGCTGGAATCCAGAGGAATACTGAATAGATACATGCTGGATCCAGCCAAAGCTGGAAGCCAGCTGACATTCCATCTCGCACACAGCTGAGGCTCCAGCTTGCTCAGATAGTCATTATATATAGTAAATTTGGCTTGTTAGCTTTCAACGCGCAAAACGGTAATGTGTAAAATGTAATATATTCCGAAGCATAACAAGGATACAATAATAGCGTGGTCTCTTTCCCTCAGGCTAGTAGGGCCGCTACCGCGACTTCCAGCCCACCTTTGCGCCATGCACGCCCGCGACGCACGCTCCCCGCGATGACGGCACTCTTCGGGTACCTGTACGCAGTTCTCGCCGCGCCCCCATTCGCACCCCATGTAGGACTGCGGGCGATGGCCAACCCTCGAGCTGACGTATTGCGGGGTCCCGCAGCGACACTCCGAGCGGCATGTCGACCCGCGTGGTGCGATCTCGATGAAGCTGTGTGCGTGAGGAGCGGCGCGATGGGCGGGGGGCACGAGATCGAAAGGAATATGATAATCTGGGAACTCACCGGGTGTTGTGCTGTGCCTGCGCCCTGTGTGCCGCGGACAGGTACGAACACTGAAGTGCATTCGGACGAGGCTTGATCGGTCGCGAAGAAACATGCCTTGGGATGTTGGGATACTGGATGCACGGTGGTTTCGTATGCGGCAGACTCGAAAGATGTTGGTGCGGCAGACTTGAAAGACGTTGCTTTTACTGTCATGCTCGAGACGATGCGGCCAATGTGTGGGTTGTTCGTCGAGATGTGCAGCGTAACTCTTCGCGGATCGTCGCAGTCGCATGTGGCGCGTGGCTCGTTGGTTGTGTGTCAAGTGGAATGCGTAATCTTGATGATGGGAGGAGCGTTGCGAGAAATATCTTAGAGTCTAGGTAACTTGCACGTAATCACCGAATGGGCGAGTATCTTGACCAAGGCTTCAACAACAGAACTTGAATGTTCGGAAACACCTTCGTAGATTGATGAAAGTACTAGATCTTTGATCATTTGCAAGCTTTGAGGTTGGCGCAGGCCTTGTGGTGTTATTGTGGTGGCTCTTCTAGCCCTGCTAGCGGCCATCTCCGACGAACAGTTGAGGGCGAGGGGTGTTTGAAAGGCCCAGTGGGTTCACGAGGTCCCTGTTTGGCCTTATCAGGTTTTGAGGACGGTCTTCCGGGTCTCAGTGGGTAGATAAGCACGAGGGGCCAGATGTTGTTGTGGGATCTATACTGGTAAGAGAAAGTCGCAGGTATGCCTGTGGTGTCAAAATTTGGGTGGAAGACAGTGAGAGGGCAGTCGACGGTCAACGGTGGTCGAGAGCAAAGACCGTTTTTAAGACGAGTCTGAGAATCCAGTCAACATGCACGTGATTGGTAACATCGACAAACATCGCGCACGGACCGTCAAGTCGTTCAACTTTGTGTCTTCACGGTTCTCTTTCTTTCGAATCATCTGTTTGCCCTTCAAGAACTGGACCTCAATTTTCGTGGATTTTTCAATAGAAAACGAACAAGCTGCAACCCGCCGTGCACTTCAAGTTGTGTACACTCAAGGTGACTCAACAGAGGCAAAACTGTGCATTCTGCGCTCACTGTTACTCGCTCTACACATACCACAAAAAGCGAAGTGAAATTCTGTCAGATCTGAAACAGAATATGTAGGATGCATCATGATATCGTTACATCTTACTTGCTGTGAAGAAACACAAAACTGGTTGTACAATTTACCTATCTTACCACTACTCGTACCCCCCACGAACACTCTCCGTACTACTGTCATAGCCTCCCCCGGCCACATACAGTAACCAATCTGAAATTCAATCAATCAATCAATCAATCGGTTGAACATCCGGTGATCCCGCATGAGCGAAAAACCAAAGGAAATAAGTAAGACAAAGGTATCAATTCCTCGCATCGGGTTCAGTTCTGGGATATGACTTGCAAATGGTGTCCAGGTATCCAATTACCCTGATGACACCAGGCTGACCATGTGGCTGACAGCTGGAAAAATAGCTGACCGATTCAGCTGGATACCAGCTTGTGGGGAACCAAGACCCAGCTTTCGTGGTACCTGTTTACCATATGACCGTGCCAGCTGGAGGCAACGTGCCCGCACTTTGGCGGTGTACATGGTTATGGAATAATAATAATGAGTGAGAGACGTCTGCATGCGATGAGGAAGGGATTCGAGTCACAAGACTGTATGCCATGCAAAAGAAATAAAACGATAAACGGCGCTTAGTAGTACATTTAATTTGAATTCGCCCTGAATCCCTACCCAGCGGTTTGAACGAACATCCCGCTCAACGTTGAGCGTCGCCATATTACGCACGCGCCCTGGTTGCCGTGTAAGAGGCGCACGACCTTGAGCGAGGGGTACGTCCGCAAAAGGGCAGCGTGGCACTTCGTGAAACACGAAACCGCATCGGCGGCCGCCTCATCCGGCGGGACTAAAAACAAACGGTCAGAAAATGGAGTCCTCAGTGGGCGAACGGGTACGCACTCCACAAATTGAACTTGTCCCGGCCTTGGATGTGCAACGTGATGTCAGTGAGGGAGTAATGGCGAGGGATGGCATTCAAGACAGCGTTAATATTTGCCGATGCTAGTGCCGGCTCGCGAACGGCGAGAGTTCGCAAGGAGGGGAAAGCACGGTGGATAGTGCCGAGGAGCGAGGCGGGGAGATCAATGCCGTCGAGGCTGAAGGATAGTGACTTGAGAGTGCAATATAAACCTACGAGCGACGCTTCCAGCCTATGCGCTTTGCAAGGCACGGAGATGTCAACTCGTTTAGCGTTTCGGCCTCTCAGGAATGCGGCGGCAAAATGGTGCGGCCCGCTATACGAGGAGAGGAGGGGAAGAACGCCTTCGGGGAGGGACTCCATGAGAGAGCGGGGAATAATGTCGCTGGTGTGTTAAGATAGATGTTCCACCACAGGGCAGCGCGACAAGGCAGGAATAAGGAGGTCGGATGTTATGCATTCTATGGGGATGTCCAAGGTTCGGAGCTTTCTGAACGGCGCCGACGTTGCTAGGCTAGGGAGGACGCTGGTGGTCGTCGCGTGCAGCTGCTCCAGATGATGGGGCGACAGGAAAAGAAGACAGGGATTCACTTGATCCCTGCCCAACGAAGCGTCGGGATATCTGAACGTCACTTCCTGGAGGGGAACAGAAGGTGCGACGGCGAAGTCGGAAATTTCACCGAAGCACAACTCTAGGCTGATTGTCGTCAACTGCAGGTTTTGCAGGACAGAGAGCCGCCTGGGAGTGAGGCGCACATGTCGGCATCCCAACACCTTGAGATTGGGAAGGCGGGATAAGGAGTCAAATATAGTGTCGATGAGGTCATCCGTCGGGGCACCATCCTCCTCCGGCACGGGTGGAGAGACCCAACACTCCACGACCGACGGGCTAATGCGAAGAGAGAAGAAAAAGTCGAGGCGCTCTAACATGCGGTTGCGATATTTTGAGGTCTGCTGTCCGCGCAGTGCTAAAGACGGCAACGCAGTTGGGTGCGTCGAGATGGTGGAGAAAAGGAGAGGCTGAGCGAGGTCGTGGAACGAGCGACAAGTGAGCGTTACTGTTGGCAATAGGTAGAGTGGGATATGCATGAAAACCTTGAGCCATAGTTCAGGCGGTAGGAAATACGAGGCGGTGGAGCGTCTGCTGCGACTGGTTTTGGAACCGAGGGAGGTTAGAGAGCGTGCGCGGTGGAGGATGCGCGTGAAACTGGGGCTAAGTGGGCTCTTTAACCCAGGGCTCTTCGAACCAGCACTGAGCGGTGAAGAAAGGAGCCCTGAAGCTGGCGAAAATTCATCGGGACTCCGTGGGCTTTTCGGCATGGCCAAGGGGTCCACGGTCAAGAACGGATACTGCTTGCGCACCGTGAATTGCGACATGTTGAGCGGCGATTCCAATATCTATCAGCGAGGGGCTGGAGCTGAGAGCGTAAAACTCGGGAAAAGGCCCCACATCCTTTTAAACAACCTTAAAAAAACAAATGGAGATGCTTACCGCAAAAAAACTACAAGCGAGACAGGGTCGACATCACTCAGACTTGGCTGGACTACATCTAAGCATTGCAAAGATTGTGGACATTTGGTGGACATATGCATGTCGCTTTTTGCATTAGTGAAATGGTTTGGCATTCAGGGGGACTTTCATCGGCGGAGCCATGCCGAAATCACCCGAGTCGTCCGCGCGAAGGTTTTTCTGGAGAGGCGCAGGATTCCACCGTTTTGCACAGTACTGAGTACATAATGAAATTCGAACCAAGACGTGTTGCTGTATGTTTTGTTTTCTCGTGACGGTGAGAAATTGATTGCTCTTGGCAGAATCTCGTCCCGATTTGGGCAAGTTTCATTGTTCCTCAACAGGGGACCTCCTGAGGCCTGAGTCTTATTATCCACCTGCCGCCCTGGATCGTCAACCATTCAAATCAACGAGCTAAGCGACGGCTGGTTGCCCTCTGAAACCTGGATTCACACCCGCACACGATCTCTGTTGCAGATGCAATCCTCCGGACTCTAATATTCGCACTGCCTCGCAATGGGGACACTGCGTTTTCATGCTTATAACACAACGCGTCCTCGGTCAAACTGAACTTGAATCTGAGGAACTTCCCATGTTCAGATGCTCACGAGCTTCCACTTCAGCTACTTTGTCTCAAATTTCAATTTACCTCCGCAGAGTGGTCCTTGGTCCCTGATCTGCTTTCGGGTACAACTAGAAGCGTAAGTGTTCTGGCTGATGGTCGGCGACGCCGCATCCTCATTCTAGCCTCGTACTTGAAAGCGAACCGTCTATCCGCCTCTTCCCACTTAAAGAAACCCCAAAGAAATCTTGGAGACCCGCCGTTTCCGTGATGAATGCCATCAAACATCAACGATTCAACTAGCGTTGAATCAAATACGCTACCCACCTGACTCTAGATATTCCTTCAAGGCAGCGTAAAAAACTGCCATCTCATTCAGGAACTTGATCCAAGCTTGTTAATTAATTACTCTGCCAAACACCATCTGCCTTAATGACTCGGAAACCCACAAACCCTGTTCTATTAGCTCCACGATCGAGGACAATTTCTAGAGGAAGTTACGCGACAGTCCGGTAAACCGCCATCTCTGCGTCCCCACAGTCATCCGGACGCATCAGACCGCCCTTTCATGGATCTTCAAATTTCTTTCATTCCGAAAGACATAATGACGCCGACGTGTCTATGGGCTAGTGCCTTGAATTTAATGGTCATTTTTGCCTCAATTTTTTCATTGTTCGCTGCGACTTAAGCCGCGAAGGGCTACCAAGAGTGACTGACCTAATTCTTTGTAAGTGCGGATGTTCTCTGTAAGTTTTAAAAGCCCGGGGAGTGGAACTCGGATCCTCGCAATTCAGTATGAGCCCCGCCTTGTGGTTCATCTAAGTTTTGTGATATCCCGCCTCCCTACCCGCGCCCGGCACTTTGACAAGCCCCCCGCGAGCGAGCCAGATGAGTTATGGAGTTCAGACCGCTGGGACTAACTTTCAGTATATTGCTTCCCTTCCTGTTATCTTGCCCCCAGCGCGAGCGAGCGATGGGTCGCAAGGGTTGCCTTCGAGTCCACAACGCATCCAGGGGTGTCGCGTTTGTAAAAATGGTTTTTCCGAATTGTGCCTATCGCGGTGCGCATGGGAAGCGAGGAAGCTATTCGGGAGAGTGTATACCACTTGCTCTCTCAATTAATTAACTTACCATTTGTGGTACAATCCACAAAAGGTGAGATGGATTACTTGGTATGAGTACATTGAGAAATTTTCATGCGCAGCAGGGGAAAAAACTATCCTCGTTACTATGTTGACGATTCTCTCTGCGGCGAGCTGCACCACTGATCTTTGTCGATTGGACGGTGAGCGGCGACGCTCAAAGAGCGCACAACAACCTCTATAAAGGTGAGATGGATTACTTGACATGAGTACAATGGAGAAATTTTCATGCGCAGCAGGGAAAAAAATATCTTCGTTACCATATTGACGTCTTTTTCTGCGGCGAGCTGCAACACTGATCTTTGTCGATTGAACGGTGGGCGGCGATGCTCAAAGAGCGCACAACAAGTTGAGCTCCTCTGTGCTAAATCAACTGCATATGTATCGCATGGTAAGGTAAAGGTGTTGCCTCTTGTACAAAAGGCGACGATGCCGACATCGCCTCATGTTGGAGACGTACTTTTTTGATAGTGGTATTTTTTTTGACAGTGGCGTCCGAATGGACACCCTCCAAGTCCCAGAAAGGCAAAGAACGGTTTCGATCCCAAATTGGTAAAACAGGCCATTAGCGCTGCGTAAGAAAGTCCATGTTAAATAACGGTACCTTTCTAACCTGTTATTAACACGTTAACAACATTTCTCACATGGGAGGCTCTGAGATGCCTGTAATTAATATGTGAGAAACACCTACACTGTAAGGCTGCTTGGTAAGCAGTTTGGGACTCAGAGCCAAGGTAAAAAGTGCTGGAAAATGTGTTAGAGCCTAGGTTGAGGTCAGTGGGTTTCAGTTCTGCAGCATATATAATGTTTACCCAGTTTTCGGCCCAGGAGCCTCAGAAACAGCGCGAAAAAAAATGCCTATAAGCATGATTATGTCATGTTAAAAACCTTGTAATTTACATACCCTTGTTATCTAAGACGACCTGGTTTGAATCTAACATTACTCACACCGCCGAATTTGATTCTTACACAGCGCTACACGCCATGACGGTTGCAGATGGCGCCTGGCGCTGATTAATGATTCGGGGGGCTCCGTTCCTATCCGCCGTTGTAATTTGATAGGATAGGATAGGAACATTTGTTTTCTCACACAGGGCTGCGCCGGTCCGTAGTTCCTCTACGATGTCACGTTCCTCGTCGCCTCGCACCTGTATCGATGCTTTAGAGCCTCCGACAGTTTTCCGTCCTTCGAATTCACCGAGGCGGTGATGGGGGGGTCATCAGCCCGAAATGGGGAAATATTGGGGCTAGAAACGAGGAAGATAGTCTCAACAATGTTCCCTGTCGAGCGGCCGTATATTCGGGGCCGCGGTGGCGCCCAGCAAACGCCGCGCACCATGGGGATCTGTCGGATCTGTCGCCTCCGTTGGCTCGTTTAGTAATAATGCCTCGTTGGAAATATAGTACTTCTCTCCACATTATGCCACCGCAGCCGTTGCAGCAGAAGTACGGAATGCAAGTGTACAGAGAAAGTCGCTGGTGTATTTCATAAGAACCAACATATATGGTACAGAGAAGACGAATACGTGCACCCTGCCAAATGCAAAGGCGGTCAATCCTCTCAGTACTGAGGCTGAGGAGCTTGAGGCATCATCTGTCCGGGGAACGGAGCGCCGAAGCCAGAAGGTGGTGGGGGCGGGTACCCGGGGTACATCTGCGGCATATTGTGGGGCGGCGGTGGCATGGGCATGCCAGGCATCACCATAGGAGGCGGCGGGGCCATTCCGCCCATTTGTATCGTCGGTAATATCGTTTGTTGCTGCGTAAAGCCGGGCGGCGGCGGAGGCTGCGCCAAGATGCCGGCGAATTGGCCTTGATATTGGTATCCGGGTACAGGCGCACCAAAAGCGAGAGGTGCAGGTGGAAGCCGAGCGGCAACAGGTAATGCGTTATTCTTGCGGGCTTGGGCAGTAAGGAGACGCTCGGCAGCTGTGCCATGACGCTCTCCTTTTCCGTCCTTTTTGAACGCGTATTGTACGGTGATGGCCTTGTTCATGAGGAATGAGCCGTTCATGGATTCGACAGCGGCGTCGGACGCGTCGAAATCTGTGTAGGACACAAAACCGTAGCCTTTTGAAATACCAGAGGTGGGATCACGAGCCACCTAGAGGCAGACAGTTTGAGCCAGGTACAAGAAGATAAGAAGCCTTGACGAGACAGACCTTGGCAGTTGTTGCCATTATGCCGAACGCACTAAAGGTGTCGTACAGCAATCGCTCATCGACATTTTCATCCAGATTCCCGATGAACAGGTTTGCGCCGACATCGAGCTGTTTCTTATCAGAAGACGCCTGCAAAAAATAAACAAAGAAACGATCAGCAAGGAGTCACATATGGCAAAAGAGCGGTATCAATCCCGGGGTGGTTGAGCGTTCCTTGTAGTGGGGCAGTCATGAACCGGCTCCATACCTTATTAACCCGAATGGGTTTCCCCCATAATTTGATCTGGTTCATAATCTTACAAGCATATTCTGCGTCCTCCTCAGTTAAGAACTCGCAAAACCCGTACCCTTGATGGGCCATTGAGATTCGGTCTTTCGGAAGATGGACGTTGACTGCAGTACTTCTGAATGATGCCGTGGAAAAGAACTCGGAGAAAACGCACCTACGGGACCGGCTTGCAGCATCAACTCCCAGACAAGCGCGTCCGTACACCGTTCGTCGAGATTCCCCTGTTGGAATGTGAGTGATAGAGTCAAAAAAGCTACGGGGAAGACTTGCAAGATAGACTGTGGCCTCTTGGTTCCGGTCATCCTGAGGACGCGACATTTTTAGTGACTGCAAAAGGAAAGCTGCGAGTGTTTGGCTTTGTTAGATCTCGAACACGCCAACTTGGAACCAATTCTCCGTGTCTGATTGAAACTGCATCTTTGTCAACCAACCTGCATCGTGTTTCGTGTTCTCGGCCTGCCGTTCCGTTGCCATATCGCACAAAGGGTCTCGAAGATTCTTTACATGTACCGCGCCGCTCAAACTTGAATGTTGATGAAATTGTATCTGACTGTCTTCCGTTCTCGGGAGTCGGTGCGTCGATGTCTGGATAATCTGTTTACGTCCTTCGAACCCTTGGAAGCTTTAGAGAACTCATTTTGCAGCATGGTCTCGCCCTCTGCGCACAACCCAAGTCTTGGCGGTACGCTTTATCTCGGAATAATTTGACATGTCAAATCTTGCCGACTATCTTTCGATTGTAGGCAGATTACAACCAGCGCTCTCGCCCCGTCCTTGGTCCAAATCAAGTATACTAAATTGCGGATGTCGTACTGAAGCCACACATCGAATTTACCGCAGAGATTCGGAGATGTTTGTGTCCACGGCCTTAACTCGCCTTGCCGCTCTACACGTTCGCAACTCTTTATCAACACTATGTTTAGCGCCCATTCTGCCCATCTGGATGTGACTACTTACGGCGGATAGATCGTCCCTTCTTATATAAAACTCCGGGCTCGTCACGTCGGACTTTTCCCAATTTTTTTTCTTTGTCCCCCGTCCGCACCAGAGGAAACAATTACGCCCGCTCCAGTCTGACCGCACCTCCAGACCGCGATGATTGGCCCCCGCTCTCTTTTATTGTTATTCGCCGTCCTCCTTTTCGCCTTCCTCGTCACTGCCTCCCCTGTCGCTAATGAAGGCGGCATGGTGAAGAAGGCACTCAAGCAGTACAAGGCCAAGCGTGGCGAGCCCCCCACCCGTGTTGCCCGCGATGCTTCGTACCCCTCTGGCTATTACGCCGCCCCCGGGTAAATTTCTTTTCTCTGCCCGTTAGCACACGACCCCCACTAACATCGTCATGCCTTAGTCTTGGCAAGAGAGACGGCGCTGGTTACCCCACGCCATCCAAGTACGCACCCTGGAGTGCACTCTTTCCTCCGAAACGTGTTCTAACCACTTGCTTCATTGCAGAGTATACAAACACTAGATTGATTCGAAAGCCCTCTTCCGACATCACCTCCTCCTTATAGTCTTCATGCCCAGTCTCCAATCTCCCTCCCTCTCTCCCCTCCCGCCCGGACCCTCTACTATCTACACGGCACCCTCTGGTTCTTAGTTTGCATTGGCGTTGGTTAGAACAATCACCTAGTCATGCACCATGTCGTTGGTCAAGGACGTTTGTAGCAGAGGAACCGAATATGTTTGAAAATCTTGAGGTTGTTTCTACTTGGCCCGTTCAGTACTTTACGTGTACTTCTTGTTTTTTGAATTGATTTGCCTACACCGACGTCATCTACTTCGACTCGTACTGGCAGAGTGGGAAATGCCCGCGCGTGCTTTCAATCTTCGCATCCGCATCACTGATTGTTGGATGACGCCAACGGAAGAAGAAAAAAATCGTTTCCCTTCGTTCGGGTGGCGGCAGCATGGGCCTTCTTAAAGAGTGCAAGACGAAGAAAAAAGGCAAGGTATCCAGCTGGGAGACAAGGAACGTCGATGTAGGGTTTAGCAATGAGCATACTCAGACATGAAGATAATGAATTTAACTAGAGAAAGCAGATAGAGGGAAGGGGATATACGACAACACCTAGGGGTAAGTAATAGGCTGTCGCGGCGTAAAGGTAATTCGTAAAGTGGATCCGTAGAGACTAGGGTTTCTGGCCATTAAAGGTTCTGTCTAGACGACGACACACTTTACTTTTCCCTTGCCCCTCACGACTGGCGGCTCCAGGGCCGCGACAATCGCCTAATCAGCCCAAGGTCAGTACAGGAGGGGCCTGGGAGTAGCCACGGCGCACCTCATCGAAAACGTTCTTTAACCCCTTCTGCGTCAGCGCCGAGCACTCGACGTACTTGACAGCACCCAGCTCCCGTGCGAGCCGCTCGCCCTGCTCATTCGTGACGGGTCGCTGTTTTTGCCTGGCTAGCTTCTCTATCACCTGGGAGTCGTCTCTCAGATCGATTTGCGTCCCGACTATGAGACATGGCACGCCGGGACAATGATGGTGCACTTCTGGAAACCACTTCTCCTTGACGTTCTCGAACGAGGCGGGGGACGTTACACTGAAACAGACTAGGAAGACGTCCGTCTGCGGGTATGATAGCGGGCGGAGGCGATCATAATCCTCCTGACCTGGAAAAAGAGCTCGTCAAGCTTCGGAGCGAATAGGGAGAGCTGTCCACAACAGACCAGCGGTATCGAAAAGCCCTAATGTGTAGGGGTCTTCTCCAATCATCACAGTCACTGCATAATTGTCGAAGACCTAGAAATGGCGGTCTGAGCACCAAGCGCAATAGGGGGCGCATGGGGACGCACAGTCGGGACATATTCACTGGGGAACTTGTTGGTCGTATACGAGATGAGCAGACAAGTCTAGAGCCAAGAGATCATATTAGTGGCGCTTCATTGGCTTTAAAAAGCAGGCAGCGCACCTTTCCGACAGCACCGTCGCCCACTACTACGCATTTGATCGTTTGCATACTGCCGAAAGGAGACTAGCGCGGCTTGAGGAGACTGTATCCAGAGCGTAAGATTTGTGAAGAGCGACAAGCGAGAGGCGAGGGCAAGACGGAGGTGCGTAGTTTGGCGTGGTAACCAGATAGGCAGCAGAGCCTCGTGGCGGTGTCGACGGCGACGGATGTGACAGACAAGCAATCACGAAGGACTTGAACTCACAGTAAATGGAATACACTGGTCGCCTGCACTGTTGGGAATCCTGCAAGGTCGATGCTCAAATCAACCGCGAGTAGAGATCAGCTAAAACTAGAGTCTAACGAAAAATGGGGTGATCAAGGATAGAGCGAGTAAGAAACGGGACCCGAGGATGGAGAAAACGATGGTGGACGTACAGAGACAAGAGATTATATCGTAGGGAACGATACGCTAGGCTGCCGCCAACGTTCTGAAGGGGTTGCTGCAGAGTGTCGATCAACACTACACGCGCAAATATATCCCCGACTCGTTTCAGGCACAAGAGAACAGTTTCTTGCCTCTAAACCTGCTGAGCTGGTGCGACAGGGTCTCAAATGGTTCAGAGAGGGCACAGGAACGCTCCCTCTTTTCTCCGCATTTTTATAGCATTTATTTCAAGATTATTCAGACCGCCCTCCCTTATCACCGCGTAAATGCCCTCGAGAGATTTCATCTGCCGTCGTGTGCATGCCCAGGCCAGGTTTTATCAAGACCTCATTGTAATAAACGACCGCAGAAGCAGTTATGCCCAGGCTGCACTGCGGAAGGGACCGCTTCTGCAGATCTAGAGCTGGTAGAAAGAGCTTAAAACCCGGAAGGTCGAGCAAGAAGCACGCGGCGTTCAGTCCTCAACGTTTGCGACAATATATATTTTATCCAAAAATTAGATCCAGCTACTTGACCTTTGCGCGCTTCCGACTTTGGGCTGCCCAGCACATCAACGAAGACGCCCCGACAAAGAAAGGTCGCAAACGTACCCTGGACGGATGGCTGGGGCCACCAAGCCAACCCCCCTTGCTGCGTCCCCGTCACCACACACCCTTGCCCGCCATCGCAGCTCTACGTCACGTTCGGCACGAGCGCACAGAAAGAGTATTTTGGGCAAATGAACTCACCGCCACTGCCTGAATCAAGTCACCTTAAATAGGGCACTAACCTGTCAGTCCGGAGAAATCAGCGACCCAGACAAATGTTCTCACCGTCGTTGTGCTCCATGCTATACATGACGGCGGCTTTTTGCGCGTCCCAAACTAGGAGGGACCCGTCGACCGTGCCGAAAAGCACCGTCGTCCCCTGGGCCGCGAAGACCGCACCTAACGCGCCGTCCCGCACGTCCGAGTCCAGATAAGACGTCCCAACGCGCTTCTCGTCTTGCGAACCTAGACTGACGAGGCACGCCGACCCGCCCTGCTGCGCGATCAGCGCGTGCGTGCCCGAAGGATTGATGTCAATCGACGTGCTACGAGGCTTAATTAACCAATAGATAGGCATCATCCAAGGGAATTCCACTGACATGCTTGACTGCAGGAAAGCATACACCCTCATAGTCCCGTTAGGCACCGCGCAATGCCACCTACAGCCCGATTTATCAGCGCAAGACAGCCGAGGCGGCGAGCAACCCACACAGCCCCATCCCGTGTCCCACCGAGCAGCGCATCCCCACCATCGATGAATTTGAGCGCGGTGACGTTCGTGCGCATGATCGAGCGCTGGGCGAGCCAAGAGCCTGCAGGAGTCAACCTTTCGTTCCCCCCGTGGTCGGCGGCAAGACGGCACACACCCTTGCACCACACCCACACCTTGACTCCCGTCCGCGGAAACGCAACGGCGATCCGGTCCCTCATGTGGGTGAGGCAGACCGTGTCCTCCGGCGCGCGCTTCTCCGCGCCCACGTTGAGGATGCGACCCCACTCCCACTGATTCGTAGCCTAGAAGGGATGCCCATGAAGAGCGGACAGGGAGACAACTGCGTCGGCCTACCATCCGTGTCCACTTTCCCAATACTCCGTCCTCGCCCAGGGTCATCACCGCCGAGTCGTCGTCAAGCCACGCAATCCCAATCACCTGCGAGTTGTGCGAAAGACGCGCGACCTCGAGCCGCGCGCGGTTGTCCCATATCCGCATTGTGCGATCCCGGCCTGTACGTATCCCAAGGTAAATCGCACGCAAGCGAAAAGGAGGGTGAATACGACACACAGTGTAGCGCGAAGCACGAGCCGTCCGAGTTGAACGCGATCCTGCGGATCCCGAGGTCGCCGTCGCCTTTGAGCATCTCCGAATGCGTCCACTCGACCGTTGGCCACCGAGTCGTTCTCCGCCGCTGCGGCCGAACACGCACAATGCCTGGTGCAGTCCAGAGGTCCGGCGACGACGGCCGTTCGCGCTTGATTCCCTTCGGAAACATCGGATTCTGCGCCACCATAGGCGGGGGCTTGGGAGGAAGCGGATGGCGTGCTGCACGTAATCAGCGTTCTTGAGATGAAAAAGAGAATGGAGACGGACTGGGAAGTTGTATTGGGATGGTCCGCCTCTGTGGACTTTTACCGCGTTTGGATTTTGCAGCCTTCGTGCAATTCTGTTGGAGTGATCCACATGTTTCGTCAGTCGACCGTGCGGGAGCAACGGCGGGGGGCTGCGTTGGTTTTGGCTCCACTGCCTTCTGACCGGGACGGGGGCCAACGGGGGAAAGGATGGAAATGTCGGCTGTCCTTGCCTCAACCGGGTTAGCCTGAGTCGACATCCGGTCAGGGAGGTTTAAAGCCTTGCCTGTTGATATACGGATCTTCAGCGACGCTATTACAGCGGAATATCTGAGGAGACAGGAATTGCCGCATCTCAGCAATAGACTTACCGGGCTTCGCCACAGGCGACGAAGGATCCAACAAGACCACATCGTCGGGCGATTCATCTTCACCAATAGAGATCGCGGTGTCAATCCTTTTCCATTTATTGACGGGCTTACTAGCCTCAGGGGAGGGAGAAGGTGAAGAGTAGGCCACCAAGGCGGCCCCAGAGGTGGCGGCTGGCTGAGAGTCAGCCGCGGAGGTGCAAGTCGAAGCAGGGGAGGTTCCGTTAATGGCGCGGACAAAGGGCCAGCCACGGCCTACCACGATGAGCTTCTTTGGCTTCGGTGCGGCGACAGCAGACACAGAAGGCCGTGCGAGCTTGAGGGATAGAGAAGAGTTAGAAGGGCGTATACTCAGCGGGTTGGATGGCGGGCCCGTGGGGATGCATACGAGGGCTTTGGGGTCCGGGGGCGGCGTTACCCCACTCGAAGAAGACGGTACGTTGATACTGTCGTTGCGCGACTGTTTGACGGGAGCCGCCAGCACTTTCTCTTTCGCCCGGCCCGTTACTTCTCGCGGAAGAAGGCTGATGCTGGCAAACGGACGGGCGTCGGGGATCGTTGGAGGTGCATGGGGGGAGAGCTTGCTGCTAGAGGCGACTGCATTTTGAGTAGTATTACGGTGGAGAACCGAGGTGGACATGGTCCGCGGAGCAAGTGATTGTGGCAGAACGATAGGTTCTGTTGTCAGAGATGACGAGGCATCGCTGGCTCCTTGGGGCGGCCGGACGAGGGACTCGGTGTCCACGACGCCAACCACAGAAGGTGAAGGCTGGGCTTGGGCGCGCAACCTGGCTCGCTTTGCAGCACGCCGCCGGGCACTCCCGCTCGGTTTCCGCAACGGTAGGGAATCCAAGGCGGGTGTATGAGGAGCAGAAATCGTTTCAAGGGCGCTGTGGACACTTGCCAGCTCTTCTACTTTGATTTGTGGGGAAGAAGTCTTGACTGGTAAGGTCACTGAACCAACAAAGTCGGTCACGAATCCTCCAGACACAAAAGGATTCTGTGCGCGTCCAGACTTGATCGGTGGGGGAAGCTGCATCCACGTCTCTGGTGAATCGTCCACGTCAAACATATCTGTCACCGGGCGCGGGGGAGGGGGACGATGGTGCTGCATCGCAAGAGATATAGTATCTTCTAAAGCATCCTCTTGTTTGATTTTCATGGCGGCATCCCAGGAAAGAGGCAACGTCTCCTCAATTTCCTCCACTTTCACGTCTGAGGGGGACATCAGCATGTCCTCGGACGGTTCGCGTATCCAGCAGGGGATTTCGATAGAGAGCGAAGGAGGAGTAATTAAAGGAGATGTTTCTGGGGATGCAAGCTGCATGGGAGTAGAGCTTGGCGTGTGCTGGATGATGTTAGGCTGACCACGGCAGCAGTGCAGCGACACACTTACCTCAAGCTCCTGTCTGGTCGGTTCAAATGAAGATAGAATCGGTTCCGTTTGAATATCTAAACTGATATAGGTGGGGAGGGGTGGAGGGTCCGCTTGTACGGCACTGGAGGTATAGAAAGGGCACGTCTGGACAGACGCGAAGGATTGCTCTGGTTTCACCTGGATGGAAACAGATTGTTTATCGCAAGATGCCTGCACCGATGAAGAGACAGTGATGGGTTGTGTTTGTACGCCCACCGACGCATGAGCAACAGGTGGTTTAACTTGTGGAGCAAAGCGATGAAGTTGATGAAAGAAAAACAGAGAGGGAGGATCGAACTCACATACGACGGGGCTCACCTCCTCGACTCTTCTAGTCCATTGTCGGCGCATTTTCGGGGGCATGGCCGCTTGAGGGATCATCTCCTCTTCCTCCTCAATAACTTGCGGCTCCTCCCCGACCTGTGTTGTACCTTCATGATCTGAATCGTCATCTTTGCCTCTTAGATCCCCTTCAAACATAACGAGCTGGCCCTCTTTGAATCGGCCGTCCACAGAAGCGATAGTTAGTAGCAGCTCTTTCCCGGGCTTGACATTTATTGGCTTGTGTGCGAACAACCTAAAACACACGGCATTGGTATCTTGACCATCCTCACTCGAATCCCCCGATGCTTCGACGCGTCGTAGAATGACATGGGCCTTTTGACTCGCGGTATGGTGGCGGATGCGCAAACCACCTTTAATGCCGAGGATGGAGGCTACAGAGGTATTTGAGGAAAGGGATTCGGTATCCGTGATGCTGGAGTCGTCAAACATAGCGTGCCAGTCTCTTGTAGGCCCTGCGTCCAGACTGGCACACTGAAAGAAGACAAGGCTTGACTTTGCCAAAAGGGCTCGATGTCACGTGAAGGACGGAATTGCTTCCGCGTGGTTGAAGCCACTTGCGCCCTCTTGCGCCTACATCTCAACCAACTTGAAAGCCTTTGTTCGGACGAGGTAGGATAAAATGAGTTTTGGCGAGTACGCGGTAAAAGCATGTCTCGCTCAAGAACCACAGGTCCTTCGGCCATTTCTGAGTCCTCAACACAGTTGCTAGCACGTCTGTAGTAACCCCCACCATCTAATTCCTCATATACGAGTGCTCTCACCCTGGATTTACCAAGAACACACCATAGGATCCTCCACATCTCTGTCTCAAACAACAAACTTCTCGTCAATGGACACAACTGCTCGAAGCTCGACTGCGTTATCGACACTGCAATTCATCCAATAATCTATCCAAGCATTGAATGGAAGATCTTTTCGTCGAGGTCTGGAGCAAATTCGATTTAGTACGCGGCCCACATGACAGACGTTCTGGCAGTACAGTACTGGCAAAAGCCAAAGGATCTTAGAACAGCTTCGTCTGGTTCATTGAACCCTCCTTGGTTCCTTTCCAGAATCTGGTTCCTTTGGCAGTAGCCGCGTCCGTGACTCCATCTATCTCGTTCCTCACATGTAAGTGTTCGCCCCCTGGATTCGCCAACAACGCGCCATAGCCTCCTCCTGTCTTGTCCTCCGCATCTCTTTCTCCAACCAAAAACTTCTCATCGAAGGATCCAGCTGCGAGCTCGATTTCTCCGACGTCGCGATCTATCCAAGCAATAGAAGATCCGCATCTGTTGCAAAAAGCACGGAAGAAATTTGCGGAGGAGTTGTATTCCGCATAAGTGGACTTGGACAGCCAGGTTATCTCCGTGTTTTTGATGGTATGAAACTGGAAAATCAAGCTGCCGCTCATTTTGCGGCATTGGGTGCATTGGCATGTGTGTGACTAGAAATAAAATCATTTCGAGGTTCGGAACAGGGAGTATCATTGACAAAAAACATACCGCTCGCTTCCAGTCGTGGTCTGGAGCGAATTCAACATTAAACCGAACTCCTCCACAATTGCAGCCTCCTGTTGCAGTCTTTGGGTTGTTCATGCTGTGTGTTTTACTGTAACAACGTAGAGTTGAGTTGGAGTCAAGTCGAAGGCGTGGTGTTCCACGTCATCACCTGCAGGCGACCACCCACACGCGGAAATCCGACTTCCCTCTCCCCCTCCTCCCCTATTTGCTATGAGCACTATGATTATGAGCCCGACACCTGCGAAGCCTGTACCCAGCCTCAGCAGGCCGCTGGATCCATGAAACTCCCCTCCACAATTTCACTACTCCATCTCCGCGTCGAACTCATTACTCATATTTATTCGCTCCTTACCTAAGGGCACCGCGTCTTAGTAGTCCGTTCCGTGTACTTGTTGCGGTGTACAAGCTGTGGACCCTGCCGAAGGTGTGGACCGAGCGCAGCGAGTGTCCGCGCCGAAGGCACGGCCGGGTCCTAAAGCTCGTTGCGGTATTAAAATGCAGATGCAAGAAAGAAAGAAGTGTTCCACGTGATCGTGAACGACCTTTTGCTGAAGCGCTTACTACCGCGGCACCGCCATGCTCGAAAGGTCAAATTCCAAAATGCCGCGACCAACAGCAGATAATATTTCTTCTCGTACGCTGAAGAGAAAGGATGCGAACCGTCCACATCAATCTGGGCCTTCGAACAGAACAATGAGCGCCGTCAAGCGCCCCAGTAAATCCGGCCGAGTCGAGTCGACCCAGAATGCAGACAAACCATCCCCGAGTTCCTCCCATTCTCCCCCACTTACCGAAGAGAATCTGCGAAAACTGCCCTCGAGGCGCACTAGGCCGCCGCCGGAATTGACCGAGTTTTCAGAAGTCCTCACTGCCGCCGTAAACCGGAGGAGTGGAGGGACCCAGGACACTATGTCGAGGGTATCTGGATTGACCTCCCTTGCGCAAAAGATACGGGGTCTGATAGACTCATTGCCCGCCATCTCTTCCCGCTTTCTACCCTCCCCGAAGGATCCCCCCATCCTTGACTTTGATGGACGTCCTATCCCTCCTCCGGGCGCTGTTCGCATACAGGACCCAGAGCTCATATCCCTTCTTTCGAACCCCAGTATCATGAGCGGCTCCGATGGAAGGCGCCAAAGCGTATGGAGTATGCTGGACGCCATCAAACCACCGAGCGTCGGACCTACAGAGAGCGTTGACGAGAACGAATATGCAGGATCAGACAGGTCCAGCGTCATGATGTACTCCCCTCTGATCCCGAGCGCAGACTCGGTGATCGAGCTCGCTGCCTTGGAGAATGCGCCTGTCGTCCAAGATAATCCATCATCCAGGTGGACATTTATGTTGTGGCCTGCATGGTCAAATTTTTGGCCGTTCAGTGGATGGAAGGCAGATACACCTGATCCCTCGCAACCCATCCCAGCCCAAGCTGCTGACCCGCAGCCTCAGACTAATGTTGTCGAGGAGAGAAGAGAGGCCCCCGTGCAACGCGTTTGGGTCCCTTCGTCGACCGAACTGTCGTTCGAGACGATGTGGTGGGGATATCGAATGTACGCAATCTAGCCAAGAGCTATTTTAGAATTCTCATTCTTTCTCAGTTATCTTCCGCCACCTGTTCTTGCCATTCTCGACGACCAGTCTGTCGAGGCCGCCAGGCAAGCTACAACGATCACCGCAGCTCTGACATGGTTTTTCACCAACCTACCGATATCCACTTTTCCACCTCCGGTTCAACCCGCCATGATTCTCCTTCAGCGATTAGTCCCATTTATAAGTTACATTGGCACGTTTATATCGTGGAGCTGGACCACTATCCGGGGGTTCGACCGAGGTACACACAAAACGCATGATTGCATTCCTACATTCTCGTCTCATCTTATCCCACAGGTCACGGAGTAATACTGACCGCCACATGGCTCTTGCCCATCGCGTTGATACCAGGCACTTGGTATGCCCGTGATGTACCTGTGCCCCCTCCCTCATCTCCCACGTCGCCGGCACCGGCGCTCCCAGCCATAGCCATAGCACCTCCCGAAGTCCCTGAACCCCCCGTTGCGGAACCGGAGCCAGAGTCCTCGATGGCACCGGCCGTGGTGCGACCTCCCCCTTCCTCTGGAGAGCCCACATCAGTGCCCGCCCCCTCTCAGAAACAGCGCAAGCCTTCCGCAGTCGAGAAGTCGAAAACCAAGACCATGTCGACACTTCGGAAATTGACACGGACCCTCACATGAAGGCGTTGCTATACGTCGTTCGACTGGGCGGCTGCGGGGACAGAACACCTACCATTGAAAAAGGCCGCTCATCATGTTCACGGTCCCGGCTCAATGGCTTGATTTCGGACGAGAGGAGTCCGAGAGACGGTACGTCAAGTTATGTCTGTGGCCTTCTGTGACCCAGGCGTTCAGGGGCTGCTGCGATCTGTGGTTTGACGTGGGAGCGCGTCGTCCACGGCGCAAGAAAACTTGTCAGGTCGGGGAGAGTAGTTGGCGCCGATATCGTTTCCCGACCATACTGCGAATACTAATAGATGAAAGTCGTGCGATTCTACAGAGACTGAAATTCATAACCGAGTCGCGGAGTTCAGCACAGATGCAGGTCTCCGCAACGTCTGACTTGCACACTCAGACATGCAATCGGTGGACTATGTACATTTCTGAAATAAAAAGGCCAAAGGAAGGAAAGGTACAATAAATTTATGTAGACGTATGTATGAAGAAAGAAGATAGGAAGAGGAGGGGGGCGTGCCCAACGAAGAGTACACACAGAGAGCTACGCCATGACTCTACAGAGAAGGTGCGCCGCAGCTCCAGCGAAAGCCCTCGCCGCATGCGCCCGAATCCCACTACACCGCCTCAGCAGCACTTGCTTCCTTGGGCGGCGTTGTTGTCTACGCTGGGACCGACGCTGATGCTGGGGCCGGGGGCGTCGATGGGGTTGTTCGACTGCTCGAGCGACTTGCTCGACACGATGCGGTAGATGTCTGCGCGAGGTGAACCATCCTGCGTCAGCGGGGAGGTCATGATCCGGATGAAACGGCTCACCCGTCAGGATCGTCTGGAACGCGCCCTCGACGTTCGAAGCGTCCAGCGCCGACGTCTCGATGAACGACAGCCCATTCTCCGCTGCGCAGAGTCAGTTAAGTATATGACTGGAAAAAAAGAGGGGGGATGGGCGCACTGGAGAAGGTCTTGGCCTCATCCGTCGGCACAGCCCGCAAGTGCTTCAAATCGCTCTTGTTACCGACGAGCATGATAACGATATTCGAGTCGGCGTGGTCGCGCAGCTCCTTCAGCCACCGTGTCACGTTGACGTACGTCGCATGTTTGGCGATGTCGTATACGAGGAGAGCACCGACTGCGCCGCGGTAGTACCTGACACGAGACCACCGTCAGAAAGGAGTTCGCAATCCGACAGCGAGAGGGAGGACTCACGCAGAGGTGATCGCCCGGTAACGTTCTTGGCCGGCTGAAGGAGTGGATAGCGTCAGCACCTCGGCAGGCGAACGTTAGCGAGACGGTGATGCGGCACGACGAGCACGCCACGTCTCCCGCCAAGAAAATGAAAAGCCGCACCTGTATCCCAGATCTGCGCCTTAACGGTCTTGCCGTCAACATCTATCGAACGTGTAGCAAACTCGACACCAATGGTCGACTTTGATTCGAGATTGAATTCGTTACGCGTGAATCGCGAAAGCACTGCATTGGCACCGTCAGGTGTAATTTTAAGCCCGCTATTGAGTACACATACGATTACTGTGTCAAGAAGCTCATGAGATCACCGGGCATGGAATATAGGAAGTGAGACGTACGACTTCCCAACGCCCGAGTCTCCGATGAGAACGACCTGGCAGAGGGAGTATTTGAAACCGAGTTTTTGTGGAAATCTAATGAAAGGTACCTTGAAGAGATAGTCGTAGTTGCTGCCTTCTGTCATTGTAAATTTCGGAGAAGACGATGAGTAGGGTGATGGAGGTCGGAAACGAGAAGGGGATAAATAAGGATCAACACTTTGCACTGGTCCGAAACTGATTGAAATTCGTTGTCTGCCCGTTTGACCAAAATTCTATGCAAGACGCAACTGAGATACGGCGCGACTCGGGTGCCGTCTGCTTTATGAACATCTTTTCGCGTCCTACATTTTTTTCTTGATTTTTTCCCCGTCTACTTGATACATTTGCCGAGTGTGGGCGGCCCCGCTGTGAAGGCTTGTGCTTTTTCCCCGGTTCTCGAGGATAACTCTGGGTAACTTAGCGGACTTTCAGTTGAACAGCGATCAAGCAAACGGCTGCGGCCCGCGCAACTGTCCCAATTACTATTTCCGAGTCTTCCAGTTTCCGCCCTAGACCTCCAGACGGCCAGTTTGATATTGCAGTTAACTACACCAGCTATCAAGTTGAACTCCCTTCAAATCGAAACACCTCCTCTGCTTCCTGTGCTTGGAAGGTCAAAATAGACGGACAAGACATGAAGAGGCACCTACCGCCCACCACGGAATCTGTCCGCCGCTCCCCTCCGCCCCTTCTACGAGAGTTTCTTGCATCCCGTCGGTCACCTTCCACCACCGCTGCGTCTCGGGATCCTCTCCAACCTTTTTCATGTCCGCCTCATAATCTGAGCCGGTGTACTTGAAGTTGGCGATCAGGAGCTGCAGCGGCGCGTAGTAATGGATCGAGTAGTCCCTGACGTGTGCGCGTTCGAGTGCAGCGAGTACGCCCGGCCACACTGCAGCGTGGATGGCGCGGTATTCTGCCTCGGCAGAGGGCTTGAGCTGTCGCGATGGATTGGCACGGCGCCCGGAGATCAAGAATGCGGGCCGACCTTTATTAGCTGGCAAACGCGCTTGGTGGGCATAATGTAAATGTCGAAGGCAATGAAGCTCCTCACTCCAATGCGTGTATCATACTCCTACGAAGCACCGGCCCGTGTGCCGACCGTCTTCTGATCTTTCATTCCAGAGTACTGGGATCTGCAGAGAGCACGAAAACGTTTAAATTCGTATGAGCATGGTTCTGTACACCGGTTTCAAGCTTGTGCCTCAACGAGACTGGTCAAAACCCGCTTGCCATCCTTCTCCTCGACCTTCACGATTGTCACCGATACCTGCTCCTTCACACTTCCATCCGCCTTCGATGTGACGGCAAATTTCGTGACTTGCGCGACCACCCCCGTCCGCGCCGCCGCGTCAAAAGGCGACACCGCCAGATCATCGGTCTTCGTCAATTTTCCAATGAAGGTAGCGTGAAATGCTTTGATGGCCTCTAGGAACCCTGCGGTCGAGAAAGTCTTGCCGTTCACTCTGTTTTGTATCTCGTCAATTCAGCACTTCGCTAAAATGAAGGGGGCGTACTCGAACGCTGCATCGGCCGCAACGTCGTTTTCGAACGTCGACAGGGCGAGCGGCAAGTCGTTTGGGGTGAAGAACAGGCGCTGGAAGAGGAGGTCGACGAATTCGCCGAGGGTCTCATTCGGTGCGGGCTGATAGGTCTGGAGTGCCATTGGAACGTTGGCGCTTGCGAGCGATTGTTGGAGAAAACCGATTTTGTGAGTATAGTAGTAAAGCGAGAGTGGATCGCACTTTTATACGAGCAAGTCGGCGGCGCGCGGGCGGCTTCGTCAGCCAGACGGGCGGCCTTAGCAATTTTTCTCAGGTCGAGTCACCTCAATATCGTCGGTCCCGGGAGACAATAGGCATTCTGATCCATTGGGGACAGCATATAGCCGACTTCAAGTAACTTCTTCATAGGTACATCGATATTCAAACGAGAAAGATGACTCGGACATACTGTATCGATACATGTTTCCAACCACCGCTCTTGGCAGGACCCCCCGTTCTCCGATATCATTGGCCGCGCTCTGCTAACCTCGTGTCCGCGCACATAACGGCATCACTATGTAATTAATTTGTGGAATCCCGTGATCGCGCCTAGGCGCCTCTTCCTCCAAACCATTACCAGTGATACAAAGTATTCTTATTTCTAGCATTCTATCGTCGTTGCTGCTGGCGCCCAGGCAGGATGTTAGGATCCAGCTCAAGTAATAGGTCGGATCCGGCGCGCCGCGGCGGCCATACTAGGATCATTTCGAGTTCAAACTTTAACTTCATGTTGGCCTTAGAAGGACGGCGAGGGACTGCGACTAGGGTGAGCTTTGGAAAACACCATCTAGTTCCGTGACGCCGCATGCTTAAAGAATTTTGACCAGAAGCAGCCAGCGTAATAATGACGGCTGGATATAATCGCTCGCGAGTAGACGCGGACTTTGGTGGGCAGAGGCAAGCTTACTATTAATACAAGGCCAGCATCGTACGAGACACCCTTCTAACCGCCAGTCATGCCAGTTGACCACTCCAGAATCGCCTCCTCTTGGCTCCAGGATTTTGGAAAATCCCTGCAATCCGCAGACCTCGATGCAACGGTTTCCTGTATTCATCCCGATGGCTACTGGCGAGATATTCTGGTCTTCAGTTGGAATAATCGCTGCCTGCATGGCCACGGGAAAATCGCAGAATATCTCTCTGGCTCCTTGAATTCTGCCTCGATCACGGATGTTGAACTAGACTCGCGAACCGGATTAACATCAGAATATGGGCCCCTCACTGATCACCTGCCGCTCTCTGCGGTATCTGCTGGTTTCACCTTTTCCTGCGCGATCGGGTTTGGCAACGGCTACTTCTCTCTGATCTCCACTGAGTCTGGAGAATGGAAAGCGTTGGTGGTGATGATGGCGCTCATTGATATTAGAGGCCACGAAGAAATTGATGATGAAGAGGGTGATTACGGAGGACATACCCTCGCTTGGAGCGATGTAAACAAAAAGAGGCGCGAAGCTGTGGAGGCCAACCCGCATGTCCTCATCAGTACGCCTTGCTCGCTGACTTAATGTCCTCCTAATCGATATGCAGTTGGGGCCGGGCAAACTGGCCTCAATGTAGCCGCTCGATTCAAGCAGATGAACATAAGTTCGCTTGTAGTCGAAACAAACCACCGCGTCGGGGACAACTGGAGAAAACGTTATCCGACCCTTGTGCTACACTCTCCCAGAAAAATGAATTCAAGCGAGTCTCTGATTATTTCTTCAAGCAACTATTCAACTGACTTGGTGTTATTAGTGCTTTATCAGGCATATCCGCGAACATGGAATACATTTACTCCACGCGACAAGATGGCCGATTGGCTGGAACAGTACGTTCAATCGCAGGATCTGGTTGTGTGGACAAATTCTCGACCTCTCCCTCAACCCACATATGATGGTGCGATCAAGCGGTGGACCGTAGTGATTGACCGCGCCGGCAAACACATTTCTCTCCACCCTACTCATATCGTTATTGCCGCAGGCGTACAGGGTGCTCCTCGTATACCCGTCATACGCAATAAAGAGCTCTTCTGCGGAATCAACCTTCACTCTTCTGAGTACGACGGAGGCAAACCTTTTGCTGGGCAACGTGTAGTGGTTGTCGGGGCAGGAAACACTGCCGCCGACATATGCCAGGATCTGACCTTCCACGGCGCGCAATCTGTGACCATGGTGCAGCGTTCTGGGACTTGGGTCATGTCGCGAAGCTCCGCGCGCACGCTGATGGACCGTATGTATCCCGAAGAACTCGAGGTGGACGTCTGCGATCTCATGTCGATGGCGCGGCCTTTGAAATTAATGATGAAATTTGACAAAGAGACCGAAGCGCAGACGCTAGCGCAGGAAAGAGAAACCCATGAAGGTCTCCGAGAAGCAGATTTCAATATTTCATCGGGCAAGAATTTTTTGGTACTTTTCTACGAGGGACACGGCGGTAAGTTGTTCATCTCTATCTGGTCCACAAGTTAGACTTATCGCTACAGGATTCTGTAATCACAGTTCTGACGGATCGCCGCACCATGCACTGACTGTAGTTGTCAGGGCTCGATGTAGGATGCGCAGAGCTCATCAGGTCGGGGAAAGTGAAAATTAAACAAGGAGCTGAGATCGACAAATTTTTGGCCCATTCCGTCATCTTGACAGATGGGTCTTCCCTGGAAGCGGACACCGTTATTTTCGCGTGGGTGGTTTGATCCAATACTTTCCCTATAAAACCAATCTCAACATCCTTATATGTAGCACTTCCTATGAAGGAGTCTGCGACAGCATGAGGACCGTGTTCGGCAACTCCACTATTGATCATGTTGGCCCCGTCTGGGGACTTGATGACGAGGGAGAATTGAGAGGTTGTTATCATCCAACCGGACATCCAGGAGTAAGTGTTGTTGACTTGATGCTATCGTTCTACTAATAAGTATTTTTGGAATCAGCTCTGGTTTGCTGCAGGGGACTTTCATCAGTCGCGCGTCGCGTCAAAGCAACTGGTACAAACATAATAGTCGAACACTTCATGACCGCTGATATGTCTTTCTTTTTGCAGGCATTGGAGATCAAGGCCATCGAATTAGGACTGTTGAAATTATAAAATTATTTTCAACCTCGGCCAGATTGAGGGGTGCTTCGGATCGCATGAAGGGCCAGAGATGGATTCATCCGGGAAATTCTACGCGGTTCAGAGTTTGATATCTTACGCTGCGGAATGACATTAGCCTACGTACCAGAATTCAGAAAGTCACTCCGACCAAGTTGCCGCCGATGTGTGTCCGTACATTCCTGGGAGGGTTTCTTGCCAGACGTCGAAGCCTGGACGGAAACGATTGGGCACGAAGAAGAAAATGGCCATTCAGAAACAACGGAAAGTGCTGCTGAGAGTCCAAGTCGATTGTAAGTCGAGTCTTATCCGAGTCCAATGCCGGAATCGAAATTATACAGCGAATTATGCAAGACGAGATGCCAGTCAAGGCAATGAGATCTGGTGGTAAGAACCTCGCATGTAGGGCATGCTTTCAGGGTTGGTTATGGTCGAGCTGAAACTGCCTTGTAGACGTTTGAGGTACGGAGTTTGCCGGTAAACACGACCACATTACTACCACATTCTCGCGTACATGTACCGCCATTTGCTAGGACGGCGGAAGAGGCTCTGTGGCGCTCTTATTGCCCTAACATGCTTCACCAACACCGCAGATGCCGTGTGGCCATTCCAACCCAAGAGATTCTCCGGCAATTCCCTGGTCGGCGCCGGTTCTATGGGCATTAACGTTCAGGGCAGCGTTATAGCTTTTGGAGATTTCAATGGTGACCAGTTGTGAGTCTTTAGGTCTTTTTCGTCTTTCTGGCTCAATGGTTATTAGCCTCGATGCACTGACCCTTGGCTCCGATCAGCAAACCCTCACCGTTTATTTATGGAACCACAGTACGGTCCAGTCGCCCACTAGCAAAGACACGGGATTCTGAACTGGAATCCCAGATGATTTTGTATTCCAGAGTTCCACCACCTTCCAACATCCACGAAAAGTCTACAACGTTGTGCCAGGCGACTTCACGCACTCCGGCAAGCTTGACCTGCTTGTTATGGCGCAGAGTTCCACGAGCAATCAACTGGATTTATTTCTCTACCCCGCATTAACGGGTGGAGGCTTTGGTGCGTAAACTATCTGCTGTTCTTGAAGTCAAATAACCAAGCGACAGACACGAGTAATCCGCTCTCGGTCCCTGCGTCAGCACTTCCGCAGCCAATACCCATTGACGTGGACGGTGACATGAAGATAGACCTTCTTGGAATGACCCCTTCGTCTCAGGGCAGCTCCAGTTCGCCATTCCAGGTTTGGCAGAATGTTTGGAATGCGTCCCAGCCGCATTCGCCATTGTTTAATGTGTACGCTTCTCTATATCTACCTCTATTGGGCCTCAGTTGTTTGCCATTAGCATCGATCCTCTTTTTAAAGGAGATCAGTGCACGCTGGCCAGCCCTCACAGTAACGCTGTGGTGGATTTCAATGGAGACTGTCTAGCAGGTCAGCACATCCACTCCGCGTCATTTTCAAGTGCTTACTAACCTTGAATAGACGTCTTTCTTCTTTGCGATGACGGTAATGGAGGCAAGACGTACCAGATCTGGGTAAACAACAAGGCAGACGGCTTCTCGCTCGCCTTACAAGGAGCTATGCCTTCTGGAGTCCAAACAGTATCCTTTGCTGACGTTGGTATGTTCCACCAATGAAATCTGGTCCCTCAATCCCTTACGGTTCCATAGACCGTGATGGGACTATCGATATGGTCTTTACCACCTGCTCGTCTGTTTCTTCCTCGACTGGTGTAGGCACCGATTGCGCCATCAATATTGCCTACAACCAACAACTATCCCTATGCACTTCCACCGGGAATTCTGGTCTCAAGAAGGGCGTACGAACATGTCGGCCTCCCGAGGACCTGTGCACCGCTGATCCAGCGTTCAAGTTTGACTTGACGACCAGCGTGGACAACGATGTAAGCTCCTTCACATGTTGCCTTTCCCCGGAGACCAATCTTCACAGGCCTTTGCTCGCATTCCAATCAACTCCCTCTTCCCGGGCTCTTCCCTCGTGGTCCTCGATACCACACAAGTCCCTCCGTTACCCATCTCCCTCAAGCTCGGCGACGCCAATCTCGATGGCTTCCCTGATCTCTTGGTTATCATCGCGGCGGGGCAGGACCACATCCCCAAGATGCTTTTCTCCGTCCCTTGTGGATCAGGTGTCGTTGGTTGTGTGAATGGCTCCGGAAAGCGCGGTTGGGGTGTGCCCACCAAAGGCACCGAGATACTGGACACCGTCAAAGACGCCAGGAGTATGTCGTTCTTGGATATGGACGAGGATGTGGGCTTTCTAAACACCTAGCAACGGGCATGTGGTTGACCAGTGATTTGTAGGGGACCCTCGATATCATGGTGCAGAGAACAGGCGGCTCGGGCCAGGGAAACATTCTTTTCGTGCAGAACAATTTTTACTACGACGCTTTCTTCTTGAAGGCCATCGGTACGTTTCTCAAATTTCCCTGTTAATTATCCTTATGCCTACCACTCTTCGAATAGTACTGAATGGTGCCTGCGGCAACGGGTGGTGCTATGGCCCCAACGGCACCGATAGATATCATGTACGGCGCTCTAGCCCATGCCGCCCACCTGACTAACCCCTCGTTCCCGCAGCCCTTCGGCGTGAGCTATTCCGGCGCGTCGTATAAATATACAGTGCTAGATACCAAAGGAGGTCGCTCGGCTGCCCAGGGTGCGTCCTCCTCGCCACGCTCTGCCTTGACCAGTTGTTGACGTCCTATAATCGTAGTCGGCCAGCTCCCGCAAACTTCGTACCAGTCGCTGCAGACGCCCTACTCCTTCTTTGGGCTCGGGCGCACTAACAACTACATTGAAAACTTATTCGTAGGGTCGACGATGCACGCGGCCCAGCACTACATCAATATGGAGGGTGTTATTCCGAATTCGAAGGTCGTGATCCTCCCGCCGTCACAAGAGGGCGACCCCTGGAAACGAGAGCTGTTCCTACGACCCGGGGAGTGGATCCCGTGGGTGACATTGACGGTAGTGGTCGGGACAGCACTGCTAGCCGTCATTGTGCTGGTGCTGCATTTGAATGAGAAGGTAAGCTGTAATTATTTTCTATCCCGTTCCTCTGCTCATGCGTTGGCTTAGCGTGAGGATGAGTTAGAGAGGCGGAGGGCGTCGCATCATATCAATTTCGATGCACTTTAATCACATTGAGAGGACTATACCTTATTGTATGTCTTTTACTGAACTGTACACTAAACGGATTTGTTTGGCATACTGTGCCAATCTGTATGACTGAAAAGCTTTTTTCGACCATTACTGAACAGGTTGCGGTGAAACATGAAACACTAGAACAGTTGTGTTACGTCTCCAAAATAGTGAAACGGGCCACAACGAATAGACCGTCAACACTGAGTACGCGTTACATTTCAGTCATACAAATTGGTACAGTGACTCGGACAACGTTTCGACCAAGGTAACGATGCGATCTTGACTATCTCGTTCTCTGCGAGGTTTACTAATTCAGTTCGTAATCGACCTGCGATTCTCGCTCCTTGAGATACTTGCCCCTTCGATGCACTGACCAAGGTCCTACCGAAAGTCTTCCGGGGGAAATTTTTATCAAGGGAACAGGTCGGTTTCAATTTCGGGAAGTTAGGTTTATTAATAAATCACGCCATTTGATTCTGAACGACTGTCTTCAGATATCACGCCCGAGAGGCTGAAATGAGCCTACTACATTCAATGCCAAAAACGGCAAATTTTCACCTCTGAGGCCCTTCCCCGAAGTTCCTGGACCAGTGGCCGAAGCCCAGGTAAATTTCGAGTAAAGTAGCACGGTCAAACTGGTCAAATAGACCCCGGCCAAAGTGCCAGGGTAATTTACCTCCGTCAACCAGGCTCCGGAGCTACTTCCCGCCATACTAGGTCACCAAGCCAAACATCGACTTGCTGACTGGACTCTAGAGCTGCCCGTCTCAGCGGATCTTACTAAGCTGCAGGCTTGCGCGCCGATCTAGCGGAGGCTGGTATAAAGTGAATGCATATTGCTCATGCCACATATTCCACCTTCCTCTCCCGAATGTCTACTCTCTTCACCCCCCTCAAACTTGGAAGCACCACCATCCCGGACAGAATCGGTTAGACTGTTTTTCGGCCCCATTCTAATTTAGGCTGACGGCGCGTCCACAGGGATGAGTGCCTTGACCCGAAACCGCACATCAGCGACCGTACCTAACAAAATTATGAGACAATACTATGAGCAGCGCGCAATCGGCGGTGCGGGCCTTATTGTTTCGGAAGGAACTCTTGTTACGCGCCAAGGGTGTGGTCAAACATTTGTGGCCCACTATGTACGCTCATATGGGTAAACCCAAAGATCGGAATGGCCCAACGCACCTGGCATATGGAACAAAACTCAGGTTGAAGGCTGGAGGAAAATCACCGAAGTCGTTCATGCTCACGGGAGCAAAATATATTGTCAGGTTTGTCACACAATGGGACGAACAAATACGCATCCATTAACGTCTCTTTAACAGATTTCTCACCGTATGCAAGTGCTACATCTCAGCCAACCTGCTCTAACGAGTTCCAGTTGGCCGCTGCACTCACCCTGACGCTGAAGAGCAAATCGCTGCTGGTGTGGTAGGTCGTGGGTCTCGACAAACCGTGTTTACAAGCTGATCTGCCTCCGAGCCTGTCTATGCGCCGTCCGCTATCGCCGCGCGCGGTGGAAAGTTCCGCTATATCCCAGGAAGCCCTGGATACGTTACAGTGAGTTTTTTATTGATTTCCGACGCCTTCTCATGAAAATGAATTTAGCCTACGGAAGTCCCTGATCCTACTATCATAATCGCACAATTTAAAGAGGCTGCAGTCAACGCGAAGGAGGCGGGTTTTGACGGTGTCGAGCGTGGGTAGCCAATGTCGTTGCCAAATGCATAACATTTACCGACGCGTACAGTCCATGGCTCCAGCGGGTATTTAGTCAACCAGTTCCTTGATTCAACTTCCAACAAACGTACCGACAAGTGGGGAGGGAACGTGGTAAACCGCGCCCGCTTTACGTTGGAGGTCCTCAAAGCCCTGGTCGAAGTATTCGGGCACGACGTCGCTTTGAAAGTTGCTCCATGTATGTTTTCTGCCTTTCCCTTGATCCGCGTCACTGAATGTTCTGGACAGGCGGGGGATTGAACGACATGGGCATGCCCCTGCAAGAAACGATCGACACGTTCGGGTACTTATTCCGTGAAGTCAACAAGCTAGGGCTCGCCTATGTCACTTTGTTGCGCTACATCGCTGGACGCGATCCTGAATACGATGGTCCGTCGGTCATCGTTCCCTTACGCTATCCTTCCTCATCAATTTGTAGGCAAAAAGCGAGGAACCCCTCACGACGTCCTTGAGACATACGGCCGTTTCCTAGCTGATACCCACATCTTTGTCAACGGTGGTGTCACGCCCTCAGAGGCTGAGGAATTGATTGGCAGCGAAAGGGTTGCCGGAGTCTTCATTGGTCTGCCATGGGTCACCCACCCTGATTTGGCGAAACGCATCCGGGCTGGCAAAGCGCTCGATAACGTTCCGGATTTTGCGACAGTGTATGGAGTTCCGGGAGTCGATCCCACCGTTGGATATCTAGATTACAAAGAGGCGGAGTATTAGAATCTAGAGGCGTGCACAGTAGAGATGAAAGTGGGCCATAGACATGTCGGCTTGATGACGCTCGCGAAATCGGAAACAGTGCACTGTCGCAGAACTTGCGGACCGTGCATGGTAAATAAAATCTCCATAACCAATATGTACCTTCATTTTTGAAGGTATCAATATGTTTGTCGGGCGTTGACCAATTCACATAGAAACCGAGATTCTGAGCCATTTCCGTCGTTTGAGATCATGTATTCGATAGTCAGTGCCGGCAACTTGTTGGGAGGATATATGCACACCAGAGGCGGTAGACGGCTTGATACCACCGAGGAAGGTATTTCCCCTTCTACTTCAGAATGCGCGGGATACCCATTTAAATGAGCTGCTTACAGAAACGACGATTGACGCCCGTCGGACCAGGAGAGTCTGATGAAATATCGGAGAAACACAAAATGAGGCAGCGGGAATGGTGGATTTACCCTGCGTTTCAGCTCCCCTTGTACGTCGGACATAGACATGGTCTCGAGACCGGTTGGGACGTTGGATGGATCATGGATATTGATTGCGGCCGCTCTCGACTCATTGGGAGCTATCTTCGGATTCACGTCTAGTGTGCTGTCGGAGCGCTCGCGGTTTGCCGACAAAAGGGAGTTGACGCAGATGTGTCTCTTTCGAATGCTTTGGAACCAGTCCGCGGTCCTGATGTTGTCTGCTTCGTGGCCGTTTCCGTGATTCGGACCACACGAGGGACACGCCCTACAGACAAATGAATTTGCAGGATGAGATTAGAATCGTGGTATTTCTTTTTGTACGGGATTGCATTCAACATATGCATCTTGATCACGGAAAGTCGTAGTTCGTACGATTCCCAACGAAGGAGGCAATTGTTGGCATATGGAACAGGATGAGCAGTGAGGTGGACCGTGGACGGCAACCGGGTGGTGGGTTGAAAACGGCCTGTTCGAGACGAAAGATCCCTCGGAATCCCTTGGCATAACGCCCGACGCAATACCAAGTTCCGAAGATAAGCTGTAATCCCGTAAGAAAGGGAGACGACAGCCCAGTGGCGGTCCGGCAGTGATCGAGCTCGGAAACTTCCGATCCCATGGTCAAGTTTGACACGAGCCTCCGTTAAACATCCATCTGAGGCTTCCTGGTCTTATGCTTTCAGCTCTACGCTGACACGAGATTCCTCTACTGAGGTAGTAGACAACCAGTACTACAACTGTCGTTCGCTCCGGTAACTCCAAGGATACTAACGCTGGAATATTACACCCGTATTGAATCGGATCTTGGACCAACCCGTCTCAACTGGATATGAACCGTGCCATGTTTATTTCAGCTCATCCCGGCATACTCCCAATTCGCCATGAAAGCGTCCGAGAAACAGCGACTTTTCTGGCAGATGAAACGCAAGTAACGCAATTAACCTCTGCTGCAATCCATGAAATATTTTACAGCCAGGACTTTCACAAAACAATCAAATGTACAAGGTAACGAACGTGGGCAGGAAATGGTCTAAGATGGCAAGTAATCTTCCACTTAAACGAAGAGGGCAAAATCAGGCACGCCCAGTACGCGGTCGGGCATGCGCAGAAGTAGAACGCTTTTTGCCCGCCTTCTTCTGGGCGGCCAAGTTTTCGGCTGGTTCAGGGCTCGAGTTAGCCCGATGAATCGGTTGAGCGGAAGTCTTTGATGAGGACCCCGCGCCCGCATTTCCCACCGATGGCCCCGACTTCAAGTCTCTGCGGTGAATCTGGGTTGCAACGTTGTCCGCCGGAGACAATCGACTCGGATCCGGGAGTGCCTTGGTCACGGTTGGAGCCCTGTGCTCCTCGGCAGTCGCGTGCTCCCGTCTTCCGACTGCTTGCATTTCTGGAGTGCTGGTCCGGCCTTCGGTTAATAACACTGATCAGTGGGTGTACGATGATGATTTCTGGCACAATTCACCTTTCACTTTATCGTTCCGCTGCCCGTTATGATGACCAGCTCTTTCGTTGGGATCCGTTCGACCGCCTCGCTCTGGACGCATTCAGAGCCCATCCCGACAACCGTGGAGCTTCACTCACCGCGTTTACCCGCATCATTGGGAGTAACTCCCTCCTTGGTGCCAGGCGTCCTTGCGGCGGGAGACACAACATTTTTGACAAGATTTCCGTTCAGTTCCTGGAATCTCCCGCCGTTGACGGTAAACTCGGAACACTGAACGAAGAAGGGCATCGTATGTGGCAATCCCAGTCAAGCGAGGCGTACAATGCGGTTTGTGCAGATATCAGGATGGAGCGAGCTTGATGCCTAGTCGTCAAGCCCGTCATGAATTTATACAAGACATGGGCGCTCAAATTACAGCTAGCACCTGAATTCATAAATCGGATATAAAGGTTAATAACTGAAGGTTCATTCAGCATCAACAGGATAACGAAACAGGATATCTGTTCCTGCCCAAAACAACTTGGTATGACGTCGCATCGCACAGTTCCGTTCGATTCAACTTCAAATTTAGAACATCCACGTGCACGTGGCCAGTTAACAGCGCGAGACCCACGAGGTAGCCCAGGTGGCAGCCAGGCACCCGAACCATGATAGGTGGTATCGGACACAGACATCCCTCCGCAATGATGCCCACACCGGAGTGGTGGTTTTATCCTCGCGGACAGGACGAGGAATCAACGCCTTTCATGGTATATCGCTCTCCATCAGGAAAATCAATGTATCTTTGCTTCCCATATCTGTCATGTTTGCAAGCCTGCGCATAGTGCGCGGCCACCAGCCCAAAACCTGTACACTTCCAATGCAAGGGCTCCAGACGCATGCAGAGTGCACATACAAGTTGCAGGTCACTCTCCATTTGTCTGTGTCGTGCACAGGCACGTCTGAATCGGAGGTCATATGGGCTTTTGTCGTTACTGAAAACCACCATGACTGAGATGTTTTAGACTCATTTTTCGGGCCCAATATGAGCTCACATGTTACCGGATCATCCAATGTCAAGCTCAGGTTCACTTATTTCCTTTTTGTGCGATGAGCGGTAGTAGTCGCACTGCCACCGATATCTTGGCGATTGCGATCGATCTGGAAGCACCGGAGATAAGATAGCGATAAGCCTAATTGGCGTTGCAACTTTGAACTTTCGGAGGCTTGGGCGTCCTGGAGTTGGGCGGGCTTCTCCGAGGGCCAAATTAACGCCGAGAGCAACGTTGCACTAGAGAACTACGAGCACCGGTACAAAGTGACGGCCTAGCTGCCCCGGTTCTACTTACTACAAACAATCTCGGGCTCAGCATAGCACCTGCCCAATTGCAATACTGCGCTAGAGAATAATTACAGTAGGCAACAGGTTTACTCGGCGGCTATACAGCCTTCAATGAATCCAACTCATCAAGTAATACGTTCTGATAGTATTGCGAGCTGCCTGGCTCGTACTCTTCGCCTTCGGTCTGCTGGACGGGATATATTCTCGCAGAAATTTCTTCGCTGCGAGCAACGGATACAACACGCGGCTCGGTCCCATCCTTGATTCTTCGTTCAAGCCATTTCGGCCTCTGAGTGCTGTTTAACGTGCAAAAGCAGCCAATGTTATCCAAACGTAAGAGAATGCAGGAACGAACCCATCGTCTGATTTAAAGATGGCGCGGCCCTTGCCAAGAAGGTCGATGTCTGACTTGGACTTCCGTGGGATTTCGCCGGAGAGAACTGCGAGCCTTCGGCACACAAGGTCGAAAATTTGTGAATGAACGTAGGTTACAGTAACCCTTTCCTCGGCATTGGAGAGTAAGATATGCGGCAGGGTCGATAGTTCTTCTTTGCTCAATCGGTAGTACCGCTTTGCTGTGGCCACATACCGTGTCAACAATTGTAGTAATTACTGCCAGTGTCAATGCATATCAAATTACCTTCCATCTCATAAATGACCATCTCATCTGGATGTGAGTAGGGAATGTCGGAGTCGTGCGTCCAAACGTTGCTCGGATCTGAATACCACTTCTGCCACTCGGAGAGTCTTGACCTTTTGTGGCGTCTAGCCTCGGTCAAAGCCAACTGGCGCTCGCGTGATTATGGATTTGCTTCGCCGAGCCGGCCTGCGGGGAGCTGAGCCTGGTTTCCGAGGATTGGAGGAGGAGCGATTGGAGATGGTGGTGAGTAGACAAATCATTGTGATGTGGCCACGCAGCGCCCACGCAGACAACGTGAACATCAAACCATCCGCAAGCGCGTAACCACATAAATAACTGTGGTGGTAAGTGCCCTCCAATTCCTCGCCAGATACCATGAGCGGTCCGACGTTGAAAATAATCATGAAGCGTCGCCGGGGAGGAAAAATATTGATCCAAGGGAGGGGTATACAAGTACATTATCAAGAAACATTGAGACCCTGTTCCAAGCTCCTTTATTTCTGTAATATTGGCATCGTCACTGTGGTCCTCGGAGCCGTACGCACGGGTCGGAACGTCTCGAACTGGTCGTAGAACCCGTCGTCGTTGCCCTCAGGGTCGAATTGGAAGTTGAGCTCCCAACCAATGAATACACCATCTTCATACACAGGGGACTCCCACGAGCCACATGGACGATTGGGAAAGTTCTCGATGGGTTCCTCGACGATCTTGATACGATAAATAGTAGGGGGTTTCCGGGGCGAACGTTGCTCGAGCTTGGCCGTGCTGAGAGCGGGATGAGACATAAAGGTGGATTATTCAGGGAAGAAGGTTACTCTGCTTCAAACAACCTTCGGCCTTCACTCAAAAAATGAGGTAGTGAATCCTGCGGAATGCCGTTGAGGGTCGCAAATTTGCGGTATACGAGCCTCTCCAGCTCTGCGACTACGTATGACTTTCCCGGAGCACCGGGGCGGTGTTCGTTTTCAAACTTGAAATAAGGTAAAGTGTCTATTTCGACATCTTTGAGGCGATAATGCTGCATTGCTGTTCCGGATCAGATTCGTGTTTCTGTTCAAGTTGACGAAGACATACCGTCCCCTCGATGCATCTCCTTGCTGCCATTCTTTTGACGGTATAAAGGATCGGGGGTCCACACATTCTGGAGACACCAAGTGAGCCACTCGCTCTTTCGTTTCTGTTTCAACACTGTTGCTGCCTTCCGCTCCTCGACCTTCGTGGGTGATCCTGGCGGAGATCGAGGAGCTCGACGCTTGGGGGGCAACGCTTTATCATTATCATCTGAGCTAGTCGAGAGCGAGCGAACACGTTTGCGCTTGGGGGTAGAAGGAGACATGACTCGGAAATTCAATTTGGCAGTGTTAGGCGCCCAATATCAGCACCGCCACATGAGTCCAAACAACGGGCGCTTGCAACTTGATTTGCAATACAGGTTCAAGAAGATAATATTCTGAACGGATCAGAACCACCGCCTTCCAAACCACCCAATATTGCCTGCCGCACCGCACCCAGGTAGTCACCCAATCGCTTCCCGTCCTCGTTGATAAAGTCCTCGTAGAGCTTGTACCGTGAATCTGCAACGACGTTCGCAAGTTCCAGGGCCCGTTTCAAGTTCCTGCAAGAGTTGAAAGTTCAGTCGTATTAGGCGCGCTTGTAAGAAAACACATACTCAGGGAAATGGACGCGCGAGGCATATAGCAGGAAGTGCAACCGGATAATGAGTTCTGGGATGTATATCTGTCGGATGCGGATGAGATCGCGACGGCGACGATCACCTGAAAGGGAAAACACGTTCATGAGAAAGCTGAGCGAGCGATCATACCAAAACTCACTTCCACCATCTTCAACATCACTAACGAGCCACTCGGACGTCAGAAGCTTGGAAATCTGGTCGTGAGCTTGATCTACCAGTGCCTGCACGTATACATTAGAGACATGAAGAAACAGAGTACGAGAAGCCTACCCGATAGTCTTCCAACCATGCTGCCCGTGTATTCCGATTCATCTGGGGAGTTTCCAGTGCCTGACACTCCACAACCCGCTCCAGCGTGTCCCAAATGATGAAGAACTGCCGGTAATGGAGGTACTCTGTAGCGCGCTCCTCGGGCTCGCTGATAGACGCCAGTTCAAGTGGAAGCATCACCAGCAACCTCTGGGCTACTTGGACTCGACCAGATCCTATACGAATCCGTGGGACATCAAGTGATAATTCGCAGGAAGAAACTGCAAATACCGAGGAAGTAACGCAGAATGACATTGGTCTGCTCCAACGCCGTTTCATACGTAGTTTCGGTAAAGATCGTCCACTCGATTGAGCGCAAGAGGAATAGCTCCTCGTCTGAAGGTGGGGGCTGCATCGCTATTATTGAAGGGAGCCGGCCCTTTAATGGCGGGAGAAGCTGGCAGAACAAAGTGAGAGCATTCTCGAGACGCGCTGGCATGAAGTCTTACCTCGAACGCCTTCTCGATCGTCCGTTCCGCGGTGGCAATGGCAACGCGGTCCATATCGAGCCCATGCTCCCGTGCCCGGGTAAGCGCTAACCGCCGCTCGGTAATATCTGCGGACAGTTCTAGAGAAACTAGGAAAAGAGCGTATCGCTCCACAGCGTTGTCGCCGAGTGCGCCAGCGTACATGGCAATTAGATCTCTCTGGCCGGCAGCCTAGTGAGAACATATTAACTAAGAATACAAATGCCAGGGATGAAAAGCAAACCTCGAGCACTTGGAGATATGACTCGAGTATGACCTGAGTGGCCAGTGGGGGGACGGGGATGTCGATCATCTGGAGAAAAAGGCAGAGGTGTGCGAAAAAGCGACACATCGTCGTGTACCTTGGGCACCAGATCAAAGACGAACTGGAAAAGATTCGGTGGGGCACATACTCGAAGGATGATTGGGCATAAGTCCCGTCCTGCACTCCCGCCGCAAAATTCTCCATCAGAGGTCCCGTACGGTTCAGAATTATCTGTAATTGCGAATAATGGAAAGGATGCTCTGCTCCAGGTCTACGTGATCGCGTTTAATTAGAAAAAATGAGAACAAAACATGAATCATGCTTACCCTTCTTGCACAGCGACGGTTTTCAAGGTCTCCAACGACCCTACGACCTCCTTTTCCCACTCTTCCGCCTCTGCTTCCTCTGCGTCAGCAGATAGAACTCGCACGCCGCTCTCGACAGCAGGAATGCCGCCCTCCCAAAAGCTTCCGCCGACGCGGAGCATCTCCATACTCTGTTTTTCCTCGCAGACGACGCTGATCTGGGCCCATAGATGGTCCTCCCATGTCCGGCAGGCCGTTTTGAGCAAGCTAGAGGTTTGTGGAGAAGGAGCGAGGGCGGCGTAAAGTATTCGGTCGTGGTCGGAAATGTTCGGCTAAAACCATCAACGTCAGCAAGTAAGACAAGTCATGGAGAAACCGTAACTTGCGTTGACGGCGAAACGCGTGCATGTCGACTTCCAGAGCTGTCTCTGACGGTTGCCTTCCCATGCGTCGGTGAGATCCTCCTCCATCGCGTCGTCCTCATATTGCTCGTTCGCTGGAGCCGCATTGAGCACATTTTATAGGCGGGTAAGGCTACATACAAATTGCACGCCACTGGAAAAGCAGTGATCCCCGCATGCTCGCGGCCCGCCAGGGCTGGTGCGCTTTCCGACACAGATCGATGGCGTCCCCCAGCCGGCCCGCGCGCACATACGCGTATAAAGCCTGAGCGAGGCCTTTTTCGTAGTTCTGCAACCTCGATAAATGCCAAGACACGCTGAGGGTTGGGTCACTCACAGTATCGTCGGCCGCAAGCATCCGTCCGTCCCCGCGGTTTACCGCATCCGGGTCCATCTCTTTTACCAGCCCGTCGCGTGTTCCGCCGCCACCCAGTCGCAGGGCCTGCATCACGCCGTGTTTTGTGAACTTCCAGTAGCCTGTCGTCGCCTCGGGACGGTGTGGCGGCGGTGCAGTGTCCTGGAGCCACTCCCGGACGACGATAAGCTCGGAGAGCAGGGGAGAGGCATGCATTATTGCCTGTGCAAGCGACGAGGTCGGCGTATAGGGATTTTCGGCGAGGAGGTCGCGTGCAGTTGGCGCGGGTGGCCCTTCGGTTTTACGAGCTCTGTCTCGAGTTTGGACGTGGTTGAGAATGTATATGACTTGACTCACGGCATCACTGCCTGCAGGAGACCCCATGTATCGCGTTCTAACCGGAGAAGGTCGAGCTCCTCTTGAGTCGACCTCCCGTCGCCATTTTCTTCATAGTCCAGCAATCTGGCATATTAAGAAAACAGACGCGGAGATTATGGTCGGAACTCACTGGTTGTGGCAGAGTTGCCGAAGACGGGGTGCAAATCCGGTCTCTGGGTGGAGCAGACCCTCCAGGTCATCGTTCATTGACTGACATATTGATAAAACTTCGGCGCTCGAAACGTACAGGGCCGTATCAGACATGGATATAACGCCTTCCGCGCGCGGTGACGCGTGAAATGTGAAGACAGATCACAGAGGAAAGTTTCGAACCGGAAACAAAAGCGATAGAAATCGCTTTGACAGCTTATGTCAGCCTCCACCGAATCAGACATGCGCAAACAACCTTCCATCCAACTTCCACCATGACTTCCACCATCTGTTCACATTCAAGCAAAATGCTCAGGATGCACAAAATATAGGCCACTTTGGCCATAGAGCATAGTGTCTTAGACATGGCGATGACTCAATCGTTTCGAATGGGACGCGGGCATAAATCCGGCTCTCGAGTCTCCGCAGACCGCAACGCAGACCGTGGAGCATTGCATCGAGATTCGATAGGAGTCCATTGCATCGTTAACAGTGGCGGCCAGACAGTCGTCTCAACGCTCTTAAAACGAGTATGTAGCTTGTTCGAGATTAATGCAATTCATCGCAAAATGACGCTGCTGAACCCATCGCTGCGCGAAGTGGTTCAACTTGCTGATTTTATTGGCATTTCCACCACGTTACAACTGATGTGTTATGCCCTTGACATGGAGCTCACCTGTACAACGTTGGCAATGAATGTCGACGAGTGTTCTCGTGGAAACTGAAGAGAGGAGGCAACTTCGAATAGTGGTGGAGTTGTTTAAGCTGATCTCGGTCTCGGCGCCGACGGCCACTCCGAGTTTGAAAAGAAATCACCACTTTTCCAGTCACGTCGGTCATTCGTATTCATCTGTTGAGCAGAGGTAGGCCAAATTTTATGGAAGCGCGGCCTTTGTTATTGACAGATTCAACTTCGCCTTCTCGAATGGAATGCAACTATAACAGAGGACTCTCGCAATTTTATTTATGGTGTATACTGTTTATCTCAACTAAAGGAACACCGCGAGAATCCAAGTTCAACTTTTGGAATGGCCTCATGCTCATAAAGATGTGGATCAGATTCGGGACGGTCGCAGCCAGCGGTTCACTCGAGTCCTGATGTGGGTAAATATTTCCAAGTTTCCCCGACAATTTAATGTAAACAACGCACGGACAGAATACATATGGGGTGGGCACGACCCGATACAAACGTGATTTAATTTAATCTTTCTTCTGGGTATAATCGGATACCCGTCCCTTGACGAACTCCTTTCCCACTCTCCTCAAAAGAGCCCTCCGCCCAATACCACGCATATCAATATAAATCAAGGCAACGTTCCGTGCAGTACCAGCCATCAGCACTGAGCTTTCCCCAGCCTCTGCACCATATCTGGAATTTTTATCAATGTTCATCATATAAGAGAGGAGCGAGAAGGTTTTAGGACGTACTTGTGTCCCACGACAGTCCCGAGATTATCCGTGCCGGCGTCGAAGAGCCGCCGTGTTGAATTATCAATAGTCGACAGGATGAGATCAGCGGAGAGAAGGATCCGCGTTGTTGTGGATAGCTTCACAGAAAATTTCTCCTCGGGCGCAGTTCCCAAGTTGGTCGGAGCCCCGCTGTTCGTTCGGGGTGGGAGGGGTGGCCCTGGGCCTTTCGCTGGTGACGAAGGAGACGGAGACGGCTGTCGCCGCGGGGGAAGAGGTGGTTTCTCGCCCGCAGAGCTTGTATATGGCGGGGGTGGAGCAAGATAAGACGGGGATGGTGATGGGATGCGCGGCGGTAAAGGAGGTTTTGGTCCAGGAGCAAGAGTGCTGGATGCCTTGCCTTTCCCTTTCGAACTACCAACTGCACTCTTGATCAACTCCTCGAGGAGTTGGATGGTCTTGGCACTGACTTTGACCGCCTCCCCGCTCGCAGAGTGGACAGCAGCAAGTCCTTTCCGTGTGCGCGCCGAGGATAAAAAGGCAACGGCTCTCGGTGGTAGTGGAGGAGGTCCTGAGGATGATGCCGAGCTCGTCGAAGCAACTGGCTGAGGAGAGGCCTTGGAGTGGCTCGTGTAATAAGATGAGCCCGCTGATAGAGCGGTGAGAAGCAGCGTTGTGCCGCCGGATATCGCGTGGCTGTTGCCCCAGGTCAAACAATGTGCGCAATAAAAAAATCGGTTTCAAACCTAACTATTGTGGCACCCTTGGTGATCCAATCCTGATTTTCTGGGGGTATGGCGCGGGCAAATATCTGCATGGCGTTTGAATCATGGTCGTCATCGGTCATCGACTCGTCGATTTCTATTATAACGGGGTCGCCTTCGCGGCCTTTTGCGCCGAGTGACGGGTCTTCCTGGACGGCAAATTGCCTATCAAACCCGCCAACTACTTCCCCGTTGTCTTGATTGACAAGGACAAGGTGTCCACGAAGCTCTTTCGAGTCCGCCTTGTCATAGATGTTGGGATTGTTTTCGGGCAGCTCCTGTGCGAGGACGCCGCGCAGATCCGCATATTGGGCAAGAATGCTTTCAAATATCTCGATATCCTCTAGAAAATGGGAGTCTGGCACCTTTGGCAGGGAGACGGTTAGAACCAATTCTACGGGGTCTCCTTTCGTGGGCAGAAATGTGTACGTTCTCGAGCCTGCTTCCGAAAGATCGGTCTGGATAACTCGAGATGGGTCGATGGGTATCTCGATTTCATTTATCCGAAGCACAAGGTATACGTGACGATCGGTGTCGTTCCCGCTAGGCACACCGGGAACTTGAATGGTAACGCATTCCATAGTAAGAGAGCCGGACTGGTGTACTGTGTTGGTCACCAAGGAGCAGTTGGAAAGTTTCAGAAGGAGAAAAGCATCGGCGTCGGAGGTGACCATGGCGGTTGTGGTGGTATGCGGAGGAACGTCCGCGTCATGGTCATCGTTGCCTCGAAACAGAATGACCCGATTCGGTAGTGCGGCACAGCTTTCGCTTTTTGCTTCATGACCACCAAGGCTTAAGCGCTCAAGGTTCTAGCTCGGTCAAGCCGAGCGGCGATTTATGGGAAAGTGCTGACAGCCCAGCTACAAACTCAGAGCCACGCTTGGAGCTACATCTTTTGGCTAGGTCTCCTTGGCTTCAACTTGAGTCTTGCAAGTTGAATTCCCGCACGACTACTGTGGTTTCAAATGACATTTCCACCATCTTATGGGATTTTGAGTCGAATCAAGTAGTCGCACGTCGGTGGCCACACAGTCGCATTTCGGCCCAATATTTACAAGTCAACTGCCAAGTTTCTGGAGCTTCCCCAACACTGGCCACAGCAAATGTTCTTCTATCTGACAGATTTTGTCTTGGATTCCCTGGCTCATTTCCTCTGGAGTAAGTTTTGCGGCCTTTCTCAATACTGGATTCCTGTCCCGGAAAGATCTGCGGTGTATTTTGGCAATGACCACAGCTCGAATACCCAGTGGCATGCGGTCATTTTTATTTTAAGAGGTAGCCTGAACTCTGTCTGCTCTTGCATACTTACGCTTAGCCATGTGTCTCGAGTTTTTTTCAACACCGAATGGATCAACAGCGTCTTATTTCTGGCGGCCGCCGTAACGACCCCCTTGTTCTTGTAACTATGGCATGTGGCCTAATCATCACTCTTCCCGCCCAAACTGGCTAACTCTCCCCGAGCTTCGTCTTCGACCTCCGAAAATTTTGAACAAACTCAAGTCTTGTTGCTCTCAATCAGGCCAGCAAGGAAAAGCGCACATGTAGTGCAATCGCCCGATCCTGTCCACCATTGAGAGTCATCGGTAAAAAAACTTAATGAGAGCAATCTTATCATCACATTAGGATGACGGCGGGGATCGAGATACAACGGCTCTCCTCGGAATACAGTTGAATTATGTCTAGGGTTTGTGCTAGCTGATCGCAGTCGAATTATGTCCGGGGTTTGTGCGTGCACTGGCTGGTGTCACGGCGTTGGAACGGTGAGAGCATTACTCATCCTTCAGGCCGAGCGTCCCATCCACGCTTCGAGTCGTGAAGAATCGTTCCATAAAAATCATTCGAATGTTCGAAATGAGATGTGGTGTGGCAATAAATACCCAATACGTGCTCAGCACTGTATCCTTTTTTCACGATCTTAAACGAAGCTTCTCCAACAATGGAGCCATTCCTTTCTTCCTTGTTGACACGGAACATAACTTGCCTCCAACTTCAAATGGAAGTTGAACATTGACGGCATGTGTCGGGCCGATGTTCCGACTGGGTTGTAAGATATTGAGCTTGTTTACTCTATCTCCCTCTTCTTTTCTCGGTTTTCCGACCCCATCTTCCCCAGTTTCATACCCTGGTTCGATGCTAAACGTCTGAAGTGTGGGATGTTTCGCACGGTTAGAGGATGCTGCGACAGGTGACACGGCGATCGAACCACTACCAAAAATGTAACCGAGGAGATTCTGTAGACCTTCAGGGTTAAAAGCGCACCACGACCGCCCTGCGAAGCCTGGCCTTCCCGCCATGAATGGGCTCGCTCTTCTCCTTCTCCTGGCTGGTCTGGTAAATGCACAGGTCTCTTGCGACAACTACGGGGTGCAAAACGGGTCTGCTTGCCTCTGTCCACCCGGTTTCGGGGGATCTACATGCGCCAGTCCAGGGTGCGGTGGAGACATTTTCCAATCTGGCCGTACTCTTGCGCCGCAGCAGGGCGCTTTTCCCAATATCACGACGTGTACCTGTGAATCTGGGTGGGGAGGAACTGGATGCAATGTATGCCAGAGCTCTTCGGCGTGCCAGACGGCATATTCAGCCTCTGGAAACGCTCCTTCCACCGCCCAGTCCGTAACTGGGTCAGAGGCAGGCGAGAATAGTACCCTAACATGCAATTCGGCCGCTCGAGTCTATGCGGCAAGCCAGATGAGCTGTCAAGTCAATGTGAGTTCGTATCAGCCCGTTCAAGCAGTATGCTCACATCCTCTAGAACCCGACGCTACAGGGCGTTTTCCCCCTGAGCACGAATCTCAATATCATCCGTACCCTGCAACCCGACTCGTCCCCTTTCCCGAATAGAACCTCGTTCGGCACCGCGGGAACCGTGTTCGCCTCCCTCTTCTACGCAGGGGTCGAGCAATTCTATTGTTTTGCCGACTCGTGCGCGCAGGAATTGACCGGCGGCAACACGAACTGGGACTGCCAAAATCTCGAATGCACTTGCATCACCAACACAACGTTCTGTGGGGCAGGCAAGGAAAACATCACTGGTGCGTAGACCGCCCATCAATATTTTTGTTACTGTCCCCGAACTAAATACTTACAGACACAATCAACGGTTTGAGTGGCACACTGTCCATCGACTGTAGTAACTCTACGACGTGCTCGTTCCAACAAGCAACGCTCGAGGCACTGTTCGGTCCCTCCGGCCTCGCACTTACCGGATGTATCTTCGGCGAATGTGTTGCACAGAGCGTCATCGACACGGCCAGCAGCAACTCGACTGCTTCCAGCGGTACGAGCGGCACGCAGCTCAGCGGCGGTGTCATCGCTGGTCTTGCGGTCGTGGGCAGTCTACTGCTCATCGCCCTTCTGTTCCTCTTTCTTGGCCTTCTGAGCCAGCGCGCGGCACGTAGGGCAAAACTAGACCTGGCTCACGGCAGCCGCGTCGCGATCGAGTGGGCCCGTGTCTCATACGTGGTGCCCGGCCTGGGCAGCCGCTCGTGGTTCCGAAAGCGGGAGAGCGGCGCAGATGACGACAAGGTTGTGTTGGACGTCGTGAGCGGGCGCGTCGCGCCGGGGCAAATGATGGCCATCCTCGGGCCAAGCGGTGCGGGCAAGACGACGCTTGTCGAGATCCTCGCAGGCAAGCGCAAGTCCGGGACCACGACGGGACACGTGTCCTTCCCGTCCGACGGTGTTGTAGCGCCCCGCATTGGGTTTGTGCCGCAGCAGGACGTGCTGCCGCCGATGCTCACGGTATATGAGGCGCTCCTCTTCGGCGCGCGCCTGCGCCTTCCCGAGACCGTGTCGGACGTGGAGAAACGCACGCGCGTTGAGGGGCTCATGGAAACCCTCCGAATCGCGTCTTTGAGGAACGTCCGCATAGGGTGGGGTGGCGACGTCGGAGGTGGAAAGGTGCGAGGGATAAGCGGCGGCGAGATGCGACGAGTGAGCATCGGGCTCGAGCTGATCGCAAGCCCGGACGTCTTGATCCTGGATGAGCCAACCTCAGGTTAGTGCATATCCCCGTGAAAGACTAGATTTGTTGACATGCTGCCACAGGGCTTGATTCGGTTTCTGCGTCGCGGGTAGCAAAGCTTCTGCATGCCATCGCGCACGATTCAGAGAATCCCATCCCCGTTATCGCGTCGATACACCAACCTTCGTATGTCGCTTTTGGTTTCCGCGCTCTGCAGGTTAACCCCTTCCAGCTCCCAGTTGTATCAGATATTCGACTCCATCCTCCTGCTGTCGCACGGCCGCGCGCTATATTCGGGGCCCGGAGGGTTCGCCCCTGCAGAGCACTTTGCCACTGCGGCCGCCGGAATCGCTCCTACCTACCAGCAAGGGTACAATGTTGCGGACTACCTGCTGGAGGTCGCCAGCGAACCACCTGTAGCGTTGTTCCAGCTCTCCACACCGGAGGATGGCAACAGGTCGGAGAAGGGGCCTACCCCGGCCTCCGAGGACAGTGCGTCGGCAGAGAAGCGCGCGCCACCTGGGCGTACGAAAACAGGAAGGAGGTCCAAGTACGCTGCGACGTTCTTGACGCAGCTGCAGTACCTCTCCGGGCGAGAGTGGAAGATCCTGCAACGGTGAGTGGCTACTGCCGCTTCTGGTTCACACACTAAACCAAAATGTAGAGACAAGACCCTCTTCTTTACTCATGTCACCGTTGCCTCTCTGCTTGGGGTGTTTTGCGGTAAGCGTGGTACCTTGGTGCACCGTGGTCGGCGCGTAGCTCATCCCGGCTGTAGGCGGCTTGTATTTCCACACGGGCGTGACCATCGCTGGGTTCCAATCGCGCGTCGGCTGTCTATTCTTCTTGGTCCGTTATAGGCCATATCCTTCCACTATGCGCTAACGCTCGTCGATTAGGGTTCACTGATCGCTTTCTCTTCTCTAAGCGCCCTCTATAATATTGTCGAGATCCGGCCCCTCTTTTTACGCGAACGGTCAAGCTCGTATTACAGGTAACCGGTCCACTCATTGAAGTATATGTGCATTAACGCGTCTACGCGTCTACGCGTCTTCAGCCCAACTGCATGGCTGCTCTCTCGGCTGATATTCGATGTCATACCCTTGCGAGTCATCCCGACAATTATTGTTTCCACGATGTGAGAAGGCGGATGCACTGCTCTCTCGAGTCTTCTGGCTAACGATGGATAGCACGTACTGGATGGCGGGCCTCGCGCACGACGCGGCGCACTACTTCAAGTTCCTCTTCATTCTCGTACTATATACCCTTGCCATGACGCTCTATGTGAGCCCCCTCAAAACCTTTTATCGTCACCCGCTAATTACGCACAGAACTTCCTCCTCGGGACGCTCTTCACCAATGGCGGGATTGCGATCCTGTTGTCGGCGCTGTCGGCCCTCTATCAGATGACCTTCGCGGGCTTTTTTGTACATCTCAACTCGATCCCGCCCGTGCTAAGATGGTTAGAATGGCTTGCTCCGTTGCATTATTGCCTTGAGGCACTCGCTGTGAACGAGGTCGGCTCGGGCCTGCTGATCCAGGACACTCTGCAGGGCGTGCCCGTAGATTTGTCAGCGAGTCTTATCATGGATTTGGTGCGTCCTCTTATGTTTTCTTGATTTTGGGGAGGAAAATTAATGGATAATCATCTACATAGCTGTTTGGATTCGGGGGAAATAATTACTATCGAGATGTGCTGGTTCTGTTCGCGTTTATTGCTGGGTTTGGGCTGGGTGTCATTGGGATTGTATGGCTGAAGGTTCGGGAGCGGCGGTAAAATAATCAAACCATTCGGTAAAGTCCATGTATGTAAACTGTCCTAGTAGACTTTGGTCCCGTAATAATTTTGGAATATTTCATCACATATCTGAGGTTGGAACGAGGAAAGGTGGATGCGATCACTTATCTTCCCATTTAAGGAATGCAGGTTCAAAAGTTACGTCTGAATGTCTCTGAGTCAGAGAACATGGCATGGTGGGGAGCAATGTAGCCACCGCTTTCTTCAACTTGTTCATCTTCCCCATCTTCAGCTCAACCAAATATTTTAATAAATAGATAAATAATGGATTCGATGTATGTAATCGAGGCTGTATTCTAGGGAAACTCTTCCCGCCCTGCGCCAACTCACTCGGGCGGAGTATAGCTATTCATCAGGGCCGCAAACTTTTCCGCCGCATTGTCGCCCATCATCAGCTCCAAGTTCCTCCACGTCTCCTTCGCCTTTTCTTCCACCCTCTCCACCATAAGCTTCTCAAATTCCTTCATCAGCGGCTCCAACGTTTGTTGAAATCCTCCGCCCTCCTTGTAACCTGCGTACGCCTTCTCCACCACCGCTGCGAGGTCCAGTGCATCCCACATGGCGAGATTCACCCCCTCGCCAGCAAACGGCGTCATGAGGTGCGCCGCATCGCCAACGAGCGTTACCCCCGCCTTGTGCTCCCACCCTAGCTTGTCGACGGGGAGCATGTGCATGCCCATCACGTCGAGCTTGTCCGCCTTGTCCTCCTCGCACGCGCGCTCGATCAGCTCGCGCAACGGCCCGGTCCACTTGGCGAACAGGTTGTCTTGGGTCAAAAGGCGGTGCTTGGCCTCCTGAGGGCTCAGACCCGCGAGGCCGGCCGTGGTGGAGAAATTCACGTCCGGGGTGTGGATGGCGAGGTAGACGCGGAGCGAGTCGCGTGTGCCGCGCTGCGACATGACGCCCTTGCGGTCCGCCAGCGCGTTGAAGGTGCCGGGCCCGACAAAGTCGGCGAGGTGAGGGTACTGTGCTGTTATCTGCGGGATGGTCATTGTGATCCAGTGCACGCCGCTGTAGTGCGGCTTGGTCGGGGTGAGGAGGGGACGGATGCGCGACCACGCGCCGTCAGCGCCAACGAGAAGGTCGGCGGTAATGATTCCCTGAACGGGGCCGAAATCGAGGTCGGTGGTATTGTTGGCGGTGGGGGTCGCTCGGATGAGCTTGTGCTCCCAGCGAATCGCGTCGGGGGGGCAGCTTGGAGAGGAGAAGCTTGGTGAGGGCGTGGCGGGAGATCTCTGGGCGGTGGGAGTCGCCCTCGTCGGCGTAGAGAATTTTGCCGTCGGAGTTGACGATGCGCATGGACTCTGCACACTCGCCTGTGAGGGGGACGAATTCATCGTAGAGTCCACATGCGCGGATGGCAGCGAGGCCAGACTCTTCGTGGAGGTCGAGGACACCCGAGGGCTGTGCGAGGGCGTCTTCTGTGGGCCTGGGGCGGCGCTCATAGATGGTGAAAGGGATCTGGCGGAGGTGGAGGAGGAGAGCGAGAGTGAGGCCTGCGGGGCCTGCACCGATGATGGCAATTCGAGGGGAAGCCATGTTTGTTGTGTTTTGGGTTATGTGGGGGGTTTATATAGGCCGTGCGTCGAGTCACTCCGCAGCTGCGGTTCCGGATGCTGCACATTGCTTGGTCGAGAGTTGTCAATGTAAGTTACTTGGGAGTCGATCCGGTGGATCGTCCATCACGATTTGATGGGGCCGAAATGCCGAGATATATTGGCCGGGACGCGTATCAGCGTCTATTCATAGAATCATATCTTACCGCGCTTTCAAGGTTTTGACTCTTGAGGCGCAGCGCAGCCAAGAACATATCGCACGGTTTGTGAGTCACTTCACATTGTTCTAGAAGGTGATACAATGTACGGAAGGACGTCATATGGATAGACAATCCAAACTTGAAGAGTCACCGCTGGTCTGTTCAAACGGGATTGTCGACGAGTGGAGGATATACTACGAAAGACGACCCGCATGAACATTCACAAGCACGGGATATCCAGGCCAGACACGGTACGGTACATTCACATTCATGTGGCGCCGTTGCATCAAACACGGTATACTTCATTTTCGCGAGAGCTCTTCCTACGACCCGGGGAGTGGATCCCGTGGGTGACATCGACGGTAGTGGTCGGGACAGTACTGCTGGCGGTTACTGTGCTGGTGTTTCATTTGAATGAGAAGGTAAGCAACTTTATTTTCTATCCCGTCCCTCTGCTCATGCGTTGGCTTAGCGTGAGGATGAGTTAGAGAGGCGGAGGGCGTCGCATCATATCAACTTCGATGCACTTTGATCACGCTGAGAGGACTATACCTTATTGTATGTCTTTTACTGAACTGTGCACTAAACGGATTTGTTTGCACGCATATCTACCAGTGGATCGGACAGTTTCGATCAAGGTAACGATACGATCTTTGACTCTCTCGTTCTCTGCGAGGTTTACTAATTCAGTTAGTAATCGACCTGCGATTCTCGCTCCTTTGAGATACTTGCCCCTTTGATGCACTGACCAAGCTCAAAATCGACTTGCTGACTGGACACTCGGGCTGTATATCGCTGCTTCCGATCTTTACCAAGCTGCAGACTGGCGCATCCATTTAGCAGAGTGGTATAAAATGATAGGACATCGCACTCATGCCACATATTCCACCTTCCTTTCCCCCGAATGTCTACTCTCTTCACCCCCCTCAAACTTGGAAGCACCACCATCCCGAACAGAATCGGTCAGACTGTTTTTCGGTCCCATTCTAATTTAGGCTGACGGCGCGTCCACAGGGATGAGTGCCCTGACCCGAAACCGCACATCAGCGACCGTACCTAACGAAATTATGAGACAATACTATGAGCAGCGCGCAATCGGCGGTGCGGGCCTTATTGTTTCGGAAGGAACTCTTGTTACGCGCCAAGGGTGCATGGTCAAACATTTGTGGCCCACTATAAACGCTAATATGGGTAAACCCAAAAGATCGGAATGGCCCAACGCACCTGGAATTTGGAACAAAGCTCAGGTTGAAGGCTGGAGGAGAATCACCGAAGTCGTTCATGCTCACGGGAGCAAAATATACTGTCAGGTTTGTCACACAATGGGACGAACAAATACGCATCCATTAACGTCTCTTTAACAGATTTCCCACCGTATGCAAGTGCTGCATCTCAGCCAATCTGCTCTAACGAGTTCCAGTTGGCCGCTGCACTCACCCTGACGCTGAAGAGCAAATCGCTGCTGGTGTGGTGGGTCGCGGGTCTCGACAAACCATGTTTACAAGCTAATCTGCCTCCGAGCCCGTCTATGCGCTGTCCGCCATCGCCGCGCGCGGTGGAAAGTTCCGCTACATCCCAGGAAGCCCTGGATACGTTACAGTGAGTTTTTTTATTGCTTTCCGACGCCTTCTCATGAAAATGAATTCAGCCTACGGAACTCCCCGATCCTACTATCATAATCGCACAATTCAAAGAGGCCGCTGTCAACGCGAAGGAAGCAGGTTTTGACGGTGTCGAGCGTGGGTATAACCAGCGTCGTTGCCGAATGCATAATATTTACCGACACGTCCAGTCCATGGCGCCAGCGGGTATTTAGTTAACCAGTTCCTCGATTCGACTTCCAACAAACGTACCGACAAGTGGGGAGGGAACGTGGAAAACCGCGCCCGCTTTACGTTGGAGGTCCTCAAAGCCCTGATTGAAGTATTCGGGCACGACGTAGCTTTGAAAGTTAGTCCAGGTATGTTCTCCGCCTTTCCCTTGATCCGCGATCCACTGAATGTTCTGGACAGGCGGGGGATTGAACGACATGGGCATGCCCCTGCAAGAAACGATCAACACGTTCGGGTACTTATTCCGTGAAGTCAACAAGTTAGGGCTCGCCTACGTCGCTTTGGTGCGCTACATCGCTGGACGCGCTCCTGAATACGATGGTCCGTCGGTCATCGTTCCCTCACGCTATCCTTCCTCATCAATTTCTAGGCAAAAAGCGAGGAACCCCTCACGACGTCCTTGAGACATACGGCCGCTTCCTAGCTGATACCCCCATCTTTGTCAACGGTGGTGTCACGCCCTCAGAGGCTGAGGAGTTGATTGGCAGCGAAAGGGTTGCCGGTGTCTTCATTGGTCTACCATGGGTCACTCACCCCGATTTGGCGAAACGCATCCGGGCTGGCAAAGCGCTCGATAACGTTCCGGATTTTGCGACAGTGTATGGAGTTCCGGGAGTCGATCCCACCGTTGGATATCTAGATTACAAAGAGGCGGAGTATTAGAATCTAAAGGCGTGCACAGTAGAAAGAAATGGGCCAAAAACATATCAGCCTGATAACGCTCGCGAAATCGGAAACAGTGCATTATCGCAGAACTTGCGGACCGCCGTACATGGTAAACGAAATCTCTACTTGCAAAAAGGAATTATTGAAGGTATCAACAGTTTTGTCGGGCGTTGACTATAATTCACATAGAAACCGACGTTCTGATCCATTTCCGTCGTTTGAGATTAATCCAGGTCACTGGAAACTCACCTGGTATCCAGAGGAGCCAGGGGAGAAACACTAAGAAGGAAGATCACGCAGGGAAATAATCAGGAACGTTGCGTCGATTCGAGAGCTATAGCAGATATCGTAGGGAGGTGGAGGTAAGAGGTAAGAAAAGAATGGTCACGTGTGTACCCGGAATGTGAGTAAAGGTGCGTAGCGGGTTTACACCCTCCCCCGTTTTGAAGAGGTCCATCGCCCTTCGTCCAAACAACCAGCATAATAAGTAAATGTAAGTAAATGCGGCGTACCGCCCGGAACATTAGAGAAGAAAAGGTTGGCCTGCCGGCGCTACATCCTTCCCCATTACTCCATCGGTCGAGTCAGCCAGCGATCGAGGGCTTCGTTGTCCGCGAGAAGGCGGCCGGGTAGCCAGCGGTTGCCTTCTGGGCCGTAGCCAGTGAAACGGACGAGGTATTGACGTCCCTTGCCGCGTCGTCGTTCATCGATAATTTCATCGACATACCACTCATCAACGCCGTCGACGGAGACGGGCGCCGGTTCGTCGTTTTTGCGGGACGGAAACTTGATATTGTCGTTTTCTATGAAGGGCTCGATTTCAGATGCGTGGAAAACGGGGTGTACGAGAGGTTGATCGGCGAGGTCGAGGGTGTAAGTAGAGAACTCATCGTGTTTTTCTAATATTGTATACGGCCCGTCCGCCCGGGGCATAAACTTCGCGACACGACCGTCCTTCGCTTGCTTGTAGTGCTTGCGACGATTCTTTGTCGAAAGTTTGACACGATCCCCAACTTTCAGGTCGTGGTCGGGCCGTCGGGATTTGTTCGCCTGTTCTGCCTGGCCGAGTTTCGCGGTAAGTAGGTTGTCTTGTGCCTCCGCGACATCGAGTGCGAGCTGCTTGATGATCTCGGCTGCGAGTTTCTCCTCGGGTGGCGCGTTTGTGGTCGGCGCGGCGATGAGAGGGGGGATTAAGCGCGGAGAACGTCCCATGCGTAGTTCGAAGCCTGAGAATCCGGTCGATGCATTCAGCGTATTCATGATATCAAAACGGACGCGTGGCAGCGCGCGTACCCAGCCCTTTTGGTTACGGGCTACATGATACCGGAGGGCTTGGTTTACGGTCTTGTTTGTGCGCTCACTACATCCGTCGGTCTGCGGGTGGAAAGCCGTGGTCATTCTTAGTTTGACGCCGGTTAGCTTATGGAGGGATTTCCAGAATGTTGATATAAAAAGCTTATCGCGGTCGGAGACGATGTCGAGCGGAAGTCCGTTCTCGCAGTACCAGTGGTCGAAGAACAGAAGTGCGAGCTCGGGGGCCTTCAGTTTTGTCGTTGTCGGTACGAGGCGTACGTCGGAGCCAAGTCGACAGGTGAAGGTCACGAGGCTGTCAAAACCCTGGTCTTTGGGGAGGGGGCCGATGAAATCGATGCCAACCGAGTCACCACGCTGTTCGGGGATAGGAAGTGGGTGGAGAGGGCCGGCCTTTTTCTTTGCCGTCCGAGCCTTGTTGCGTTGGCAATCAGCACAGCCCGGAATGTAAGCTTTCTCCAGATCTGTCCGCATATTTGGCCAGTAATAAGCGTCGCGCAAGGGTTTGTACGACTTGTCGAATCCAAAATGGCCGAGGTTGTCGTGGGCCAGTTGGAAAAGGATTTCTCGGAGGTCTTTTACGCGAGGTATGATGAGGCGGTCAGCTACGAACCACAGGCCATCGCGGTTTTCTAGACCAGGCATTCCCTCGGCGGCTGAGGTGAGCTTGGCGCACCATGGGTCGCGCGCATAGCCGGAGCGGATCGCCTCGAGTATTTTTGCATCCGCGGTAACTTTGAGGACGGAAGCAATTGGGAGAGCGGAGGCAATTTTCTCCTCCCTTATCGGCGTTCCAGCCAGGCTCCGCACGGTATGGAATGGGGAGTTTCTGGACAAGGGGATGACGACAGCAACAGGCGACGCTGCTTCATCCTCATCTCCGTTGTGCAGCCATGGTGCCGGTTCCGTCTGGCTGGTAGTCGTTGATTCCTCAAAATCAGTTCGCGAGAGTGCGTCGGCTACAGTGTTGTCTTCGCCTTTCACGTATACGATTTTGCAGTCATACTGTGATAGGAATTCCATCCACCGCGCTTGGCGTCTCGAAAGGTCTTTCTGCGAGTCAAGGTGTTCGAGGGTGCGGTGGTCCGTGTATACCGTAAATTCGGATCCTAGGAGGTCGACACGCCATTTGTGGAGCGCTCTGATAATGGCCAACATTTCTTTTTCGTGTACAGGATAATTGAGCTCTGCGCCTTTGAATGTCATAGAGTCAAAAGCAACAGGCCGCGCTGTCTCCCACGTAGGTCCGAAGGAAAGCATGCCGCCTGAGCGCGTGTCACTTGCATCAGTGGTTACGAAGATCTTGTTATCACCAGGGTTCTCGTGGTCAATTGTTGTCACACAATCGGCACTCAGAACAATCTGTTTTATCGCGTCGAAGGCGGTTTGGTGGGAGTCGTCCCAGTCGGGAAAGTCTTTATCACACTCCTTAGTCGTAAGCTTTTCAAGAACCTGAGTGTGTTCTGCCAGATTTGGCAGGAGAAAGGCAATATACCGCACAAGTCCCAGGAAGGCACGAACATGGGTGGCAGTCCTGGGCTGGGGCCATTGCGCAATGCGTTCGACCTTTTTTGGGTCAGCTTGGATTCCGCGTGGTGAAATGCGGTGGCCAAGGAAATCGACCTCATATTGGAAAAGTTTCGTCTTATTTGGGTTGCAGTAGAGCGATGATTTCGCGAGTGCATCAAAAACCAATCGAATGTCGCGGTCGTGGTCTTCGACATTTTCCGACCAAATAATAATATCGTCGAGGTAGACATGGCAAATCTTACCGATGAGGCTGCGCAGTGCTGCCGTCACACGGCGCTGTTGTACAGCTGGGGCATTGCGTAGCCCTTGGGGCATTACAAGCCATTCATAGAGACCGAGCGGTGTGTTAACCGCGGTGTATTTTACAGAGTCTGGATGCATGCGGGTCTGGTAGAAACTGTCCGTGAAGTCGATTATGCTCCAAATCTTTCCTTTCGCACAATCTGCAAGAATGTCATCCACGCGTGGTAGGGGAAAAGAGTCGCGCTCTGTTGCTGCGTTGACGGGGCGGAAATCGTTTATCCAGCGTGGAAGGACTATTTTGTTCGCTTTTGGAATGAGGAAAGCCGGTGAAGCATGCGGAGAAGAAGAAGGACGGATGCGTCCAGCATCGAGATGACCCTGGATCAAGGTCTGCCAGGCTTCTTTGTATTTTCTGGGGCTCTGGTACGTCCGAGTCTGGAACTGTATGTCGGCATTTTTCAATTTTATTTCACAGTACACATCCGTTGGAAGGTCGTCGACATGAGGCATGGGTTCAAAGATCTTTTTGTATTCGCCCTTTAAATTCTCGCCTCGTTTGTTGAGTTCATCCCAGTGTGCAAGAATTTCGACGCGCTCGCGTACCGCTGCAATAACATCAACGGGCTTGACGTCCTCGAACAGGTTATTTTGCTCCATATGAAGGCGCCTCGTGTCGCACACCGCGTTCAGTTCTTTCATCATTGTCTTGTGGTCACGATCGGTCTTTTTCAGTTTCTCACGTAGTTTCAGGCGGGGCGGCGGGGCAGGTTTCGGATCCACTGGGTTCAGCAAATCAAAGCCACAACGTTTATCGATTGCAGTGCGACAGTTGTGGTCTATTACAATGTGGTTTCTATGTAGCCATGGAAGGCCGAATATAATCGGGGCACAGAGGCCTTCTGCGACAAGAGCGCGTACAGAATTAGAGGACCAAGATTGATTTACGGAGTGTGCGTTTAATTTGACGTAATGAGAGAGCGACGCCGTGGATGAGGAGGACGTAGGGGAGGAATCAAGTGCAAGGGAAACTTCTTCAGGTTCAGGCAGTTTGTGTACGCGTAGGCCGAGTTCGTCCACGATCGCTTTATTGATGATTACTAGATGCGAACCGTTGTCAATAAGGCCGTTTACTTTTATGGGGAATGAGACATTTGGTCCGTCTAACAGACAGGTCCAAACGAGATGGGGGATAGAGTGGGGAACGGAAGGACGACTCACGTCGTCACGGGAGAGGTCATCGTCGGTCTCGACGCTGCCGCTGGTGTCGCTGTCGAGCACAGCGGGAGGCATGATGGCGGCTATAGGGCCGGGCTTGGAGGTAGAGGCGCCAGAACTGGTGGCAGCACCCTTGCCCTTGCGGGCCTTGCGCGCGTCGGCGACGAGTTTCTCCGTAACCTTGAACACATTTGCCGAGGTCATCGGGTCGGTGCATTCGGCTGAGCGGTGGCCTGCGAACGGGCGGCGGCAGCGGTTGCATCCTTCATTCTCGCGGAGGAGGTCGCGTTCGGCGTCCGTGAGCTTTGGTGGAAACGGGTTAACGTATTCGGTGGTGGACGAAGATGACGCAGGTTTGGACGCTGTGCCTTTGGACGTCTGGTGCTTCTTCGACGGACGCTCACCATCGTCGTCATACCTGCGCTTGTTCTCCTTATTCGCGTCGGCGATCAAGCGGCGCTGGATATCAAGGTTGCGGCGGCGCTCCTCATCGAGCCGGTTTACCGCACGAATGTACTGGTCGAGGGTGGTGCCAGCCTTTGCAATAAGTTCCTTAAGATCCTTGTTGCGCATGCATATGAAGCGGAGGTCTTCAGACATTCCAGCCTCGAGGTGGTGGCGGATCTGGACGTCGTCGATTGGGGTCGTGTCTGCGAGGAGCGAGGTGTGGCCTATGAGGGCAGTAGCAAACTCGTCGAACGTCTGGACGCCGGTCTGGCGCATGGAAAGGATGTCCGTGCGCACTTGCGTTTCCCAGTCGTCGTCGAGGAATTTATCTTTGAACTCTTTCATGAATTCGGGGAACTTTAGCCCGATGAGGCGTTCACGTGTTTTGGTTGGGCGGGTCCAGTTGGTGAAGTGAGGGTCCATGAAGCAACCGAGGATAGTGCCGACCTGTTTGTCGGGGTCGGTGTCCTTCGCATTGAAGTAGTTGATACAAGCTAGTTCCATATCGTCGATGACGAGCGGCGTGAGTTCGCCTTTGTGCAATGTAGGCAGTTTCGATGCGTGCTTTTCAACCCACGCAAATCTGGAGGAAGCGGTGGAGGACATCGTGTATGACGTGTCGGAGCAGTCGGTGGACGAGTCCGAAGGGCGAGGGAAACGGCGAGGGGCAGCGGGAATGCGGGGAGGCGTTGGGGAGAGCGAGCTTAGGGGACTTGGTCCGCGTTGTTGCGGGGAGCCGGTGTTCAAGCGGGTGGATGCGCGTGTGCGCAGGTGGGTGGGCGTCGACGGTTGTCTACGCGACAGCTTGGGCGGGCGGGTTGGGGGAATTCGTTGGGGTTGGGGTAAATCGGTTTGGGGTTTGTGGCTGTGCCAATGACGTGGCGCCTAAGGAAAGACGGTGGTGAGCTCGTTGAGCTCGTCGTCGAAGCGCGGGCGTCGGGGTGGTCGTTCGCGTCCCAAATGGGGGTGGCGAGAGCGACAGCGGGAGCAAAACGGAGGCAATTCGTGTGATTGTTCCGTTTGGCGGCCGCAACGATTGATGATTAAAAAAAAGTGGAAACTCACCTGGTATCCAGAGGAGCCAGGGGAGAAACACTAAGAAGGAAGATCACGCAGGGAAATAATCAGGAACGTTGCGTCGATTCGAGAGCTATAGCAGATATCGTAGGGAGGTGGAGGTAAGAGGTAAGAAAAGAATGGTCACGTGTGTACCCGGAATGTGAGTAAAGGTGCGTAGCGGGTTTACAGTCACACACAGTACATTCACATTCATGTTGCGCCGTCACGGTTGCATCATCGAACACGGTGCTTCAAGGCTTTTCGAACGTACCAGCGATTCAGAGCCGGCACGACGAATGGTAGGCTGTTGTTACAACACCTTCCAGTATATTAAAGTTAAACATTTCATTTCATTTCAAATTCATTCTATTGTGCGCGCGGGCCCCTTGGGGCCCATGTAGCACAGGTACGTAATACAGTGAGAGAAAACAGCGGGCATGGCAGGATAGCAAAGTCGTCGAGAGGGAGCGGGCGGGACGGGACGGGTACGTGAGCGGTGCTGCGAGGGTGTGGGATGTTTGGGAGCGTAAGATAATGCAGTTGCGATCAAGTAGCGAGAGTAAAGTAATTAGGAAAAAGAAAAATGAAACATATCTGAAGAGCCTGAAGACTAGAGCGCGTAGCGCGGGAGACGGCCTGTATCACGGACGAATTCGAGCACGGGGCCTGCCTCGGATTTCGCCGCCAGCAGGCGTGCAAGGGAGAGGCGGGCGGTGCCAAGCCGCATAATCATGCGCAGGCGGTGGGGGTGGTGAGCGCGGCACGAGAGGAGGAAATGGGGGACAGATTCCGGGACTCCGCAGTGGGGACAATTGGGAGAGGGGGTGAGATGGAAGCGGAAGAGGTAGGCGTTGAGACCGATGTGCCCGGTGCGCAGCTGGGTGAGGACACTACATTGGGGCCTCGTCAGCCCTTCGTACAAGCGCTTCACCGTGTTACCGGGTTTAGCATTGTCGAAGGTGGCGAGGCGCGCAGAGCGTGGGGAGGTGGACCATTCCTCAGCCCAGCGCCGACGGAATGCTTCCGCACTGGATGTGAGGGCGGCCGCCTTGCTGACGGGGAGCGGTGTCTCGAGGGCGCGGATGCGGGAGGAGAGGGGGGTGGAGGCGCCTTGGGCAGCTTCTTTCGCGCGCGCGTCGACAGCTTCGTTGCCAGCGATGCCGACGTGTGCTGGGACCCAGTGGACGCGGAGCCGGAGGGAGGGGCGGGCGCGGTGAAGGCGGCGGAGCGTGGTGTGGAAGGTAGCGAGTAGGAATTGGCCGGGCTGCGCCTTGGGAGCCGAGAGGGCGACGATGGCTGGCTGACAGTCCATGAAGATGTCCGCACTTGTCAAGCGCGGGGTGGACTTGATGATGTCAAGGGCCAGGATCGCGCCCGTGACCTCGGCTTCGAAGACCGTACGCTCATCGCCGCTGCCGAGGTGCAGCATCCTGTGTTCGCCCTGTACCCCACCTTTCTCCGCTACCGCTGCCGCTCCCACTCCGCCTTCGAACCCCGAACCGTCTGTGAAAACACAGAATCCCCCTCGCCTAGCGATCGTCTCCATCTCCGCACGCGCCTTGTCCTTCGAGTCTGCAATGTGCGTCGAGAGCAGGCCCGGGGGCAGCTCGTCAATGACTCGAGCAGGGTCGATGACCTCGAAGTTGCGGCGGAGAATGGGGAAGGCGGCAAGGAGGTGATGGATGGGCGACCAATGGAAGCGAGGGACGTGGCGGCATCTGCGCACGATGCGATGGATGGGGTTGGACGGCGGGAGGGACACGAGTCGGACAGCGGCGTTAAAAACGGACCGATTGAGGCGGATGTGAACAGGTAGTACGTTCGCGTGGAAGTCCAATGTGTCTGTCGCCGTTGTCCGCAGCGCGCCCGTGATGAGCTTGCAGGCCTGGCGCTGTACCTTGCCGAGCGCCTTGGCGATCCAAACGGTGCCCGAGCGCCGCGCATCCGTGTTCGGCGAGACCGGTCTGTACCACACGGGGAGCGCGTACTCCATGCGCGGGACGACGATTGTCTGGAAGAGCTGGCGAACAAACGCGTGCGGCAGGCCAAAAGTGGGGGAGGCGATGCGGGAGAGCGCGAGGACCGCCTTGGTGCCCCGCCGCTGCGCGAGCTCGACGTGGCTCTTGAAGGAGAGCTTGTGGTCGAGCATCACGCCAAGGAGTTTGGCAGTCGACGATGTGGGGATGGTGATGTCGCCGGAGGTGAGGGGGATAGGTCGATAGTGATCTGTGTGCCGGCGCGGTGAGACAAAGTGGAGGAGTTGGAATTTGGGGAGGTCGAAGCCTAGTCCCGTGCGGGCGGACCAGGGGCGCGCCTTCTCATCCATGAAGCGCTCGAGCTTCTCCACGTTGAGCTCAATTGTGTCCGACACCTCCAGGCGACTCGTGTCATCGATGTAGCCTGTCGTATTCCCATCTGCGTTGTCCAGCAGCTCGTCCGCAAAGATGAGATACAGCAGCGCACTCAACGGCGACCCTTGTGGGAGGCCGTTGGGCACGGGGCACGGGGGGGAGGTGTGGTCGTCAAAAGAGAGGGTAGTGCGGCGGTTGCTGAGGAAGCTGCGCAGGACGGCGACAATCTGATCGGGGACACGCTTCGCCCGAAGGAGATGGATGAGGTGATCGTGGCTGACCAACGGGAAAGCTTGCGAGATGTCCATCAGTAGGACACTCGCGGCCTTCCCCACCCTCCAGGCGTCCTTGATTTTCTGCGTGAGCTGGAGCAGGGCGTCAACAGTACTCCTCCCGGGTCTTCCACCGAACTGGTTAGCTGACAGCAGGCCATTCGCTTCCGTGAACGACGAGAGCCAGTCGGCCAGGACCGACTCGATCACTTTCCCCAACACTTCCTCCTCCGCGATGGGCCTGAATGCGCCGGGCACCGTGTAGTCGCTCTTCCTGGGCTTCCGGAGCGTCACCGTGATGAAGATGCGCCAGGAATCCGGGAAGTACCCAAGCTGGAGCCCCGCCTCGAGGATGTTGAAGAGGATTGGGGCAACGGTGTGGCGCGCGGCGGAGATGGCGACGTTCGGGATGCCGGACGGGCCCGGGGCCTTCCAGGGTGAGATCTTTGCGATGGCATGAAGAACGTGGTCGACCGTGAAGATGGGGGGAGGGAGCGGAGCTGGGAGTGGGTCGAGGGGTGGGGGAGGGATGGGGGGTCTGGCGGGGAAGAACTTGGCGTGGAATAACACCGCTTTCTGGGTCGGGGTGGAGGCGATGGAGCCGTCGGGTGCAGTGAGGTCGGGCGTGCGCGCGCTGGAGGATGAGCTGGAGGGCTCGAGCACGTACTTCGCGGCCTTCCAGATGTTGGCGCGTGGAAGGTCAGCGATGAACTGCCTCCAGTGCTCCCTCTTGGCGCGCCGGATCACCCCGTGGTAAGCGTTCCGCGCCTCGCGCATTGCGGCCCAGCTGGGGTGCAGGGGGTCGTCCTTGACTATGGCCCTGTGCACGCGGTTGTATGCAGCACGGAGGATCGACAGCGAGGCAAGCCACCAGCGGCGTGCGTACGGGGACGGGCGGCTGAGGGGGACATGCGCGACGACTGCGTCAGAGACAGAATGCGCGTCAGCGCGTCCGTGTACGCATCGACGTCGGCGGGGGTGAGGAGGGGTAGGGGAGGGAGGGGGTTGGCAGCGAGAAGGCCATCGAACACGGCAGAAAATTCCTTCCAGTCGACAGCACGGTAGTTGCGACGCAGTGGGGTCTCTCGATGAACCACCGCAATGTCGAAGACGACCGTGATGGCGACGTGGTCGGAGCCGTGGCCTGGGGCGGTGGTGCACTTTACGAGTCTCTCCGCGAGCGCAGCGCCTTTGGATGCGAAGACGAGGTCGATGGTCGAGTAGGTGTTGTGCGGTGCAGAGTAGAACGTCGGCGTGCCCACCTTGACGAGTTGGGCGAGGCCGTGTGCCGTCATGAGATCGATGACGGCGGATGCGTCGCTCCTCTCGGTGCGGTGGGGGAAGAGGATGCCGGACCAGAGGGGGTGGTGGCAGTTGAAGTCGCCGAGGATCGCGATGGAGTGGTCTGGGGGAAGCGGGAGAGGATGCGGATCGGGGAGTCGTCGGAGTCAGGGGGGTTGTAGAGGGAGGAAATATGTATTGTACGAGTATCTAAAGTAAGTGTAATAGACATTATGTATGATGATTTTATTTTGTTTTGAGAGTAGCTAGAGGAGGGTATGGTCTTATTAATGTATAGTAAGGTATTGGGGATTTCGGAGCGGAGAGATGGAGTGAGTCTGTCCCAGTGAGGAGGAGAGAGAGAAGGGAATTTATCTATGTCGGGTGGGGGTTCTTGTATGCAAATGATGTCGAAGTGAGCAGGGTCTGTGGTGTTTAAGAGGGATGAGAGGACGTTGTAGCATTTATGGCAATTGAGTGAGATTATACGTAGTTCATCGACAGTGTATGTGGAGGGTGGGACGTTCATTGGGAGGATTGGGGGGAAGAAGGGGCGGTGGAGGGGTGGGGACGGGGGGAGGGGGGCTCGAAGAAGAAAGGTTCGTCAGCGTAGAGGGTGGGGGAGTACGGGTCGAAGCTGGGATCGAAAAAGATCCGGCCGCGGAGGCGGGCGCGCTGGAGTTCACACTCCTTCACGCGCACCGGGCAGTCCTTGCTGAATGCAGAGTGCTTGCCACTGCAGGCCGCGCAGCGGGGCGCGAAGTGGTCACAACGTTTGCCGGGGGCGCACTTCGTCGCGCTCGTTGAGCAGGGGCAGGTGGTAGTACGGTGCGGGCCCGCGCAGCGCGCGCAAGTCGGGGTCTTCTCGCGGCACTGGTGCTGGGTGTGCCCATACAGCTGGCAATTGAAGCATTGCGTGGGCGGCTCTTCATAACGGTGGGGGTAGCAGATGGAGGATTCCACAGCGAGGCCGAGAGCGATGCACTTGTCTGCTGAGAGGGCGTCTGAGAGGGTGACGAGGAGCGACGAAGCGAGCTTCTTGGGGTCGCGGAAGACCTTGGGGTTCAGCCAGCGGATCTCCGAGATGACAGAGGGGTCTGAGATGCACGACCTGTTATGAGCGTAGAGGTCTTGGGCGGCGTGGGGGCTGGACGGGTTGAAGGAGCGGGGGACGCCGTTGACAACAATCTCGCAGCGGCGCACGATGAGACGGCAGTTTTTAGCTACCTTCCCAGTCCAATGCGCGGCTGACTGCTTGAGCAGCGACGCCGCCTTCTCCGAATCCGCAGCGATTAAGAGACGGCCGCGGGGGAGGGCCTTGACACCTTTGAGCACGATCCCGGTAGCCGCGACAGCGGCTGCGACCCGGTCCTTGATCTCGGCCGGGGGAGCGCGAGGATGTCGGCGTCCTTGTCCATAGAGATAGTGAACTCGTTAGGCTTGATGGTAGGGGGGGTTTTGGCGGGTTCGGCGGCAGGGAGAGGAACGCGTAAGGAGGGGGAGGCAGAAGCAGAGACAGAAGCGGCGGCAGCGAAGGAGAGGGCTGGGGAGCGAACTGTGGAGGCATTGATCTCGCCCACCAAATCAAGCTTGAACGACTGGAGCGTCGCGGCTAAGTAGTCCGCGTTGTCGAGCATGGAGGTGAGCGAGTCGAGCGCGGCGGTGCATTTTGCGTACGCGTCGATGGTAAGGGCTTTGGTTTTGGGGGTTCTGGTGGCCGCCAGGGTCTGTCTGATGATCTGGATTTGTTCTCGAGGGTTCCTGGAGGGGTCGGCAGGGGCTTCGGCGGGTGAAAGAGTGGGCGTGGAGGACGGCGGGGACGAGCTCGACCCGCTCGCTGGCGGCTGCAGCGGTGCTTGTGGCTGTGCCATGTGGCCGTAAGAGGCAAAAAAATCGCAAGGAGTGGTCGACTGTGGTCGAACACGTCATGCGCGTTCGTGTTATGGCGCCTTGTTTGGTTCTAAATCAATCTATGAGCGGCCCGTAGTTCCGTGCACAGCCTCCAAGGTGGTTTTGATCTTGGCTCAAAGCTTTCATTGCCACCGGCCGACTTGAAAGTTGACATGTTGACATTTTAACGGGAGGTCTAACCAATGTCACTGTCCGGGCGACCTTTGGGCGTTCAATCAATCTTTTCAGCTCGCAGCAGACCTTCACTTCCGTTGTTCTGAAATTCGCGCCACCGTTCGTGGCATCGGACCCCACTCAACCTATGTCTGTACACCGCCAGGTCATCGAAGCCACTGCATTGCGGTATTTAGCGGATGAACCAGAAATGCGGGCTTGGGTTGCGCAGTTTCCAGAGCTAAAGATTTTACAGCTAATCCATCACGATACGGCTTCGAGGGTACTCTGGATAACGGACCTTGGATTGAGTCAGACTTTATCCGAGTTTTTGACCACATCGCCGTCCGACCCAGCTATACGCGATATCGCAACAGCCCTCGGGGATTTTCTCCCTTCGACGGCGCTCAAGGTAATGTCAGAGCATGGCGTACCGGACGCGGAGATCCTCAGCTCCCGCATTCGCACCGCCATGCAGCTCAAAGAAAAACTCGAACCATGCCTCGGTATGGTCGACTTTTGGCCAGGAAGCATTATCATCGGCCCCGGGAACAGCCAAGGTCTCGTTGACTGGGAATACTTTGGGCTTTCCACCCCGGGGGCGGAGATCGGCATGTTTGGTAAGCTTAGAATTTACGGGAATGAAGTAGGTTGCTGACCGAACAAAAGTTGCACATCTCCATCTAATTATATTGAACAGCAAAACTAGTACGGAGGTCCGTGAGCCGTGCGCACATTCGTATCTGTGTTTCTCAATTCCTACGCAACCTGTGTTTCACCTCCTTACCTGTATTTCAGGCGACAGGCGCTGGTGGCATATGGGCGAGAAATGGTGACCGAGTTTTTCGCTGCAGAGCTGGACAAAGACACGCAAAAGCGAGTTCTGGATGCGGGCGTTGGTAGCTTGCGAGCCGGCTCGGAGAGCGAAATAGAAGCCAAGCCCATCGGCAGCACAATTCGGCTTTGGGATGAATTTCCATTGACTTTCAGGCAGGGCTGATCGACGACGCCGTTGATCTGCGTGCCTTTCATCTTGTTCACCAGTGATTCCACCGTTGGGTTCCACGGGTCGAGATATATCTGCCAATGAATCAGAGACTAATCTGCTCAGTGTGTCGGACGCTTTCCAGGCGATATTGGAGTCGGTCTAGTACGTGTGGCCCGGTTGTTTCTCAACGCCGACGGTACCGTGCCGGACTATACTTACCTACCTACGTACCTTGAAATTAGCTAGAAGCGGAGCAACCTTGGGAGCAAACTGAGCAAAAAATCGAAATGCAACATTCGATGGCCATCAGATCAATTTTGATTGACTCTCTCGTCGACGCCCACAGCTGGCTCCTGCGATTACAACTGCAATCCGTTCACACCTAATAGTCTCGGGGCAACAATCTTTCAGACAAGATTCGACTATAGCGGCATAGCGTCTCTCTTGACAGACGTCACTACTATTCCATCGACGACGCGCAAAACAGTTGTACTACGGATTTGGATCGATCCCATTCTCAGCATAACCCTCTGGTAGACGTTAATCGCAAAGCGCAGTGCCGTGTTGGTCTTACAGCAAGGCGGACGGGTTCACGCGTTTACGGTGCCAGATTCTTCAGCCTCAGATTCCTGACGTGTATCAGCAATAATCGCTCCTTTTCGGTGAGACAAGGATTTACAATATTGACCTCATTTGGTCCCATAGGGCTACGCGGGATGAATCCTTGGTCGAGTCCTGCGGGCTAAGACTGAATCAGTCACGACTCGGAGTCTCGAGAGATAACGATAATGGACGAACGTGGTTGACCTCAATCACCTTGGTTTGCGAACCACGGAATCAGCAACAGCTAATCGGGCAATTGGGCAATGGAGTGGCAATGCTGACCTTGGCATTTGGTTCAACTGAGCGTCGCTCGCTGGCCGTTACAAGACTCGTAGCTCCAAATACCAAAGCCATCAAGAAAGAGGTGACTTTCATCGACAAATCCAACGCAAGGCGCGTCTCAATCAGCGCGTACTGGTAAGATGTCCCTTATAAGACGTAGATACGCGGATCGACATCATCTCACGTCTGACAGCGACACAACAGCTCGGAGCCGATTGCACAGTTCAGATTGTAAGTAATCATGAGGCTTTCTCCAAAACCAGGACCCTATCCTTTGACAAGTTCCCAACCGAATCGCTGTGAGCACACCTTCCGAACACATCCAGTCAAGCTCGTCGACGGTCACTGGCAGGCTCTTCTACTGCTGCAGGGTCAGATAAAGGACAGTATTGTGAGAGGCGCCCGTACCGCAAACAACATGCGGTGGGCATGGATCGACAATGGGTTCTCGGGCCTGTGAACAGTAATGAAGTGAGTCTGCTCGTCACACTGACGTGGACTCACAAGAATATCGGCTTTCTTTCCAAGTGGAATCGCGGTAGCGAAGCCCAACGACCCGAATGCAAAAATAAACAAGGCAGAGAATGCGTTGAACTTCATGGTGAGAGTAAGTGTTATTTTCCTTGCCAATTCGTTCCCTTTTTATCGTGGGGCGGAGCCCGGGCGCCTTTGCCTACATAGCCTTCGCCGATGCCATGGACAAACGGTATCGATCTACATTGACACCTGGCAAGACAGCGTCAGTCATCGTGCGTCCCCTCAATATTGATATCCTTTGATATCCCAGCACAAGTTCAACTCCCAGATAGACCAGTAAATGGTCTGTCTATGACTCCATGAAACTGTCGATCGACAAGCTTGCTTTTATAGACAGGCTGGATTCGAGCCTCTAACTACCAGATAAGATCCTGGAAATGGCCAACGTGATCCTGGTCCTCTTCAAATATTATGGTTGGAGCAAGTTGGAGCATATTCGCCGGATCTAGAGTGCATTCACCTCCGGTTCGGTGCACCAGGTCGCCGGTGGACACGGGTTTGCGTCCTGCTCCTGCTTAGATGGATCAGGCCGGCGTCCAATCTAAGCATCGCTACTCACCGTGACCGAGGTTCTTCTACTGGTCTGCTGGGTGACCACTCCCACAACAAATAGCATCAGTGCAGATAGGACGAATTTCATGGTGTGTTCCTGAGTTTGATACGGCCCCCGTCCCTTTTTATACCGCTCTTAAAGATGGCTTACCGAAACAGAATGGCCCGCGGGCGAGACTAATATTAGCCGGTGCTACATTCAATGCTGCCCACTATAGTAGACTATAAGAGACTACAGCTGCTCGACAGCCCTCGACATATCCTTGTTTTCAGCGTCGTTTGCTTTGACCAACAAACACATCATGACCCATTATTAGGTTACTGACTGACGATCCAAGACGTCGACTATCAGATATTACGACAATCAATCAAGAATCTGAGCCTAAATTGGTTCCTCTTCCACCCTGGTGTAAGGAGAAGAAAGGATGGAGCGTGAGCGTTGACTTTCGGTCGGCGGTTTCCTTTCAAAATGTGAACTGCCTTTCTTGTTTACTGTACGTTTTTCCTGGTAGGTGGTACATTCCGTAGTCCCACTAAGAAATGTACAACCGCGTTTATGGTTAACACCAACGCACGTAAACGGGTCTTTTCGACTGAAGCGAACTGCTGGATTTTCTTATACTGATTACTTTTTACTGAATTAGCTATAGGATACACGAGCCCTCCAAATTCATATCATACAAAATAATAGTGTACACGTATATATGTAATTTTTGATACAAGTCTATAGAGTGCTCAAGGCCACAATATTAATCGACGAGATGGGGTGCCAGCAAAAGAAAAAGAAAGAAAGATAATGCCAAATGCGTCGCTACTCGATCACCTCAAACCGACTCCGCTTGCCGTCGCGCCCGTCTGGTTCCTCATCCGGATCGCGCGAGCGCTTTTCGGACGAGAAGTTAAATCCGTCGCCGTTGACGATGCCTGCGAGCATGACATTATACTGCTCGTCGGTGAGGCCCATGCCTGCGAGCACGTTGATGCGCCCATCGCCTCCGTCAGGGCCACCCAACCCGTAGCCCATGAGGGAGTTGTCTTGTGAGGATGCCGCTCCGGCCTGGAGGGCGCTCTCGAATCCCGCGTCGTTGAGTGGCGGGGTCCCCGTGAGCGGCCGGCTAATACGCATCGACGTCCCAATTTTCTGCTTGATCGTTGTCAGGTGCGTGAGGTGTTTCTGTGAAGGGGGTGATCAGCTACGAGGGCGACGGCGCTGGAAGGGACGTACTTCGAGCATGTCTAGCAACCCTTCTTTCGTGAACGGCTTCGGTAATATGTCGTTCATACCTGGGGGAGTGTAAGGGGGCGTACCCGACTGCAAAAATGCAGACAAACCAGAAGAATAATAGGTCATGATCTCATTCGGTCTTGAATTACTTGTCATGGAAATAATTGGGGTCTGCGGGTCGAATTTTCGGATCATAGAGGTCGCAGAGACGCCGTCCAATTTCGGCATAACAATATCCTGTATCTGGATCAGCCAGAGGAGACCGAGCGAAATAGACATCGACGGACCATCAGCACCAGGTCATACTTTTCGAGATTCATCTTGTTGACCGCACCGACGCCGTCAACGGCGACGTCGATCGTGCACCCAAACACCTGCAGGAATTTGCTGCTGAGTTTCCGGCTCACGGCATCGTCGTCCACCAGGAGTACACGCGGAGGCACAGCCCACCCTGGTACGAACGTTGAGCGTCGTACCCGCAGCGTCTGGGGCCGCGGACTGCCACTTCCACTTGGGCTGCTCGAATTCGCGAACGCAGACTCCTGGTTTCCGACCATCTCACCGGCAAACGCGTTGCCGTCAAAGCTCCAATTCCCTTGCTGGTCGGTGAAACCAGAGCTTCCGCGCGGCATGAGGTGCCCGACGGTGTACACCTCCAGCCCCGCGTGCGCATCCCCGCTCCACCCGTCTGGATTTGATGCCAGCGCTACATCCAAGCTCGGCGGGTTTGTTGCTGTGGGCACGACCATCTCGTTCTCGTTCTCGTATCCCTCAGACTCTGGGCTCGCCGTCCCCTGAGGCGAAACCATTTGCTCCTGCTCCGGGCTTGTCGTGCTGCCGCTTGGCGGCGCGTTGTTACTGCTGTTGTTAAAGAGGGGCGTGTTGATGCGTCGCCCACGCTGCGCCTGTAGTTCCTCTATGCGGGCGAGCATGTCCATTCGGCTCATCGCGGCGCCAATCCCACTGGCCCCGACGCCTCCGCCCATGCGTGAACTACTGGCATTACTTGCCGAGCTCGAACCTGGCGCACCGAACGACATCCCTACCGCCTCTGCGCGCCGCGAGATCTCGCTCATCTGTACGAGCGTCGCGCGAGCCACGTCCGTCTCAGGAAAGCTCTTGTCGAGCATTCGCTGCGTCTCCTGGGTCTGCATGAACAAGAACGGGTTGCTGCCAAGATCCAGGTCGTCGGTGCTCTGCAGTTGTTTCATTTTGCCTTATCGCACCAAGAGGGAAAAAAACAAATAGCATTGATTAGGCCGGGGGTGTGGCTAGGCGGGCAACAAAGGCGAACCTGTCACTCACCGGCACCGTTCCCGTTGTTCTCTCGTAAGAAATACTGTATTAGATTCTGCATGAGTCCGTCCTGCTGCGCCATACCGCGCTGGAAGCCGACCATCTCGACGAGGACCTCCTGGTAGCTGCGCTCGAGATTTCGCACATGAGAGAGCACTTCGTCATGTGCGGCACCGAGAGATGTGAGTTGCGACTGCATGGACGCAACCTGTGCCTGCAGGGAGTCGATCTTGGCGTTTTGCGACTCAGATTGGTAGGGGTTTGCCGAGAAGGATCCGGAGGCTGTGGATTGGGGGTAGGCGGCAGGAGGGGCGTACGTGGAAGATGAGGGCGTGAGTGGTAAGGGGATTGGTGCCCCGGAGGTGGTGGATTTGCGCTGGGCGGGGACCTTCCGCTTTATGTTTTCCAGCGCGTCGCGGCGGTCCGCGTGGAAATCTGGATGCCGGAACGTCCAGCTCTAGGTATGGTGAGTATAACCTTTACTCCAACGGCGGAGATATATGCATACATGTTCCCCAAATTGGTTGTCGTCCGTGTTCTTAACTTTATGGAAGTCATACTTGTTAAGTTGCCGCACGAAACTTGCAAAGTTAGAGTGCTTGAACATGCGAGGTAATATTGATTTAGTGAATTCATTCATATCCTGCCGCTGGTCAGCCAAGATGGGCCAAAAAAACGCTGGTTCGTACCTTCACGACGAAGCAGTCTCCCTGTGGTCCCCAGCATACGACATTCTGGAACGTCTGGTCCTCAAGCATTCTACACACGATAAGAAAAGCGACCAAAAGGTGAGAAGTGCACGGACTTGTATAGTTTCTTTACAAAATCGCTGGTGGACGACATACTATCTTCATGACCGTTGCTGTCCTTGCGGTCGGCCATCGAGCTTTCCGGGGACGCGCCCTCGCGTTTGACGCCAATATTTGAGATCTGCTGCTAGAGGACCAAAGCATCAACGAGGCGCCAGTAGAGACGGCGTGGACGCTCTAGACAAGTGGGGCGGGACACACAAGGCCATACAAGCCTTTCCCGACCAGCTCGACGCGTCGGGCACGCACAGTCGTTTCGGAAAAAGGAAAACTCACACTCGTGCTCGGCGCCCACTGTTGCGTTGGGGCGTATTGTGCTCGGGAGGCGGCGATGGAGAGCAGGGGCAACAACGGCTGCTGCTGCTGCACACGATATCGCTCGTCCATTCGATGTTTACTTCGACAGGGTTTGGGTCTCGAGGGCCCAGCCCTTCCCTACTTTATAAGTACACGCCCGACCCCCCATCCCTTCCGTGATCTCACAAAAAATCCTCAATTCTCCCCCGTTCTCTCTGCTTTTTCTTGGCACGCTTCCTATCAAGATTCACACCTCCGTCCGTCCTACATCTCAAGCCCCATCTCGAGCGAACTCGCTGCAGGATTCGGGCCAGCAGCGAGGCAAGGGCTTGGTCTAGGCCTTGGGGCAAAATCGGCAATGGCCGTACTTGGTTCCCGAGGCCTAGGCTCCAGAGTCCAGGCCCAGGTTCTTACCGGCGGCGATGGGATTGATACCACTCCGGATCGAGAACGCACCAGGCCGATGGGCCAGTCTTTTATGTGACGACGATCTGACGCTCATTGTATACATCCTCGGGCCCCGAAAGGATGGTTTTTTTCGTTCCTATTCTCAGCAATCTAAATTTCGGCGGATTTTGCATGTCGCAGAAGCGTGGCACATGCTTCTGACATTTTTTTCGTGAACTCTAGGGGTCTGGGCCCAAGAGCTTCCACGATTTCGTCTCCTCTGTCGGAAATTATCTCACCCCACAACCCGTCGCACATCCCACCATCCCGAAGAATAAAGGGTAGCGATCCGTCTTGTTCCGACCCATCTGGCAGGGTTTCGTCGTTTAAGTTTTTCGTCGTATTCCATCGCAGGGTAGTCGACATCGACTGACGACAGGGACAAGTTATGCTGCGCGGGCCTTTGGAATATGCTGATTCAAGTGACACCATGTGCTAATTTGACCTCCAGCGTTCACGGTGCGAAGCGTTACAAGAAATGGCTTCCCCACCCACTGAACGCTGTCTCTCCCTCCTCCTTGAGCAACATGTGCTCTAGTATTTTCTCTTTCTCCAATCGTCCTTATGGTAAGACTGCTGCATCCAAGGTTTTCTACCCCCATAATTATCACCCACGAATTGTGAACGACTTAAGGTTTGCTTTCCCGCTGGATGCTCGCAATTAATTTAAACTGCAACCCCTGGTCCTTTGTTCCCGATAAAAAATCGTTCGCCAAGTTGTTTTGGAGCCTTTCGGGTTCGTGGTACGTTTTCCTTTTTCGACCACAGACACAAACGGTCGCTCCAACATGTTTTCAGGAGTCGCCCTTGACGAGCGGAGGAACCCACCTACTGTCAACCAGACCCCTAACAGCAGGATGTTCTCAGGAGCCCAGGCCGTATGCCCTCCTTCCCCGTCCGAGGCCAGTGGGATGCAGGACGCAGCGCACGCGACGCCATTGGTCTTCAAGTCGCCCGCCCCAAGTACAGACACGGCCGCGGTGTACTGCGGTGGCCCGTCGGACGAATACCACCAGCTCGAGAAGCAGCTCGCGGAGTGGTTCATCAAGCTTTCCATCCAGTGCGTTTCGTCGCGAGCTTTATTCACATTCGCATGTGCTCAAAATATGCCGGGTAGCGAGCAATGGTCGAAGTGCCGCCTCCAGAACAGCCGAGGGAGCGCGGAGACGCACGTTCTGCGACCCCTCCTTACGACGGCGAACCGGATCCCGTACCTCTTCCCTCCGACACTGGCTGATTTACGATGCCTAGATAGTGTGTGGTTCTATTGTTATTCCCTGCGTTGAACTTGACGATGCGCAGTGGCAACCGTGCTCGCACTACTACGAGCGTACGAACAGGATGTCCCGCCTGATATCGAGCTCGATGCTGCCCGGAGAGCATTGGCCCGCTTTATCGGTGCCCCTGCGTACTAACTGACGCCTCTTTCCACAATCATCGTATATGTACAAAATACGTTGCGATTATAATTACAGAACTCAAGTCGTGATCCCCTGAGCCGTCTTCTTCGCCTCCAATTCTGTCCAACTCGGGAGGTTGAACATCGTTGGAAGAGATCGCCAAATTCCTTTTCGTCCATCCTCGTATTTCTTCTGGCATGCTTTCAAACACGGCGCACAAACTTGACCGCCGAACTTTTCCCAATATCCCCAGGTCTCCATCGGATCTAGGCAGAACCCTCGCTTACGCTCTGTGTTGAGGAAGTGCGCCCAAACCAATCTCGATTTCGTGCATCGTGCTCCCAATTGTTCTAGACAATCTTGGGGAGCTGGTGCCGTTAGGAAAGTTTCCGAATTTTTGATGGCTTCCCGTTGCGACTCTCTCCCCCCCAAACAAATCTTTTTGTCGTCGTCGGACAAGGATAACAACACTCCATCCTTCTGCATGCCGCTGAAAATCTCCTGTGGCCCAACATGCTTGCAATAGTCATAGAACGCGGTGGGAAGGATCCACGGGCAATCAACCTCGCGCACCAGATTAATGGCGACGATGGCATCGCGCGGGAGGATCGGAAATGTTGCCAAAGATTTAATTTTCTCCCGGTCGTTCAAGCTTGTGGCATACCCCGACGATAAATGGATCATAGCACGTTTACGAAGATATTCCACTTCGTATTTGGTGCTTAAACGGAGTATTGCCGCGACTTTGTCCAAGGTCGTTGGCAAAGGAGAGGGTAAAAAGGACCTGCGCATAAATTTTAGTTAGATATCCGTCGGTATTCCAAGTCACTCAAACGAACTCGGGGTCAAAGATTGCCTTGAAAAAGTGCGCCGCATCCTCACCAGAATCATGGATTCGCACCACAGGGCATCCGTTGATGCGCTCTGCGTCCTCCGGCTGTGGGAGAGAGAATACGTCCTTGAAAATGGGCGATCGTTTGGTCAGAAAACTCTTCAATAGACAGAACTCATAATCTTCCGCCTGGACCACAATATTTCCGTCTTCAAACCAAAGGTCTGGGTCCCGCTTGGGTTGCTTGGATGCGGCCCCACTATCATCGATGATCTCCGGAGCTGTAGCATCCATATTGAAGGACTAGGGTAGTAAGCGCGTCTGAGAGTGCGTGATCTCCGCAGTGATCGGCAACTTTCGGCTGCCGGAAATCTCCCAAACTTGTCCCAAACCATAAACTTTTGTGAGCTGAAGACTACCCAGAATATTCATTTGCATATCCTGAAATATGTATTTCAACCGTCCGAACAAGAAATCCCAATATCCACCTCGTTCTCTTACGTTGTTGGATTTCAAGGCTTAAATAACTGTTTCTCTACAACCAGACCATCCATGTGAAAGGGGCCCAATACAAGTTCAAGATATACGTATTCGGTCTGTACCCTCCCATACAAGATACCTCTGATTGTGGATGGTCATGATCATCCCGCAAAACTCACTGACCGCCAGTGTCGGAGTTTGAATTCGGCTGTACCATTGCCAATCACAAGTGGGGGCAAGAAGGCTGGCTCGGAATGCAGTAGCAAAGTCAACGAAACTCATAGTAGGTGGTCAAAGAGGGGCTTTGTCGCTTTGAGGTGGCGAACAAATCCCGCTGTCGGCGTATGAGCCTTTGCAATTGCCTTACCGGGTGCCAACTGCGTGCGTTCAACGCGCCCAGTCTTCAGGTGCCTTGGTCTTTGCCCAGAGTGTCACCACATTAAGTTTTACAAATATACTTGATCTGAAGGCGACAGCAGATTTCTTCAATCATATTTCATGTCTATACAACTAACTACCAAGTAAATTTGCTCTCCAACAGTCGACACGTACAGGTACAGGGAGATATGGAAACAGCTAATGAGTAGGTCTACAAGCTACCAAATGGCAGGGATAGGTATGTGCGATAAGAAGACATTTATGTATGTGATAGGCTATAGGAGTAGATAATATGGACGCGAGTGGGTTTCGACGGAGAGAAGGGGAAGAAGGAAGAATCGAACAAACTCAGGAAGCGTTAGTGCACTTCCTGCCGCGCAATGCTATCGATCCCGTCCTGGTCCAGCAGCAGCCCATCGTCGTCCACGTCGTCATCCTCTTCCAAGTCTTCGTCCTCAAACCCCTCCACCTCCCCGTCCAGTTCCACATCTTCGTCTTCGCCTCGATATTGGTCGCTGTCGGAGTCTGCGGTCGGGCTCTGCGTCTCTACATCGGCGCTGAGGAGCCGCGCGCTTGACGCGGCGCTCGAGATGCCCGCACTGGCACCCCCCATCCAATGATCGTCCCAGAGGTCGATGATCTTTGCACGTCTACTCGGATCTCGCACGAGGAGCCTCGCTACAACACCGCGTGCCCCCGCGCTTTCCACAAGCCGTGGGCCCATAAGCTCCTCCGCCTCCTGCTTATCCCCGTCCTTATCTGGAGAGACGGTCAGCTCCGAATCCCCCGACTGCGAGCTCTGTAATAGCCCCTCGCTCTCGCTTTCGCTCACGTCCTCGCCATCGCCCATTGGCGCCGCCGCGCGCGCCGGCCATTCGTATTCCCCCCGTGCGATGCACATCAGCCAGCGCCGCCGCGCGCCCGCGCTCTCCCTTGTCCCGCCCTCGCGTCCTATGCGGCCCCCGATGCCAGGACTCGCGACGCCCTCGCCGAATGGCAGTCGGCGCGCACAGAGCGCGTACAGCACCACGCCACACGCCCACGCGTCCGTCTCGCGCGCATCGTACCGCCGCCCGCTGATGACCAACTCCGGCGCCGCGTACGCCTCGCTCCCGCAGCGCGTACTCAGCAGCGGCGCATCCATGTCGATGAAACGCGAGAGCCCAAAGTCCGTCAGCTTGATGAGCGGGCCCGAGGGTGGCGTGGAGCACGGAAGAGCCGTGGTCAGGAGGATGTCTGCCTGGCGTCAGCGGGGGCCAGGTAAAAGGCAAGGTGACACCTACTCTCCAGCTTGACGTCGCGGTGCACGAGCCCCACGCCGTGCATCCAGCCCACCGCTTTGCACAGCTCGTTCCACATCCGCCGGAGGAGCGACTCGCTGAGCGCGTTGTGCGCCTGATCGCTGTTCACGAGCCCGAGGAGGTCCCCGCCGGGGAGGTAGGGTAGCACGAGGACGTGGTATGACGGCGTCGTCAGGTGCGTGAGCAGCTTCGTGATGTTCGGGTGCGATATATGCCGCAGGACCTCGACCTCGCGCACGAAACTCACGCGGGTCCGGTCCCGCTGCAGCTCCTCCTCGCGGCCGGAGCACGGCGCGTACATCGAGCGCGCGGTCATTTTGAGCGCGACGAGGCGCGTGGCACCAAGCACCGAGCTCGAGGAGCCAAGTGCGGAGCTCGAAGACGACGACTGCAGCGAGGACGTTCCCGTGCGCTCTTGTTCCGCCAGCATCCGCTTCCCGGCGCCGAGGGGCCGCACACCAGGGACGCGCACCTTCCGCAGGGAACTTGCGCGGGAGAGGAATGCAGACCCCTCTCGCCGCAGGTTGCGTAGGCTCCGGCGGCTGCGGAGCACTAACGGGTCGTCGGACAGGTCCTCCGCAAGCCACACGCTCGAAAAGGCGCCCGCCCCGAGCGGCGTGGTAAGCCGCAGAGTGGTGCCCGAGCTCGGCGGGGCCTCCACCGTGAGCATCGTGGCGCCGGTGTTGGGTGATTCTGGTGGAAGGCCCGGGAATGTTACAGAGTAAGAGGTAGTCGCCTCCGGGAGCCCGGAGATTTGGGATATCGGAGACTGGGACAATGGCGACTCGGAGGAAACGGAACATGACGTCAGGACTCCAGAGTTGTCCGTCGAGACGCTGCGGGAGCGTGGGGGTACGCGTGCGCGAATGATTGATCCCACTGCGAGCTCTTCGTGCACGTTCGTCGGCGTAACCGCGGGGAGTTTGGGAGTGGTTTCATCTGGGTCTGGGTAATGGGCAGAGACGGGAGTCGGGGCACTGCTGAGGTCTTGAACACTGCGCGGGTTGAGATCTAGCCAGAGAAAATCGCGCTTCTTGGTAGGGGACGGCGTGTCTGGCGGCGTGGGTTGAGGCTGCACTATCAACGGAGTCAGTGGTTTTGCAATGGCCGTGGTGCTGCCATTGATAGTGGATGCGAGCGGCGAGGGTGGACGGGTGGAGAAGGGGGAGGCAAAAAATGCATGGGTTTTTGCGCCGGGGCTGATAAAGTCGGATATACTTTCTCGGGGTGCAGGCGAGATGGATGGGGATGGTAAGGACGACAGCTCGGATCCGGAGAAGGCGGAGGAGAGAGATGTTGAGGTGGATGTGCTGAGACCAGAGAGACGCGGAGAAGAGGCGACAGATGAAGAGGACGAAGGTGGAGAACAAAACTCCATTGCCGACTCGGTAGGCCGCCCTCAGTCAAGTATTAGATCCGGGGCCCTCCGCGAGGGTCAAGGATGACGGCAATTGTCAATCACTGATACTGGTCAAGCAAGATACGCTTGAGCTTGTACTTGGAGTTGGTTCGCAGATAAAAAGCAAATAACTCACTGGGCAAGGACAATCGTGGAATGGCTAAAGTCGCGTAGATTCAGGCACTGCAACAGCAGGAATGGTGATATGGAGGCGTACGTGGGAAGGCGGATCCGGAGATGGATAACTGTTCCGGCCAATTTCTCCAGTGACCCGTTTGCCCGTTGGTGCACGCCGGCACTTTTTTTTGCGGTATATATCCAAGGGTACTGCGTTTGAAAGGGGAGTCGAACCAGGAAGCTAGGACTGTAAAGGGATTGGGAGGAAAGGCAACATGATGAACGGAGACTTTGGGATAAAACACATGTACACAAAAGATTGGTCAAACAACGCCATGTTGCAAAAAAGGATATTTTATAGATAGTTCACTTGCCAACGGATGTTGTAGGCTTGATTCGCGAGGGTTGGAGTCATTAATGGCGATCGGGTTAGCTCGTTACATACTGTACTACTACTCTGAACGTATCAACATTGCTCAACAATAGGGTGTTTCAAATATCCTTTTTCGGGCCCAACTTAAGGCCCAACTTGGAGCCCAACTTCGCGTGAAGTTGGAACACGAAATAGCTCCGATCTCGAAGTTGGATGTCAAATCGTGCTACGGACCACGATTTGACATCCAACTTCGAGCCCAAATTCATGCTCCAACTTCCCCACCCGTTGTGCTTCCCGGGAGCAAATGGTGAAAAATTGTGTCTGAAGTTGGGACCAAGTTGGGCCCGAAATCGGGCTTGAAGTTGGACTCGAAATAGTATATTTGAAACACCCTAATGATATTGGCACTCAGATTGAACTTGTGGAAGAAAAATGGCAGAAAACCGGGGTTTCATTTCGGGGACCCCATTGGCTTCCTCAGGCAAATTGCGATTTAACTCACAACATTTCTGTTGGAATTAAGTAAATCCAGACAGTGCACCCTGGAGAAAAAAATCATGATGAGGAGGTGGGTAAAGGCAGGCGCCGCTGACGCGCTGACGAATGCGCGCTGAACAACTCGCAAGCTCAATGGATCGGAAGAACACAAACATGGCACAACCTCGGAAGAACTGTCCGGGTTTTGCCGCGACGAGGTCGAAGTAGTTATGTGGGAATCTAACCCCTCCGTGGTGCGGGGTGAAAGTGAGGCGGATTTTAACGGAGACTCTGGGTTGCACAGAGGGGGCGTTCAGCATAGGGGCAGTGTGGCGAGTTTCAGACAGTTGAACCAAATGTCGAAGGAAAATAAGGCGGTCATTGCTGCCGAGGACGCAAGAGGCCAAGTGTCGACAGAGATGACGGAATCCCGTCAGATAGGCGTAAGGTTGTGGTACTGAGGACAAGCGGCCAAGTGTCGGCCTTAGGCCGTATAGAAGCCGCAAGCCGCAAAGGAGGGGGAACCCATCAGGTAATCGCAAGCAGATTATACTACCCAGTGAAGGGTAATGATAGTCTACGCCATTCCTTCCATATGGACTAGAGTGTCGCCGACGAGGTCGTGAGAAGGATAAGGCGCCGACAGAGAAGCAGTATTATAGTGTGCACTTGACTTGATTTGACTTGAATCTCTGTTGTCTTGATTGTTGGAACCGTATACGTACCTGGCTACAAATAGCTACTGCCCCACAATCTAGTATGGGGTTAAAATTGTGAGTATGAAAGAAAAATAGACGAGAAGAGAAAATAAACATCGTAACGTACGAGAAAACTTGTTAATGAGAGGTAGAGTGGCGAGGTATAAAGTTCGGTTCGGTAGCGAGAAGCTAAGATATCTGTCAATTGTCGGGATGTCTGTCAGTCTTCCCATGGCCATACTTATACGGTCCACATCGAATCCGCTCTGCTTCTCTACCCACAATGTCTGACTCCATCCCAACCCAACTTAAAGCTCCCATAGACACCGCGCGGAAGTTCCTCACAGCAATTATCAGCGGCGATGGCCCTGGCATGGTGTTCTTGACGACGGACGACTTTACATGGCGCATACTTCCTGCGGCGCTGCGGGTGCCCGTGAGGAATAGGCGCGAATATCTCCTCCAGTCGGCGGAGCTAGGGAGCCTCTACGAGTCCTTGAAGGTCAGATATGATGCCTAGGAGCCGCAGGCATGTCCTGACCAGGCGGTTCCACAGATTGACCTGGACAAGCCACTGGACGTGGTGCAGAACGACAACGAGGTCGTGCTGCATGTGAGTCTCAATTTTTAATATAGCTGTGATCATATGCTGAGACGGCGGGCCAGTTGGCGGGTGAAGGGAAGCTGGCGTCTGGCTCTGTACACCAAATGGAGTACATCATGATATTCCGGTGCAAGGGAGGAAAGGTGTCCAGCATGATGGAGTTTGGGGACGGGGAGGTCTTAAGGGCAATCTTGGAGGCGGGGGGAGGGATAGGATTTGAGCTGGTTAGACGGGAGTACAAGTTGTAACTTTGTAAGCTCAAGTTTGAACATGCCGCATGATCTGGGCTGATGCCGTGCCGACGTGCCGTTCTCACAATTGGCGCTTAGTGCCAAGTAATCACGACCTTGTCCTTTCCCTTCATGTGCCTTGCAATGTGCAGAAAAGCTATCGCTTCTTGCCGGGTGCCCCGTAGGCCTGGCCAGGGTCGAGGGAAATCTTGATAGACCCCTCGTCTTCGAATCGCATCGAATCCAAATTCGTCATAAATCTCGTACAAGAATCCGAATTCCTAGCGATAAGCAATTCCTCTGGGATGAAGCGGGAGTTGTCGACAACCGAAACTTCTCGACGCCACTTGGCTTCTATTAGGGAATTGCCGTCTATTGTGAGTCTTAGCCTGTGTCGATCCATTTCAATAGTTGGTTGAGCTGGCAGTGGCCCTTGAAATATATTCAGTTCCCTTCTGCGATGTGCTGGCCCCTGGTTGTCCAGACATCGATCCGACTCCTGATCTAAATGGAGCCTCCGACCCTCTGTAGACCTTCGTGGACCCCATCGGCGTGGCACGTTCGCTGGCAACCTGCTGTCAGGCCATTACCCGGGACGTCATCGCAGGTACGATTGGCCAGCAAAGTGCCACATTCGTCGAAAAGGACCAAACTCGGCGCCAGGAGTCCTAATGGAGGGGCAACAACTTGAACAAGACATGATATGTTTTGTTGAAACATTCACGTGATCACCAACGCGCTAATAGCTAAAGTCGCGCATTTTTCAACCGGTTCAACGGGCCTTCTGATAGAACCCTCATCTCTCGCTCCTAGCTCCCATGGACTCGAAGCCAGAAACGGTGTCCCCGACAACGGCAGATCCCTTGCCCACTGAGGAAGAGAACGTCGGTGCACGCGCCGTCGCGTTCCATGACGAGCATGAAATCGAGGAGAAGCCCCGCCCGAAAGGTGGGTGTGGCGCTATTTTTTTTTCTTGCGGGCGTCGTATAACCGTAGTCGTCTTAAAGGTGTCGAATTGAAGCACACCTTGACCCAGGATGACAAGGAGCTCGCCGCAGCCGGCTATGGGCACCTTGAAGAAAAGAAGGCGGTGACTGAGGCCAATGTTGACATCATTGAGCATCGGGTACCGCTCAGCAACCTCGCGGACACAATGGCCACGTCTATCGATGTGAAGGACCCTGGATCGTCTTATGGTCTCACTGCCGCCGAGGCCGCGGACCGTCTCAAGCGGGACGGCCCTAACATCCTCACGCCCCCTAAAAAGCGTTCGCCGTTGCGCCAGGTTAGTCCCCCCCGCTCGGTGTTCGTCTCACCCCATTCTGACTGGAATGATCCGCGCAGTATATCGATCGGTTGCTGACTATGGTACGCCGATGCCCCCACTTACCCGCGCGCATCTGACGATCCGCCCAGTTCAACATCTTGCTGATTGTCGCGGGCATTCTCGAGTACATTCTGCTCGGCGTCGACTTTACAGCCAACTTTGCCAACACATACCTCGGTGGTATCCTCATCGCCGTCGCCTTTCTAAACGCCTTCATCGACTGCAAGTCCCTTGCCTCCTTTTGCTGCCACTGATACTTACATGCATGGCTCTCAGGGTACCAGGTGCAAAAATCCGAAAAGATTCTGGCGTCTTTCCTCGCGATGATCCCGCCCTCGTGCCGCGTCGTGCGCGACGGGGCGATCATCTCGATCGCCGCGGCCGACCTGGTTAAGGGTGACGTTGTATTGCTCCGGGTCGGAGACAAGACGCCTGCGGATCTCGTGCTGTTCGCTGCCACGGATCTCAAGGTCGACAACAGTAGTCTCACCGGCGAGTCCGAGCCCCAGGAACGCTTCCCTGCCCCGAACGGTGCCGACACCCGTCCGGTAGAGGCGCACAACCTGGTTGGTCATCCATGACGATCCCGTTTGTGGTACGCTAATGGTGACGGCAAACAGGCCTTCAACTCGACCCTTGTCGTCAACGGAGAAGCATGGGGCGGTGAGTAGCTGTGCCAGATACCTCATCTGTGTATTGAATAACTTTTCCAGTTGTCGTGCGCACCGGTGACCACACGTTCATCGGTCAGATAGCATCGCTCACCGGCGGAGAGTCTGGCAACGAGAGTCCTCTGGCGGTGGAAATGTTCGTCCTCTGAGATTTGTCGGGTCTAATCGTGGTCTCTAATTGTTTTGTAGCGGCCAATTCGTTGTCAAGGTCTCTATTATCGCTGTCGTGTTCGCGGTGATATTCTTCGTTGTCGGCATCACGACTGCGTACAAGGGCAGGGCGCAGGCGACAGTCACGTTCGCCGTGTCCATCCTAGTCGCGTTCGTCCCGGAGGGTACGTCTGAGCCATTTTCCTGAAAATAAAGAGGAACCTAAGTACGCATACTAGGTCTTCCCTCTGTCGTGACGCTGCTCCTCTCCATCGCGGCAAAGCGCATGGCGAATCAGAACGTGCTCGTCAAGGATCTTCAAGGTGTAGAGACACTCGGATCGGTATGTTTTTCATTGAGCTTCATCTTTTAGCGGAGTGCTGACGTCTTGGTAGCTGACCCTCCTGGCGACGGACAAGACGGGGACGTTGACGCGGAACCAGATGACGGTCACGAATTTGTGGAGCGGCGGGCGCATGTACTCCGCCTTTCAGTCGAACAACGACGACGCGACGACCGAGGCGTTCTCGCTCCAGGCATCGGGCATGTCGGAGATGGTCGATATCGCGGCACTGAACTCGCGCGTCAAGTTCGACAAGATGGACGTGCCGTTCGACCAACGCCAGATCCTCGGCGACGCGACAGAGACGGGCCTGGCGCGCTTCGCAGGCCGCTCGCTTAGCTCCGGCTACGACCAGCACCAGAAGTCGTTCCCCAAGGTCTTCGAGGTGCCATTCAACTCGACGAACAAGTGGGCGCTTGTAATTGTCAGTGTCTTTGTTTCTTGCCAGACGACTTGCTGCTGATTTTGCGGATGTGCAGGTGAACAAGCCGCACGCTGATGGTGTGCTCACGTCGTACATCAAGGGCGCGCCGGAGCGTGTGTTGGCCAAGTGCACTACGCATCTGAAGGACGGGGTGATGCAACCCATCACGGACGAGTTCCGCGCTGAGTACGACGAGGCGTACAACGTATGTCCCCTGTGTGCCGGGCGTTGGTCGTCGGCTGATAAGTGATACAGTACATGGCGTCCCGTGGGCACCGTGTCATCGCGTGCGCCCAGGCGCTTCTCCCGGGCGACAAGTACTCCGCGGAGTACGAATTCTCGCGGACGGACTCGAACTACCCGTCGTCGGACTACTGCTTCGTCGGGCTCGTGTCGCTCGAGGACCCGCCGAAGCACGGTGTGCGGGAGGCGATTGGCACGCTCCGGCTCGCTGGGATCAAGGTCATGATGGTCACAGGTGCGCGTCGTGATGGGCCGCGGAGGGAATAATTTTCTGATGTCTTTCTTTCTTGCGGCTAGGCGACCACCCCAAGACGGCGGAGGCGATCGCGCGCAAGATCAACCTGATCATCGGGGACACGCGGGAGACGCTTGCCGCTCGTACGGGTCGGCCGGTTGAAGAGATCTACGAGGACGAGGTCAACGCGGTGGTCATTCACGGCGACGATATCGACGATCTGCAGGGCTGGCAGTGGGACCAAAGTATGGGCCATGGTGTCGGAATCGAGTCCATTGTGCTCACCAGTTATTTCAGTCTTCAGCAAAGAAGAGATCGTGTTCGCGCGGACGTCGCCCAAGCACAAGCTTGAAATTGGTCTGTAACTCGCGCCCTTTATGCTGTGTACGGTATGCGCTGATTGTCCTGCCACGTCAGTGAAACGCGCGCAGGCCTTAGGGCACATTGTTGGAGTGTCAGCCCCAGTTCCCTTGTTACATTTTGGAATTTGCTGAACAGGCTTAACAGGACCGGTGATGGTGTTAACGACTCACCCGCTCTCAAGAAGGCCGATCTAGGCATCGCGATGAACATTTCGGGTTCGCCGCCTTCTCCATCTTGCGACGCCAGCTAATCTGGTTCCACAGGATCTGACGTCTCGAAAGAAGCTGCCAACATGATTCTCCTAGGTATGCTAGGTGACCATTCTGCCCTTTCATACTGATGTTCTGGTAGACGACAACTTCGCCTCGACAGTCAGTAAGTGTTGAGACCTGAGATGTATTTGTGTTGTCTCTGAACGCCACACGTAGAGGGTGTCGCGGAGGGTCGCCAAATTTTCGTCAACCTAAAGCGGTCAATCCAGTGAGTCCGATCAGTCAACTCCTTGCTCAGTCATTCGTATCGGTCTGTAGGTATACCTTATCGCACAGCACGCCCGAGGTTATACCGCAACTTCTCTGTATGTCGCTCTTGTTTGAGAGTCGACCGCAATCTAACGTTGCTCTAAGATGTTGTTGTGCCCATTCCCCTCCCTTTGCCTGCGATCCTTATCTTGGTTATCGGTAAGTTTCTTGCGATCGGGGAAGCACACCATCTTGACATCTTCATGCAGATCTCGGATTTGAGCTCTTCGTGGCGGTAAGCTTTCGGCTATATTTCTGAGGATCGATAGAAAGTTAATCTCGTCGTAGCTCTCTTTCGCGTGGGACAAACCAGAAACAATCGACGGTCTGATGCGTATGAATCCCCGGAAACCAGGTATAGAATGCACTCTGATAGCTTGTGGCCACGAGACTCATACCTCCTAGTCAATGACCGTTCCATCCTCTCACTGAAAAAGAAGGCTCTCCGGCGTACGAAGACATTGAGGCGGGATCCCGAGACGCAGGAGGTAATCCCACCGAGCAAGTTCTCCGCTTGGGCAACCAAGCTTCAGAAACCGTTCACGCGGACGTACTGGGAGGATGTGATGGAGGGTACCGACGGCGAGACGCTGGTTGACGGCAAGCTGCTTTCGTACGCGTATCTGGAGGCGGGGATGATCGAGATGCTCGGCGCGTAAGTATTTCCTTGAGAGTCAGCTTCAGTGAAATGTGTACTCAACTTCATCAGCCTTGTCGCTTACTTTGTCGTGTTCTTCAAGTCCGGCTTTTCGCCCAATGACTTGAGGAGGGCGCAACAGAATGGGCGTGAGTGCATCTGTTACTGTATGGTCTGCGGGATGCTTAAGCGGACATAGATTACTTCACGTCGTCGAGCCAAGATTTTATCAATGACCGTGGGCAGAGCATTACGGGCGCTGAGCAGGTCACAGCCTTCGCGAAGGCGCAATCGATTGGCAAGTGTTATGCTTGTATCCAGCGAATCGCATTCTCATTTTTAATTCTTCCAGTCTATCTCTCCATCTTTATCATGCAGTGCTTCAATGTGCGAGTTAATGTATCGACTTGTTTTCGTTAGTATACTTACACGACGTCCCAGGTATTTGCGGTCAAGGCCAAATTCACGTTCCCGTTTGGCAAGCACGTCGTGGGCAACAAAATGAATTTTTTCGGGATCTTGGCTGGCGCGTGTCTTGGGATGTTCATCATTTACACGCCTCCGCTCCACGTTGTGTTCGGTGGGACTGACAAGCTGTCACCGCTCTACTGGCTCATTCCGGCTGCCTTTGGTGTTCTGCTGCTCATTTGGGCGTCCATCAGGGTGCTCATCCTGCGGAGATCCATTGAGAACTTGAGGGTTAAAGATATCAAGGGTTTAATGATGTGTAAGTCCCGACCATGCTGACCTGGCGAGCGCCTTGGCTGATGCTTTCTGTTAGTCCCTACGATGAGAACTATGAGTATGCGCTCCCGCACCGGCGCGCATTAATACCATTCATATCTACGACAAACACGAACTTTATTATACATATCATGACTAGCTGTAGAAGACATCGTGTACGAGTGTGGGTTTCAATGTCAGATAAATATAATGACAGATGCTGTTGGTTACATTCGGAAAGCGACAGCCTATCGTGTAGCCGGTTCCGTTGAAAGTGGATGTCTGGCTCTTACTCATGGACCGGATCTTCCTCCTGATAGGCTATTTGCAGCCGGTAGATATACACTCGTAATACAATGCCATTGTTTCTTTCATGTCGTACATTAAATACACTACACCTTACTTGGTGGCGTGGGCAGAGATCGCGGGAGCCTGCATCTGAGAGTTAACCTGTGGTTCATATACCCAAGCGAGCCACGTACGGAAGACTGGATGCCAAGGGCCCGGGCGAGCGCGTTGAACTCTTCAGTGGTGGGCTTCTGTGCTCCAGTGCAGACTAACGACCGCATTATTCCAGGCGTTATCCTAGAAGTACGCATACGACGCACTGTCAACAACGTGCTGCTCAGACTTGCCAATCTTAGCGGCGATGTCGCCGTACGATAGTCCTACGGAGAAGTCCTTAGGATGATAGACAGATGCTTGAAAGCTTTCACACCTGAGCGGTCTTTCGCGGCAGCAAGAGCAGAACACTGAGGGTTGGGTGCCATTGTGATAAATGGATGAAGTAGAGGTTCGAGGATAAGATGACGATTGTGAGTGAGGGATTTATAGCTGGACGGGAGCAGTAATCGATTGCGGATGATTGGCTGCAATCTATTCTGGCAACCAGATACAGATTCGATAAGATAAGTCACTCGCTTAGATCGAAACCGTGACAGTGCTTTATTGAGCATCCGAAAAATTAGTACCTGTACTCCACTGTTTCGCCTCCTCCATGTCCTCCAGCTGCTGCATGTAGAACTCTTTGAGAGCAGAGAATGCATCATCTCCCACGACAAATCGGAGGGGCAGCTGCTTGCGGGTGGAGTCGGTCACAAACGCAATGATGTTCGCAGCAGCTTTGGCAGGGTCGCCGGCTTCCGTTCCCCCAATCTTGGACATGAAATCAATAGTCCCATGGGCAAGCTGGTACCCCTCAATAAATTTGGCTGCACGGCCAACGTTGGTCGACTTGAGCACCTCAGTGCGGAAGGCACCGGGCTAATTTCAGGAAATCAGAGACAGTGAGAGAGATGGGTCAGGCGAACTAACCTGAACTGATATCGATCTAATATTGTATTCAGCCAGTTCGTGGGCCCACGTAACGGAAAGGGCATCCACGGCGCCTTTGGAAGAGCAGTAGAGGCCGCCACCGGGTGTACCCAGGCAGCTGCCCTCGGAGCTGATGTTTACTATCGTTCCCGCCCGACGCTCTCGGAAGTGAGGCAGAAATGCGTTGGTTGTTTTCACGAGGCCGAATACATTGGTGTTGAATTGCTTGAGGATCTCCGACATTGAATTTTCCTCTATCGCGCCCGCCTGGATGTATCCGGCGTTGTTGACAAGATAATCGACCTGGCCACTGTCATGTCAGAGTCAGTACTTACTTGCTTGCGTAGAGGCTCGAAATACTAGATGGCAATGACTTTGGCAGCGAATTCGGCGAGCTCCGCCTCGGAGGATGTGATGTCGAGGGTCAGCGCCTTCGCCCCTCCTTTCTCGAGATCCGCGAGCGTATGGACGCGCCGCGCAGTCGCTATAACTCGGAAACCACTATTCAGAGCGGCTGAAGAACTATCGATATCAGTTCAATCATTCCAGAAAGTAGGAAACTGGTGTTCACAAAAAGCCAGCGCGCGACCGAGACCAGAGGAGCATCCGGTAATAAGAAAAACAGGAGAGTCAGTCGAAGCCATGGAACGGGTAGTAGAGCGGTTGCCGTCTCGCAGGATAACCGGAGCTTAAATAACAAAAGTCTTCTTGAGAACCACAATTGTTCCGACGAATCGGATTCTCGGACCGCAAGTCTAGTCATATTCTGGGCCCTGGCATGCTGATGCCACAGATCGGCTCGACTCGTGCTCAGCTTTTGGCCATCCAAAGACCGTCGCCCATTGAACCGGGGTTCTAATTCGGCATTGCGGAAACTGGGTCATGCCGACAGAAAGACAGAAAAATGATCCACTGAAATGGAATATGTCATCCGAAGAGCTGCTGCGACGGTGGCTTTCGTGTGCTTTCAAGTCACAAGCGTGAACTCCAAGTCTTGTACTACACGTGGGGTGGGTGAAAGGAATCTTGTAACGTCAGTCGTCGGAGGTAATTGGTAAAGTGCATGGACGACTCGGACGATTGGAGCCAATTGCAAAGATCCATTTATGAACTTCGCGTTTCCCCAGTGCTTTTCTTGCGGCGTCGACTTGGCGGGCGCAGTGACCGGTCGTCCAGTAAATATCCAAGAATAGTGGGAAAGTCGAGCCCCATTCACCGTCGCTGTGCATCGAGTTTGTCGGTCCCACCAATGGCGCGTGTATTTTGACCGCGGTGACCGTTCGTTGTCGTCCTTGACTAGCTTGACTGTCGACCATGGAATGGATTGGAGAAATCAGGGAGTTTGGTGGAAGGACAAGCATGTGAGCGTATGTCAGCCAACCGACTTTGGAAAACAGTGGTCAACAGAATCCTGTTCCTAGTACATACCGACAATGGCCAACTCCGTATGCACCTATTCAACTGTCTTATCTTCTCGGTAACTCGGTTGGGAGGTATTGGATCTTCTGACCACCGCGGACTCGCAGCGTTGTCAATGTCTACGGCGTTAAGTAACGTTGCTCGGACACAAGCGAGGTTCCAGAAACAAGCTGTCGCAGGTTGGTCTGAGGTCACTTCAGGATCATTTTACCTGAACAAAACCGTAGCCTCCTGTTATGAATTTAGTGGGATACAAAAGACAAAGCCTCCATAGATCTCGCTCGCGCTGTCTACCCTGGACCCCTAAACGATGAACGCAGTCAGCTTCGTGGTTGAAGGCTATCAATGGCTCCCCGTTAAAATCGGGCTCCGGATCCTGAGTCTGCGCTTCGCCGTTTACCTGGGAACGACAGGGCGAGACTCTGGCGGCATCCACATTTATTGAATGTAAACGACAGTGAAGTGGCCAATCCTCGCCAGTGAGTACTTACATACGAATCGCCATCAAGTACTGATGATGGACAATCAGAAGTTGTGGAGCAAGAGCGCGTCCGTCGGTAGGCGCTGGTACTTATGGAGTCTTTAGTGTTATTTTTACCGCAGTGGTGAGGAACGGCGCGCCAGCAGCTTCACACCTGTTCTTCACACTGGTTATAAGGCAACCGCGATCTGTTCTCTCAAACTGCAACCGAAGGCTACGCTGAAGACAATACTTAATATGTGTACAAAACACAGTGAGACGTCTTGGCTCGTCTTAGCTTCTCTCATTGCTTAAGCGTTTAAGCCCGTGATTGCCGACCTTTCTTGTCGCCAATTCTCACATGGTTGACCAGGGTTGACCCTGCACTCTGGTCGTCAATCTTTGCCGAGCGTCCCCTTGCAACCCCGATTAACCCCGGGACTATGTAAAGTCGAACGGGGTTCGACTTTGCGTATCACCCACTGAACAACCCCGTCTTCCATGGCTATAGCACAATACCCTCTTGACAAGGCCTTTCTGGTGGCTGCTTGGCTGGAGGTGAGCCCTCTCCCTGACGAACTTTCGCCATTCACTGACAATAAACTTAAACTGTCAGTCGCTGGTCTACGGTGCGGCGCAGGATTTCCGCGGACCCACCGACCCGGCGCTGACCGTATTCCTCAGGCTGTTTCCTCGTCATCTTCCTTTTCAGTATCTATGTCAATGTTACCTACACCAAGGGGCAAAACAGACATAATCGAGTACGATTTTGAGCTTTGGCGTTATATACCCACTGAAAGTGACCAGATCATGTTCGCCATTTCGATTGTCATGTTCACTCTAGCCACGATGCACCTCGGTAAGCGCATTTAAGGTTTTTGCATTCTCCGTTAATTTCCGCTTGACAGGTTTTAACATCGCTCGGCTTATCCGAGGGTTCATCACCGACCGAAATGCTCCTGGAGGGCCTGTTGGTTATCTAGGACAACTTGCGCTGTGTGAGTCGTCACTGTCACCTTTTCACAGCTTCTAATTCGTTGCGCCAGGGGACCACATCTTCAAAGATACCATGTACGTTGCTTCACAGATCACGGGTAGCACATTTAAGTACGGCCCCTTCCTTCAGTTATGCCACTCAGAGTATCTTGGGCGATGCTGTGGCGGTATGTTGTCGAACAATGTTCTGCTGTACAAACTGACAGATGTCTAGGTGTATCGTTGCTGGATCCTGTGGAACGGAGATTATCGTTTTGTCATTTTCCCTTCCGTCTTGCTCATCGTTAGCGGAAGTGAGTACATATCTCCTGCAGTATCCATGTCTTTCTCATGTTCTTCCCCAGTCTCTGGGTACATGGTCTGCGGCCTGTACACCACCGTTAGCCCTACGGCCACGGTTTTCGATCCTCGCCTCACCAACTGGATCACTACCTTCTACTCAGTCGCCGTCGCACAGAATATTGTCACCACTGGTCTGATGTCTCTGCGTCTCTGGCAAATTGAGCAAAAGTCCGCCCGTGTCCGTCTCGGCAGCGGAAACTTTTTGCCTGTGCTCATCATCCTCGTTGAGTCCAATGCGCTATATCTCTTTATCGAGATTTTGCTGCTGTCCTTGTACGCCGTCAACTATAACGCGCAGTATATCTTGCTAGAGATTGTTACCCCCACCGTTGTAAGTGGATTTGTGCCTTTGGATTCAGCGTAGGTGACGAAGTACTGTTCGTAGGGCATCACCTTCAGTCTCATCACGATTCGCATCACTATGCGTTCCCAGCAAAAAGTGCTCAACCCAAGCAGCAGCCACGGCGTATCGCAGGACCGTCAGCAAGTGGGCGTCATTCCCATGCGCCACATCGTCATCAGCCGCAGCAAAAACGACAGCGACGAGGCGGTTGGCCCCTACACTGGCCCGTACACCAACAACAAAGAATTGGCCTTCGCAGAGCCGTAAATCTGGTTCAGCATGCCTCCGTAATCTGTAGCGCTCTTTTAGTTAGTGTTCTGTTCCACCCTGAACTTGCCGTCTGGAATCCGATTGTCAGAAAAATCCCATAGATGTAAATCAAATAGATCATACAGTGTAGTAGCGTCACTTGGATCACTACTTTGATTTTCCTTCTATAGAGCTTGTAATCAAGCACAATAAATTCTCAATTTAAATAGGTAGGTACTAGAGGACATAATGCATGGTTCTGCCATAGAATATGAGGACTCGAGGTACCAGAATGCAGCTAGAAAAAATAAATGTGTCGGTGATCCAAAATGTCACATGTAGCGGCACTTGGATCATCACACATTCTGCCCATTTTCATCCTCATCCGCCACTGCAGGGCACTATTTTGGACATAGATGTCACCCAATGGCTGTTTAATCCATCCTAGTCCATGATTAAAGCCACCAGAGCCCCAGCAGGGTCGTCAATGACAATGGTCTCGGCAGAGTGATGTCACGCTTTTGGCATGTGGGACCTTGCACAAATTTCGGAGGCACCACTTTTGGTCAGATTGGCTTAAACTCTTACATAGAATCATAACCAGGATAGCAACCTATCGTACAAAAAAATAGTTTGGGTCCAAAACTGTCCGAATCAAGGTATAATCAACGAAAAGGAAAGTTGACGACGCCAAGATCAAAGGCTGATTGACCCTAAAACATGTCTCATTCGAGCCTCAGTACGATTATGCGCTTGAAATTAATTCTGTACATGCAGATAGTATACATGAACTCATTGCTAAGAGGAATTGGCCCGGGGATTAGCAGGTGGGCTTCAAAAAAAGAATGATCCAAGTGACACTCCTGATCCAAGTGACGCTACTACACTGTAAACGGAAAGAATTGTATTTTCAAGGGATTTCCGCGGGGTTTCCTCGATCGCTGGGGCGTATCATGTATACAATTTCCTTGGCCGACGCCGATTTCGTCTACATGCATTTATATTGCGGTTGTTCCCGTTGGTCGTTTCTAATTTGCCGTTTGCCGTGTGCGATCAAAAACGCCCCAAGGAAGCGTAGCTACTAGCCTCGTCGGTCCGAATATTTTGTGGCTCCCAAAAACACAACCTCCAAAATTTGTCCAAAATGATGAAAGAATTGCTTCCTTCTTTCACTGATCGAACATCTAGGAACCCGCGGGTTACGGGGGGCCACGCGATCACGTCTGCCCGCGTAAATACCCGAGAGGATTGGATCTGACACACCGATCAGCTACTTTGACGTGAAGGCGACGCAAGCAAGTTGAAAATGTCCAAAATAAAATAGTTGGACCATGTATAAAGATACAACTACTACCAGGTACCCTTGTAATTTCTCAGCCAGAGATGGAGTCACATCCCCAAGTTGAGGAGCTTCGATCCCGGGTTTTGTGTCCGAGGGAGAGTCGCTCACGTGACTTGATTAGCGCAACGATCTCGGATCTGGCATGCAGTGGTGGGAGTGGCAGGGCAGGGAGTGGCAGGGCCACCTCTTGTAACTACCCAAGAAATACTACTGTGCAACTACTGCAACCGCGCCGGGGAAGCGCCGTCACGATCAACCGATCACCCACGCTTTCTCAGCTACTTTATAACTTTGGAATTCGAACGAAGATCCCTTGCTTTCCATTCTCTTGCCCCGGTCCAGAATGATTCCAATCAGTACCCCCCTCACCAAGCGGCTCGGTAGGAAACCGATCGAGGAAAGGTTGAGAGCTCGCATTGACAATGGAAATAGGCCTTAAGACGCCAATTATCGCGGCCCCAATGGCCTTTGCTTCTACGCCTGAGCTCGCGTCCGCAGTGACCGCGGCGGGAGGTTTGGGGTGCATCGGTGCTGGTAAGAGTTGCTCGATCATTCGCAGAGAACGTCCTTGGCTGACTTATGTGATACTTAGGCTTTGATTCGTCGGCTGAGCTAAAGAAGAAAATCCAAAAAGTGCGAACAGATCTTAAGATTGAAGCCGGGGCTCCCGTCCCTCTCGCCATTGGGTTCATTGGCTGGATTCTTGATATCACAGAGCCATCAGACGATCCGCGTCTCCTTGCGGTTCTCGACGAACAACCCACTGCCATTTGGTTTGCATTCAGCTTGGATCTCGGCAAATACATCGCCCAAGTCCACGCCCATGACAAGCAGCATGGCCGTAAAACATTTATATTCGTGATCGTCAACTCTGTGGAGCGAGCCTTACACTATGCGCCCGAAGTTGACTGCCTCGTCGTTCAAGGTGAGCTCTTTTCCGCCTTTTCTTTATTTCAGAGGATTAATGGAGATCTCAGGCAACGAAGCCGGTGGCCACGGCGGCTCCGAGTCCCCCCCGCTTCTCACCTTGTTGCAGGCTGTTATCAGCGCAGCACCATCGGGAACGTTAATTGTGGCGGCCGGTGGTGTATCTACCGGCCCCCAGATTGCGTCTCTTCTCACCTTGGGTGCGCATGGTGTCGTGTTGGGCACGAGATTCCTCTTCACGCCCGAATGCTGCTACTCTCCGGCCATGAAGGAGGTTATTCTCAAAGCGGGTCACAACTCCACAGTCCGCACTCTCGCGTACGACGACGTGGGGCGTACCAATGGGTGGCCCGCGAAACACGACGGGCGTGCCATCTCAAACAAGGTCATGGAGGACCTTGCCGCTGGACTCACCCTTGAAGAACGCCTCGCCAAGTTCGACGAGAGTGCGGCCAAGGGTGAGAGTGATCGTCTCGTCATTTGGGCCGGCGTTGGGGTCGCAATGACCAGCGAAATCAAGGGTGCATCGGTTCGTTCATTTCTCATGCCTCACTTTCTTCACGCTCATTTTTGCTAGGATGTCATACGTGAGCTGCACGATGGAGCCGTTCAGAAATTGCAGAGCGCGGCTAGTCTCCTTGCGTGATCGCATCGCACGGAATAATTGCCTGTACATTTATACTTTCCAATTCATGGCTCTCGTAACTGCAGGGCCAACCTCGGTGAAACACATTATATGCGTGAGACGTTCGTCCGTGAGCCGCATGAAGGACTAGAGATATGGACATTCAACCCCTAGCTGGAGCTTCCGGTAATATAGTTTGTCCCTGCCGGACATGGACGGAGATCAGGCCTCATGTTGTAGGCTGGTGTTTCTTTGGGCAAGCTGCCTCAAGCTGCACTTAATATGAATGATTTCGCTAACTTGCATCTGCGGCAATTGAGGAAGCTGTGTCGTCGGATTTATTCGGACTTTAGTCTGTAGTTAACCACGCGCCGAATGTATGGTGGTCGACCTTATTACGTAAAGTGCGGAGTTCGAAATCTATACTCGACGCTGGCTGCCCTTCAAACACTCCAGAACCAAAGTCTTGGAGGCAAGACCCCCTATATTCTCCCATAAAACAAACCTGTCTCTTCAGAATGTTTGTTCTCGCTCCTCTTTGATACAAAATGAGAAGATGGGATTTGTAAGCTGCCGGGCCATCAAATTTCGGCACCGACTTCTCAGCGCCGTGGGGGTGAAACTAGTCAGTACAGTTGATTAATCTGATGAATTCAACGATATTCCAAGAGAAAATTGTGCAAGGATGCCCTGCAACCTTTACTTGAATGCCCGAGAAAAAATATGATTACTTAATAAGGTCGACCTCCGATCATTGACACCTGCCAATCGACAGACTATAACATACGAGGTACGAGTAAGGTCTGTTATAATGTCTGTTTATAAGAGACTATTCGGACTTGCGAATCTTTCTCCTTGACGCTGACAGAGACGTCCGCTCCCAATAGGCCCTGTGCAACCGTTGCAACATTCGGAAACCAAAAGACGGCATGGAATGAAACCCTATGAAACCTTCGGTTGCTGTTACATCCGCAGCCACTGGCAGTGGACTTAGACGGCCTGAACAGAGTTGATGTCAGTGCGAGTACGTAGCACTTTTGCTTCCGTTTAACATTTTCTCCGGGACAAAGATTCAAAGGTTCACACTCTGCATCCGAGGTTTCTTCATTTTCACAAGAACAATATAAGCGGCGGGAAGACGGAATCCCACCTTGGCAGCCGTTGGCCCATTTAGACTCTGAAAGGACGACGGGGACGGCAGAGCAATTATGGAACGCAGGTGATCGGCTGAAAAAAATAGCGACCGTTCGCAACTGTCTGCAAATTGATTCGAACCAGTAACTGACACTCAGAGCGGGCTCCCACGGCGGGCTTTCAAATTGAGAATCTCAAATTCAAACGGAGCCCGACGCATGGCGCAGGCTCGAGTTTCACCTGGACTGGTCGTTTTTCCGGCGGGTGTAACCATCGTCAACCCGCGTCGTGTCTACCTTCGAAGCTACGAGGGAAAATTCCTTACCATGTGTAAGCATTGATTCACACCGTTGAAAATGAAGAAATCATGGTTCAATTAATTTCCAAGCGTGTTGTATCACTCACCAAGTGCTGTCTAGACAGTTTTAGCAAAGTTTTAGAGCCCGAAACGCGCCGCTGCTCAGTTTGAAGGCCCACCTCAAGGTCCGGCTCTATGGTCTGACCTCGCCCAGGACTTCTGAGTTCCCAGGCTCACTTCGAGGGTCGGGTGCTGCCAAACTATAACAGCCTAGGGACCAACTAGGGACCCTCATACCCTGCCTTAAACTCGGCTCGGCTTAGCTTGGCCGAACGCGGGCTCGCGACCTCTTACGACCTCCTCAACATTGCTATGACTCCTGTGGGATATGGCGATGACACCGTGGTTGTTTCGGGATTACTTCCCTGATTTAATGATCCTGGTATGGAGAGCGGACTCTGAAGTCCAAGGGAGAGTCCCATAAAACCCCCGGCCCTGGTTTCTGCCTTCATTCTCGTTCCCCGCCCCCCGCCCCCCGCCCAATAAGATGCTCGTCCTTCAGGCCTCGGCCTACGAGTTTTTTCCGGAAGTGGTCAGTATCAGATGTGCTTCCTTTCTCGATTGACTTCTGACGTCGGTTTGCTTTATTGAATATCAGCTTCTTTCGCGTCGTACCTTCGCCTCCTTCGTCACCCTAGTGATTGCCTTTTGGGTGTTACCGCTTCTAGTTCGAAAGAACCTTTTCGATCAAGATGGAAATCCTCTCCCGCCTGGCCCTTTCTTTCGTTTTGCTTACCTGGGCCAGTATTCGGAGTTGACCCTCCATGGTTGGGCAAAACAGTTCGGTTCCCTTTTCTCTGTTTGGATGGGGGACCAGCTTTTCGTCGTTATATCGGACCCCCAGGTCGCACACGACCTCCTCGTCGAGAACGGAGCCATATTCTCCAGCCGCAAGAACTATTTTATAAAGAATGAAGTCATTCTTCATCATCGTGCGATTACCGCGTCTCCTTACGATCAGCTTTGGTGCGTGGTTATATTGTTGTTTGAGCAGTTTCAGTTCTCATGAAGTTTCCAGGAGACACCATCGCAAAATAGCTATGCGGTTTCTCTCGGAGAAAGCGGTTCAAGGCTACGTCGATTCCGTGGAATTTGAGGTTGTCGCTCTCCTTCGCTCGTTGTATGTCGAGTCCAAATCATCCACTTCGCCAATCAATCCCGCGCTTCCTGCTGTCCGATTCACTCTCAAGTCAGTAAACTTCGATCTGCACCATCAATCAATTTTTTCTGACACCGGCCCTTCGAAGTAATATGCTCAAAGTTTCGTTCGGTGAAAGGACCTCGTCCCTCTGTGATCCTCTCCTACATCGTATCCAGGGTTGGGTAATGGAATTCGATGACATTACGGGTGCGTTCTTGAAGTTTGAACGAATAAAGCGGTCCATTTCAATTTATCACGTTCTAGGCGCTTGGTCGAATGCAGTGGACTTTATCAAGCCATTGCAATACCTCCCCTCTAGAACTCGCACCCGGGGATTGAACCTCAACGCCGATATAACCGAGGTTTACGGCGGGATGATCCAAGACATGCAAAAACGCCTCGATAACTCCGAATATGTTCCTGATTGTCTCACCAAGACTCTCCTTGAGACCCGGCAAGAAGAAAACGTTGACTCCGAGGACATTCTCATGCTTGCTGTCGCCTTTGCATTTGGTGGTGTACATTCGGTGAGCGTTGTTTTTTTATTCCAATATCGTTGTGCTGACTTGGTAATTAGATTTCAGGCATAATTCAATGGTTCCTCGCTTTCATGGCGACTCATCCATCTATTGCGGCTGCTGCACACGCGGAGATGGATCGTGTCGTCGGCAGAGAACGCTTGCCGACGATTGCAGACGAAAAGGACATGCCTTACGTCCGCGCCATTATCAAAGAAGTTAGTTTCCATAAACACCCACTGTCCTGTCCTCCACTGACCAACATCATAGGTTCAACGCGTGCATGCTCCATTCTGGGTTCCAACGCCGCATTATTCCACAGCCAATTTCACATACAACGGAATGTTCATTCCCAAGGACACAGTCATCGTTCTCAACTGCTGGACTATGCACCACAACGAAGAGCGGTATCCGGACGCGTGAGTTCATCTTTAATTGTACCTCACCCTTGGGGAAAGGTTTATCGTTTTGGTAGGTTTACTTTCAACCCTGACCGGTATTTGGGCGACGATCTCAGTTGTTCAGCGTCTTCCAAGTTGCGCGATCCCATGAAGAGGGACCATTGGACTTTCGGAGCTGGGTACGCATCGGCTTCATAACATTTCAAACACCTCGTTCTGACTTGCCTTTAGTCGGCGCATCTGCCCTGGGTTTGCTTTGGCTGAACGTGAACTCTGGCTCGCTATATCTGGACTTTTATGGTGCAGCAAAAGGTTTCCTATTTGTTTTTTTTAGCTAATCAACCTACCTTCCAGGACTTATACTTTCCACCAAGTTCCCGAGGAGCCCATTTCTCTGGAAGAGTACGAAGGCGCTTCCGGACGCACACCCCTTCCGTTCCGGATGACGTTGAGCCCGAGACACGAGCTAGCAAAACAAATGTTGGAGGCGGATACCGAAATGACCACTTAACTTCCATTTATCTCTTCCTATTACTCAACTCTTATCTAATTTCATAGACGATACTTTGCCAACTTATCCGACACTCTTTAGCTCACAATACTGTAAAGTATCATCATCCATCCTTAACATTCGCAAACTACTATAGACAGCACCCCTACATATTCGGTTTACATTCCTCACTATTGGGCATCATACACATTATGCATTATCCCTAGACACTCATTACAGTGTAGTAGCGTCACTTGGATCACTACTTTGATTTTCCTTCTATAGAGCTTGTAATCAAGCACAATAAATTCTCAATTTAAATAGGTAGGTACTAGAGGACATAATGCATGGTTCTGCCATAGAATATGAGGACTCGAGGTACCAGAATGCAGCTAGAAAAAATAAATGTGTCGGTGATCCAAAATGTCACATGTAGCGGCACTTGGATCATCACACATTCTGCCCATTTTCATCCTCATCCGCCACTGCAGGGCACTATTTTGGACATAGATGTCACCCAATGGCTGTTTAATCCATCCTAGTCCATGATTAAAGCCACCAGAGCCCCAGCAGGGTCGTCAATGACAATGGTCTCGGCAGAGTGATGTCACGCTTTTGGCATGTGGGACCTTGCACAAATTTCGGAGGCACCACTTTTGGTCAGATTGGCTTAAACTCTTACATAGAATCATAACCAGGATAGCAACCTATCGTACAAAAAAATAGTTTGGGTCCAAAACTGTCCGAATCAAGGTATAATCAACGAAAAGGAAAGTTGACGACGCCAAGATCAAAGGCTGATTGACCCTAAAACATGTCTCATTCGAGCCTCAGTACGATTATGCGCTTGAAATTAATTCTGTACATGCAGATAGTATACATGAACTCATTGCTAAGAGGAATTGGCCCGGGGATTAGCAGGTGGGCTTCAAAAAAAGAATGATCCAAGTGACACTCCTGATCCAAGTGACGCTACTACACTGTATTTAGATGCCGGATATGTATCACACTGCCACTGATGCAGCATCAATTCATTTCGGAAACAAATCCTCCGATCAACTTCTTTGACTTGGCTCTCAAATACTGTGAAACACACCTAAAAAGGGAAACTCTCCACTCAGTTAAATGTGATATGAAATGTGATACTTTCCGAAGTACTTTCAGAAACGAAGGATTGTAATACTTTCAACATGCCGAGAATTTTCCGATTGGTCCGGGAAATGCCGAACCAATCGGAAAATTCTCGGCATGTTGAAAGTATTACAATCCTTCGTTTCTGAAAGATATGCACATAGTTTCACTTTCCATACCACATCTAACTGAGTGGAGAGTTTCCTTTTTTAGGTGTGAAAGCTTACGCGAGTTGGACTCAGTTTACAAAGGTTTACAGCTGGTGGCTACATAGGTGTCGAGATGTCATAATAGGTGTCGAAAGCGTCATTGGAAAACGTAAACATGGGTATCGATCTGTAATTGGAATGCGGGAAATTCAATTTGTATGCGCGTCCGAGAGGCTTGTAGCGACCCAGCGACCCTGCAGTAAATGGTGGATGGCGATCCCTCGACCCAGGGTCTGACTCCCGGCGCGAGGAGGACCGACCTCGAGATGAGCGAAATGAGTCTTCCCATCCAAGGCCAGGAGGACGTCGTTGTACCGCGTGTCCATGATCCTTTCGATAACGGAAAGGTCACCAATAGTCGCCAAGAACTCCATCGCTCGATTCTTTCGCGAACGCCATTGCAAATCCACTTCAGCATCCCGATGTTTATCGACAACCAGAATATGTCCACCCACGACGGCGGGGTCCGTGATGGAGTAGAAAGACAGGATATCAGCGGCTCCTCCCAAGTGTGTCTGCAGGTGGGTGGTGTGGGTTTTAGCGCCGACAAAGTGGGCCTGCGTCAATTTGGGAGAGAGTACAAAGTCGTCCAAGGTAGAGCACACATTGCACCCTTCGGAAAGGCTACGAAGCCCACCTTGAAAGGGGCCAAGAACGTGGTGGAGATAGCAACCGATCACAGCGCGGAAAAAGTCACTGAAGGGCTTGTGGTACACCTCCATGCCATGATCATGCAGTGTGCGTCGCAGGTGGGGGACGTAAAGTGGACTCAAGATGTCCGGGACCCAGTCTGCACTCTGGTCGCGAGGAACCGTCATGAAGAGAACTCGGCGGCACATGTCGAGTCGGCGGGTGGAAAGGCAGAGATCGATGATCTCCGAAAGACGGCGGTTGCGGAGCGAGATATCCCCGGATCGGACCAAAAGCGAAAAGTCGCTTAAGATCGTGTCCAGACCTTCGTCCGCCAGGGAATCGAACACTTTCGCATCCTCGTCGCTGCTGATGCTCTCGGGCCGGATGGTGTAAAGGGACCTGAGGAACTCCACCCAGAAGTCGTAAGCATTTGGAATCCGGGTAACCGAGCGCATCACCCTGGAGCCCATTTGAGTAAGGGTAAAGGGTAAGGGCAAGCGGAAAAACTTACACATCCCAGAAGAATAATACACCCTTTTTCCGTATCAGGGAGATGAATAGAGGTGCCTCGTCTCGTTCGAGGTGTTGTATGGTGTCGAGCGCCTTTTGCAGCTGATCAGTCCACCAGCGTAGGACAATATCTCGATTTGAGCCCGTCTCGAGCGACGTGAATTCATGTTCGTCAGTTTCGACGAAGAAATGCAGGCACTTCCGTACACCCTTCTTGGTGCAGCAAAATTCAATGCTGCGGTACAAGTTAACTAGGTGCTGTCATCGAAAATTGGGATGTTTACCTTTCGCTTATATCTGCGAACGAGAACTGCTTCCAGGCAGCGAGCCATTGTATCGAGTCGAGGGCAGAGTTCAAGGAGCCGTGGGAGCAGGTGCTGCGTGCAGTGTCGTTCCACAGCTTACAATCGTTCCAGCCAAGGGCGATGTCAGCAAGTGCACTTTGGGCAGCAAAGTTGTACGGCTGTTGCCGATAGAGCGATGCGAGGACGTATGCGACTATCTTCCTGTCGACCGGAGAAGACTTCCGTCGGTCAACATTGTTCAGTCGCTCCAGCGCGTACGACGCCTTCCTAGTGTGCAGCAGTGCCTCGACAGTACGGCGACGCTCAAAGAGCACCACGACTGTACGGTAATGGTCTACTTCCAGTGAGGGTAGTGGCAGAAAGAACAGTAGCCGGACTTACGGAACTCGATCACATGTGGGTCCTACGAGATATTGATGTTAGAGATTCATCGGGCTCCACAAGCCAAGAACTTGCCTTTGATTCATAAACTACAAGATCTGGGGCGGTCTCTGACGGCGGTACTGTCTTGACGAGATCCGTCTCTTTGAGCTCCAGTTTTGTCAGTCCTGTGAGGGGAACGCCGTCGAAGTCGAAAACCTCCTTGATCGTCAAACGGCGGATATTGACGCGTAGCATCCGGGGTCGTCCCTGGCCATCCCGGTTGGACGCCTCGTCCGCAGTCCCGATAAGATGGTCGTCGAGGGTGGCGAGGCCAAGCTGGAACTGCAATTCGTCGCAGAGACCTTTCATGTGGATGACCTTGTGTCTGTCCTCGAGTTTGAGGGTATCCGCGCGGAGATCGTTGTCCCGATATTCATGCTGAAGGGGATACGCGATGATGCTCGGCGCGGCGTCTGGCTCGTACTCCTGAATATCGGACCACTGGCGAAGGAATCGACGGAGATCAAGGAGTTTCTCGGGCATTGCGGGTAGCATGGGCCGCGGACCGTCCCCAGCGACGAGGTGGTAAGATAGGGCGAGACGGCGACCAGACTCCACCGGTTTGATGGAGCACTCCACACCGTGGTACCAAGCGACCAACGACGTCGAAAAACTAAGGCGAGGTTTTTAGCGCCTTGAGAAGTGGGATTCATCACGGGAGAGGCATACCTTGACGTCGCAGACAGGTCGTAGTTCTCGATAGAGCCCGCAAACGACAGTTGGACATGCCCACCCGTATAGACGGAAGGGAGAATAATATGTATAGTCGCGAATTCGTCTGTTTTCCGTTGCGCGTTCACGGTGCTACCAGTGAGATTAGCATCTGTCCAATGATACCAACCTGTAGACAGCTGCCCACCATCCGTAGTCCAAAATACTAGGGCCAGCGGTCAACAAATTACTTGATAGATATAAAGATAAAGGCCAGTACGTACTCAGAAGTGGCTTCCCAAAGGAGTAGACCATGGAGCTCTAGCCGCGGACGACTGCAGTGCGGCGAAAGCTTCTTCCAGATGTCCTTCAAAACGATTTCCTCTAAGTATGTCGCCCAAGCGGGGTTACTGCATTCAATTTCTGAGGCGCTAAGCTCCCAGACGTTCCCCACGGGATGCGCCACATTCGTGGAGGCCGATATATGTGACTGAACGAGTTGGGCGTCTCGTTCGCTGAGAGGAAGCCCAAGGATGCCGATCCCTTTCACATTCAACCCGGGGTTTGCAGCGGAAGCCGTGGTAGCCGCATGACAATATTTTCCAGGGAATGAAAAATCGCGCCGTAATAAGAGCTCTAATTCGCGCTAAAACATAAATAGAAAGGATCAGGCCGAAGGAGTATGGAGCTTTGCGATGCGAAAACGGACCGTGATATCATCGTGGGCGGACGACGATGGCACGCTCTCGGGGGAGCTTGCGATCCGCATTTTCTTCCGTGCGGGTTGGCCGTCGACGCACTGCTGGCTTTGCGGGACACCTACAATGACGGGAGACGCAATGCCCTGACTAGCAGAGCTGTGGCGGCGGATGTTATGTTTGTCGCGCCGCCCACGGCCATGTTCACGTAGGTATTGCTCATCTTTATACGGATGCACCCATGTAGAACGAGGTATCGCTGTGTCCACCTGGTTTCGAATCAGTGCGATTTTCTGAATATATCAAAAATATTCACGTAAAAATCGCGCCGGGACGCTGGATCGTATTGTTTCACCCATCCAGGTGGGAGCGACTCTGTAGACGGCGAAGAGTGCGCTTGTGGAACTCGAGGAGAGGCATAAGGCGGGACCTAATAAAGGAAAGAAATTAGTGTCCATTTTGCTTCAGATTGGTGAAACATTAACGTCGGGAATCGGCGTCCGATCGTATTGTTTGGCCCGCACAGGCGGGTGAGATTCTGCGAAACGTGGGGAATGCGCTGCCGGGACTCTGGGAGAGACATAAGGCGGGGCCTAACGGGCGCCACAGTCAGCGCCGATCCTACGAGAGGGGTGAAGTGTTTCTAACATCGTGGATCCGCCCCCGATCGTATTTTTTAACCCGGTGAACGTCTGTAGACGGTGGTGAATGCGCTTGTGGCACTCTGGGAGATCCATAAGGTGGCACCTAACACTGTCAGCGCCACAAGTGAATATGCGAATGAATATTGCTCACATCGTGAATCGGTGCCCTGCGAGGCGATCGAGAACGATGGTTGTGGTTCATTGCGAGTCGAAAGAGTCTTGGGCAAGTCCCTCCTGGTAGACAATCCACCTGAGGGAAGAGAAGAGGCGTGTAGAATCAGATGGTAGCAGACTCGGACTTGAGTATCAGAACGGCAAGAAGACCCGGAGAGATCAGCAGACGAGTGATATGGGATCCCTTGTCCGAGTTGAGTGCTGTGTGCTTGCGAAGATCTGTGGTCTGCGAGATAGAGATGGGCAGATGAAGTTGAAGATTGAGGAATATTGTATGGTCATCCGGCTGGGAGGACGAAAAAGGCCAGGAACGTCCAGGAACCCCGGGCGGTGGCGCACAAGGGAGGTAGGGTCTCATTCAAAATGGAAAAAACATGCAAGGGCTGCATCGCGAATCCCCATATAGTGTGCGAGATCTAGAGATGCGACCAGAGATCTCCCATTTAAAGGTGATGGCCATGCGGCATCTTCAAGTATGAATGGGTTAGATACCAGATGGGGTTTAGAAGGCTGAGACAACAAGTCAACGTGGAGGCTAACCCAAATGAAGCGCAAGTAGCCGGTAGCCGTAGAATCCTAAAGCGGAAATGCACCGTACACCAAAGGGCAGCGCCGACCACCTAGCTAGCTATCCCCGAAGATGATAAAAAGGGTATCCCCGTCGAATCACCATCCTCTTCCACGGAGGGACCTGTATTGACATCGAAGCAGCAGATACTAACCCGAGGTTTTTGTATCAATTAGAAATATCAACGGCAGGAGGACGTACGGCAGTTCGTTAGCTTGGTCCAGGATATGATGTTGCATTCCCTGGGCCCCTCTGCTTCCGACCAAGGGTCTCGTCATGGCTAACCACGATATTTTCGCGATTGGAACCGCCCTCTGTCATTTATTACTGAGAGGTGACTTATTCGTAGGGTTATATAAACCCCCCTCGCTATGCAAGTAGAATTGATAATGGAGTTGAACACGGGACGTCTGTCAACATGGAGAATCAAAGACTTGATATGGCTATTTTGAATTTTCACACTTGGGCGTTGTTTCTCTTGTACTCGATCAATCGAGCTATGGCCGCAGATCGCAACCAATCAACAAGGCTCTTTATTCTGGGAATCACGATCTGGCTGGCGCGTCAATTGAGATATGCAAGTTGAACAATTGTTGCACAGCAGTTGTGGATCACAATATCGCAAGGCCGAGTTTGGATCTCAGACAAAGCGCATGGGAACACATACATGGCGCTCTTGCGTCTGTTTCCGTCACTGCTCTAGAGTTCCGACGATTGCGGCCACACCAGTACGAGGAAACTTCTGCAAACCTAGATCTAGAGGCTTCACGACCTTTAATACTTACCAAATACTTACCTGGATGTTCGCGGGATCAAGGATCACTGCCATCGAGATTTCTACATTTCGGCACAAGGTCTCGCATCAACATATGCCAGTGTGGGTGAGATCTTGCACCGCGTAGCAACGGAAAGATACTCGAAGAAGCCGAGTACCGGAGGAAAACCACGTTAAGCCGGTCTGTACGATACTTAGTTGAATTGGAACTAAGTCGAAGAATGTGAATGATGATGGGCCACAGTCGTGCGTTGCCCGGATGAGTTTCGTGCGGCTTGATTTTAGGCTGAAACGGATTGATTCGCCGCTCGAGAATGCAGCTTTCCGCCCTGCAAAGTTGTACAGATCAGAATCTGATAGATCCACATCCTCGAGTACGCACATCCTCTTACGGTTGCAACAGCAACCGAGCGAGTTCGGACCGAGCGTGGATCGCAAGATGAGGAGACCAATATCCACCTGCTCGTGGTTTTCGAAACACCGGGGCGCTTGAAACGCGCTTGTAGAGTGCGCACCTTGAGCGCAAGGCTAACCTAACGTAAGAGTAGCGGCCAAAAGACCATCTTTGTGTCTATCCGCGTCAATCTGCACGGATCTGCGCAAATCGGGCACCTCTAGTAAGATGGAAGAACAGAAGACAGTGATATCTCCGAAGTGATGGCGGAGCTCCAGACGCCGACGACGAGAGAATACAACATCACCAAACACCACACCTCCGTTCTTGTCAACACGACGTGATTCTACACTTTTGGAATGAGATAACACCGAAAAGTTTCAACAAGTTGCGTGGTATTAGTCTGTAGCGATTGAAGTCCACATCCTGGCCGGGAAAAGTCCAATGTCTGCGTCATTACCTGTCCTGCTTCCACCCAGAGCAGTCCCTCACCCCCCTTCGGTTCCCCATGTGGAATGGACTCCCTCTCGCTATCTCTCTGCACCTCAGCCTCCTCCAATTGACGATGCTACCCGCATGCAAGAGCTCGAGGCAAATGCACGCCAGTTTGCAGACGGAAAACCCATCAAGAAAACAAGACCACGTCGGACTGTCGATTACAATGGGGGATTGGGTCGTTGGGCACTTGTGCGGTTGTCCAGATTTACTTTTGTGCTCTTCGCGCTCATCTATCTTCCAGTTGCGCAAACTGCGTCCCAGCCATGGGTATGTACCTTATTTGCGGCCTAGTCCTCCGTATATTATCGATGTACGGAAATACTTCGCTCTTGGTGACTTTGAAAATAAATGTATTGTTGCAGCTGCTGCCCCCCAAAGCATATCCGGACAATTCATCCACCTCGCTATGCACTAAATTCGTGCACACGTCTACGAATAAAGTCCGATGTCCAGTCAACGTCGTCACGGTGAGCTGAGGGCCCATTCCGATAGTACCAACTTGTACTGACATGAAAATAGTGGACACCTGAGGGTCGCCGAGTACTAACTGGTTCGACCAGCGGAGAGTTTACACTCTGGAACGGCCTGACGTTCAACTTCGAGACAATTCTTCAAGCGCACGATACGGCCATCTGCACGCTGACCTTCACGCACTCGGGCGCCTATCTCGCATCGGCGGACAAGCAGGGGACTATCAAGTACTTTGAACCCAACATGAACAACCTAGCCGCGTGGCAGGGCTCCAAATCTGGAGAAGCAATCCGTGGGCTGAGCTTCAGCCCCGACGACCGGCGCTTTGCAACTGCTAGTGACGACTCCAGTGTCCGTATCTGGTCATTCCAAGAGCGGCGCATAGAGAGGATCCTTACTGGTCGGTCCTCGTCAATACCGATATTAATATCTACTGAATCTGCTCAGGCCATGGTTGGGATGTCAAGTGCGTTGAATGGCATCCTACAAAGGGCCTTCTCGTATCAGGGAGCAAGGACAACGACATCAAGTTTTGGGATCCCCGTACAGGAACTGTACTCTCCACTCTGTACGTACGGCGCGTTGCCAAAGACGTTCTGTTAACTCAATCCGTTGTCGCCCAGACACCAACACAAAAACACCATCCAGGCTCTCTCTTGGTCTCCAAACGGAGACATGGTCGCTAGCGCCTCACGGGACCAGACCGTGCGCGTCTTCGACATCCGCGCAATGAAGGAGTTCCGCACCTTCAAAGGCCACAAGAAGGAAGTCTGCTGTTAGTCGCACCGCCTCTCTCACCTTCACAGTTTATTAATTGGTTATACATCCGCATCTAGCGGTGACCTGGCACCCGGTGCACCCCATCCTCGTCTCGGGTGGCTCCGAGGGCGCAATCCTGCACTGGGACCTGGGAACGCCGGAGCCCTCCTTCGCGCAGCCGACGGCGCCGCCGCGCGCGACGCTCTCGCAGGCGCACGACTCGAACGTCTGGTCCCTCGCGTTCCACCCGCTAGGCCACCTCCTCGCGACCGCCTCCAACGACCACACGACGCGCTTCTGGTCGCGCGAGCGCCCGGGCGACGCCACGTCCGTGTTTTCCGGCGGCGGGGAGAAGCCGCCCGAGATCGTCGACCAGGGCGGGCAGGACGAGGAGGAGGACGTGCTCGCGCCCGGTTTCGGCGGCGGCGCGCCGTGGTGGAGCCGCGAGGACGAGTCGCGCGGTGCGGGCGCGGGCGGGTACGACTCTGCGGACGCATACGGCCGGAACTCGAGGGGGTACGACGGCGGTGCGAGCGACGAATTCCTTCCTGGGTTTGGACCGGCGGACGTTGCATTGCGACAAGCTGGCCCGTTGCCAGCTCAGGAGGACCTCTACCCCCAGGAGGACTCCTGGGGCCGTAACGGTGGCGGCGGCGGTGGCGGTGGAGGCGGGCGAGACGACTGGGCTGATCGCAACGGAGGTGGCCGGCAGAGCCGCTGGGGCCCGCGAAATCGCGGTGGCGGCAGCCGATATTAACCGTACATACTACCTACACCTGTTCCCGAATCCAATGCGTAATGCTCATTCAATTGACGTGGTGATAGGTTGTATCTGCTTTATATTCGTATAGGTAAATGTAAGGCGTATATGGGTCGTACGAACTAGGCGTATAGAAGTACAGGGGGTGGACGGGCAAGTCGAAGATTTTGGGATACTAGGTGTACACCTTGCGGGGAGATATTGTATATCGACCCAGGCAAGGAACAATGATGTATATGTATGGGGGAGCGTCGCCGCTCTCGGTGTCCGTTGGAATGGGGTTGTTGCGTTGCGTTGTGTTACAATACAATCTGTCGCGTGTAGAGACCATAAAGATAAATGAAGGGAAAAAAAAAGATGTGGGTACAAAGGAATGGATATCTCTATGCCGCGACCGGAGTTGCCGAGCGTGATTCCGGAGCGGGAGTAAAGGAGGCAGTGGGGGTCGTCGAGCCGCTACTGCTGCTACGGGTGTCGTCAAAGCGCAGCGGCGTGGGTGCATGCTGCTTGAGCGCAAAGGTATGCAGGCGGGGCGACGCCGACGCAGCGGATAGCAGTTCTTCAACGCTCGAGACGGACTGCGTGCGCGGCAGACCCTCAACACCCGATGCCTCGGGCCCAGTGTAGAAGCAGAACCTAAAGAACGTTGATGAGAACCCGTCTTGAATGCAAAAAGCAAGAAAAAACTCACTTGTCCAGGAAAGTATGGTACGTCGCCGGACTCGCGCTGACCTGTATCCCACCGAGGCCCACAAAGTCCGGTGGGCTCACGGGCGACGTAGTCCCGCTCGGCGACGTCCCGGTACTGCTCACGAAGCTCGGCGTGCTCGCTTCGCTCGCATCCCTCACCGCCGCCGCGCGCGGCGTCAACTCCAAGCCCAGCCCCATCCCCATCCCAAGTCGCGGATCCAGCGGCGGGAACGAATTGTACCGCCCGGGACTCGAAAGCGGCGTGAGGTCGTCCAGCGTACGCAGCCTCGGCGTGCCCGGCGGCGTCCGCCTCAACGCGCCCCCATCGCGCAGCGGGACGTCAAAGTACCCGCGCTGGTGATAGCGCGGCGCCACGGGGAACGGCGCATCCTCGGTATCCGACGCGACGTACGGCGCGGGGCGGAACGCCGCGTCCTCCGCGGCGTCGCGCGGGGAGCCGAGCGCGGGCTTGCTCTTGGGCGCGGCCTTGGGCACGGTCGGCCACGGGATCGTGCTGGGCGGGCTCGGCGAGTCGAGCACGGGGTGCGACTGCGCGCGCTGGTGGGCGGTGGGGCGCCACGGCGAGCGCGAGGACGCGCTAAAGTCGTAGCGGTCCGCAAGCGAGCCGCCGGCCTTGAACTTTTGCGTCGTCTCCGCGTCGACCTTGGCGGCGACGCGCAGCTGGACGGGCCCGGGGCCTTCCTGCCCCTTGACGACGCGCTCGAGCCGGCTGCGCAGATCCGCCACCACCTCGCCCTCGGGGGCTTTCCCTTTCCCCTCCTCCGCGCTGTTTTTCCTAGCCTCGCCCCGCACCCGCTTGAACGTTGCCCGATAGTTCCCGCCCCCGTTGTTATCCCACATCTCGCGCCCCGCAGACGTATACCGCACCGCCAACAGCATCTCCTTCCCCTCGATGCGCGCCAGAAGATCGTTGAGGCGTATGCTAAACGAGAACACGTCGACCGCGCCGCCGGGCAGCGAGTGCGCGTAGCGCGCGGTGACCTCGCTCGTCGTCTGCCAGCCGTCGAACGTGAAGCGCACCGCGACCCACTTGTCGAACGCGAGATTGCGCACCGCGACGGTGCCCGCGACGCCCGTCCCGTCGTCCGTGAGCGCGAGCGTCTGCAGCTTGACGTCGACCTCGCCCAGCGGCGGCGGCACGTCGACGTGCATCTCGAGCCGCCCGTCGCGCGCGCCGCCGCCGAATATCCACTCGGGAAAGTCCCCCTCCGTCCCGCTCGTGTCCTCCGTCGGCGACCCGTCGCGGCTCACCGCGAGCGGCTTCTGCTCCGCGAGGAAGAGCTTGACGTGCTCGAGCTGCGTGTCAAAGTGCACGCGCGAGCGGGTGCCCTGCGTCGGGGTGCTCGGCGCGCTCTTGCTGCTCCCGGCGCCGATGACGACGGCGAGCGAGCCGCGCACCTTTGGGGTGGACGACTTGAGCGACGACTTGACCGGCTGGCCGGATTTTTTGCGGACCATGCGGGGCGTTTCGTACGAGTTCTTCGGCGGGGACGGTGAGGGTGAGGGTGATAGCGGAGGGAGGTGCGAGGTCGACAAGGCGCGCAGGGCGCCGGAGCCAGGGACGTAGACCAGTGGCCGGGCGGTGGGGCGAGGCGTGGTCTCGGCGTCCTCCGCGTCCCGCAGTGGTGGTGAGGGAGGCTTTTGTTGCTTTAGGAGGAAAGCTACGGGCGTGGGGGTGCTCTGGACTGGGGAGCGTACGCCGCGGACGCGCTTAGCGCGGATGGCGACGGTGGGGCCGTCCGAGGATGAAGAGGACGAGGAGGCCTCTGGCGGGTCCTCGGGCGGGGTCGCTTGCTGCACGACGAGCTTTATTGGGCTGTTTTTTGGCGGCGTGGTAGAGGTAGAAGGGAAAGGGTGGGTGGCGCGGTTGGCAGAGACGCGGCGGGGAATGTGGGGTAGTGGTGCGCCCGCTGTATTGGAGTCGCGAAAGTCGATTGAGGGGGACATGACGAGCGTTGCGATCATTAGAGAGGCTGCTGGCGGGGTGCGGGTTAATATTAGATAGGCGTATAAGACGGCGGGTGCGTACTGTGGATTTAATGGCGTCCTTGCTTTGGCTCGCAAAGTAAGAAAGGCAAAAAAAAGGATGATAGTAGTCGAATCGGATTCCCAAGAAGTGAATCTGGGATAGCGAGAAGGACTGGAACGTCTCTGCACGAATGTTAAAAGGCCGTGGACGTGATGGTCGCGAAGACAGCCGGAGACCGTAGATCAGGTCGCAGTGCTGGCGGATCACAGCTCAAAGTAGGATCTCTATAGGCACTGCTGGCAACTATACAGGTATGCGCTGGCGGGACGAGGGGGGGCGAGCGACGAGGGGGAAAGCTGTCAAGTGGTAACCAGGGAGGACTTGGCGAGCCACAGAAAAAAAACAGGGGACGGCGGCGGGAGCTTGTCGCGGGCGGGGGGGAGGGCTGAAGCGTCGCGGGGGGAAGAGACAGCCACCAGGTTTTTTTATACAATCTCCGTAATTTCGTCAGCCGATTTTTGTGATCGTGGATCAATAAGGCAATTCTTCGATAACTGGCTGGGCCTAGTCTATGTCTCGGCCCACCTTATTTCTGTCGTGCTCTTGCGTTCTCCGAGTGCCAGTGAACTCGAGAGAACGAGCGAGCTCGCCTGGGGGAGGCAATTAGAGGTGGGTAAGTACATTTCGCTCGACAGTTAAGCGGATCCGGTTATCAGGTGTATCACCGAGCTGTATTTCGTCTTGTTTGACACTCATCTTCCTTGGCCTCGAACCGCCCAGAAAATAGGCCAGGTCTAGGTCTCCTCAGCCTTCTATCGCTATCTAGACGCAGCCACAATCTCCTTCGATGCTCCTCGAACATTCTCTTTTTTTTTTTCTTGCAGCGGAGATGGCGGGAATATCGCTGCGTCATGGATGATGTCAATCGATGCCACACTTCGAAACTTCCCAACGAAAATAAGCTTAAACGGGTCCGCGTGTTGGCCACATGACGACCTCTGCCGAATATTCAATATGTCGCGTACATCAAAACGCCCCTAATTGGTCGCCCCTATTCGTCGTCCCTCATGTGCCTGGAATCCTTTTTTTCCCTGAGACTATTTCATCAAATTCGCCAATTCCATACTTCATTCGGCCCCACAAGCCACTTCGTGCTCAGTCTGCAACCTGTTCCCATACTAGTAGCACCGACAACCGGATTCCCCATACCGCACAGGGTATCCCATGGATGGTTCACTTTCAGGCACGCAGATTCGTAACCGGGACCTTTCCGACGTGAATTTCGGGCACAGGCGTCCGAATACAAAAGCCCGCGGTTCAAGCCTACCTTGCGAGATCAATTCTGCCAGGCCTAGTACTATGTCTTTCGCCCCTACTCGTGTTGCACAGTGCGAAAGACCGTGAATCAAATCAATATGGGCGATCGACTAACCGATTCCAGACGGATTCCGAGTCGGGCGTCGCAGATCCAGAAACGCGACCCCTCCGAGTTTGCAAGCCCGGGGACGGCGCCGTCCGCATGAAATAACCTTTGTTTTCATGCTGTCTCGGCGTGAATTTCCGCGCCTAGTCCCGGATTCCACCACGAACTACCTCGTTCATTTTCAGGTGGGTCAAGTCGCCGATCTGGTTTGGTTTGCGCGCCTAGTTCATATAAAATATTGATACTTGATAGCGGCGGCCTTGGAGGTACGAATTTTTGCGAGATGCCTTGACATTGGGCCGGCACGCTACTAGTGTTGCAGAGACAGTATATGTGCGCGCGAATTCAGGTGCTTGTAAGTGTAAGTAGAATCCTACCACGAGAGAGAAGGCGGGGAAATGAATTTCAGACGGACCATGGTTCCGACGCTGTTGGAATAAACCTGGGAGAGTCAGATAGATGAGGACAGGGAGCGGTCGACGAGAACATCCGCTGCGTGCACAAGAAAAGTAATAGTGCATATCTGCGAGGTCGGGAGACATGTAGCTCGGTCCCTTGGAAACGCTGGAGCACCAAGAAAGCAAATATTAGGAGGTTAACGTCGACCAACGGGCGATGCAGTTCCGTCGACTTGCCATTCACAAATTAACGGGCCACGGAGATCGCATTCCGTGAGGGCTCAGTTTTGCTACGAGCAACTTCTGTTCCTTCCGCGGCTGCGAATTGGGATCCCCACGACTATCTATGCGTTGCCGTTGAGAGTTGAAGTTGAGCCGTCTCTTTGCAGTCAACCTCGACTGACTCAGTGAACACTGCAATTTGCAGCGGGACAGCCTCTAGTATCCGGTGCAAGACAAGACAGCAGATTTTTTTTCTGCGGGCCTGAGCACACAATCAGATTCGAGAACATCCGGCACGAGAAAGCTAATAGCGTAACTCGCGAGGGTCGAGGAGATACGTCGTTCGGTCCTTTGCAAACGCTTCGAAAAAGCTGAGAAAGCACAGATCAGGAGATTCGGATTAACGTCGACCGACGACCAGGTTCAACGTCGATCTGCCGTTCGTATTATTTGAATTTTAATTGAAGGGCGCATGGGGGTCACGGTTCTGTGGCCGTGGGCGTTCAGTTTTGCTGAGTACGACCAACGCGGATACGAATTGGGATTCCCAGAAACGAGCTATCGCTATGCTTTGTAGTTGAGAGTTGATTGAAGCTTCAAGTTGTTTAATGAGCCGTCTCTTTGCAGCCAGCCAGCCTCGACTGATTTGAGCATGCATCAATTTGAAGCGGGACAGCTTCTAGTATCCGGTGTAAGACAAGGCAGCAGATTTTGTGGCGGGCCTGAGAACAGAGATAGATAGGTTCGAGCTCGGATGTTTATCGATTGAGCCTTGAACCCAGAAAAAAAAATCCAGCTTGCGTCATCGCCAAGGCAGAACGTACTGTTGGCGCCGTAACGAGAGGCAGTGACTTTTCTTGGGCTTTCCTGGGATAACAATTTTACTTCGTTGCAGCAAGTTTGAGCCGTATTTTTCTCGCCCAACCTTGACTGCCAGTGACTTGGACTGAACACTGAACCTGAAGCGGGACAGCGCTATTTGGTGTAAGGCGCCAGATTTCTGTCGGGTTGAAAACAGAGATAGATGGGTTCGAGCCCAGGATGTTTATCGATTGGGCCGTTGAACCCCCCCAAAAAAAATCTAGCTTGCTCCGTTGCTTAGGTAGAACGTGCCGTGAGTACCGTAACGAGAGGCAGTTCTTTTCTGGGGATTCCCTGGGATAACAATCGCCTTTCGTTGCAGCAAGTTTGAGCCGTATTCAATTTTCACCCAACCTCGACTGACTCACCGAACACTGAACTTACCAAGGCGGGACAGCTTTATCCGGCGTAAGGCGGCATATTTCTGGTGGGCTTGAGAACAGAGATAGATAGGTTCGAGCCCCTGGTATTTATCGATTGAGCGTTGAACCCAGAAGAAAAATCTAGCTTGCTCCGTTGCTAAGCTGTAGAACGTACTGTTGGCGCCGTAACGAGAGGCACTGGCAGTTCTTTTCTTGGGGCTTGCCTGGGAAAATAATTGCCTTTCGTTGCAGCAAGTTCGAGCCGTATTTTTTTCACCCAACCTTGACTGATTTAGTGAATATTGATTGAACTTGAAGCGGGACAGCTAAGGCAGCAGATTTTGTGGCGGGCCTGAGAACAGAGATAGATAGGTTCGAGCTCGAGTATTTATCGATTGGGCTTGGAGTGTTGAATCCAAAAGAAAAATCTAGCTTGCTCCGTCGCTAAGGTAGAACGTACCGTGGGCGCCGAAACGAGAGTCAGTTCTTAGCTTCCCTGGGAAAATAATCGCCTTTCGTTGCAGCAAATTTGAGATGTGTTTTTTCACCCAACCTTGACTGGCAGTGACTTGGACTGAACGCTGAACTCGAAGCGGGACCATGACACCTTTATCCGGTGTAAGGCAGCAGATTTTGTGGCGGGAATGAGAACACAGATGGATAGGTTCGAGTTCGGGTATTTAGAACGTACTGTGGGTACCGTAACGAGAGGAAGTGTCTTTTCTTGGGGCTTCCCTGGGATAACAATTGCCTTTCGTTGCAGCAAGTTCGAGCCGTATTTTTTTCCACCCAACCTTGACGGACTTGAACACTGCAGCAATTCGAAGAGGGACAGATCTATCCGGTGTAAGCCAAGGCAGCAGATTTTTTTTGGCGGGCCCGAGGACACTCTCGATAAGTTCGAGCCCAGAATATTTATCGATTGGGCCAAGCCCAAGCGGTGAACCAAAAGAATAAATCCAGCTGGCTCCATCGCCAATGCAGAAAGTACCGTGGGTACCGTAACGAGGGGCACTGGGAGTTCTTTTCTTGGGGTTTTCCTGGATAACATTTTCACTTCTTTGCAGCATGTTCGAGCCGTGTTTTTTCACCCCACCTTGATTGACTTTGACACTGAACACTGAACTTGAACTTGCCAAAGCGGGGCAGCTGTATCCCGTGTAAGGCAGCAGATTTTTGGCGGGCCTGAGAACAGAGATAGATAGGTTCGAGCCCCGGGTATTTATCGATTGAGCGTTAAACCTGGAAAAAAAAAATCTAGCTTGTTCCGTTGCTAAGGGAGAACGTGCCGTGAGTACCGTAACGAGAGGCGGTTCCCTGGGATAACAATCGCCTACTAATCGCCTTTCGTTGCAGCAAGTTTGAGTCGTGTTTTTTTTCCACCCAACCTTGACTGACTTGAACACTGCAGCAATTTGAAGAGGGACAGCTTCTAGTATCCGGTGTAAGGCAAGGCAGCAGATTTTGTGGCGGGCCTGGGAGGTTCGAGGCCCGGGTATTTATCGATTGGATCAAGGCCGAGCGTTGAACCCCCAAAAAAAAATCTAGCTTGCTCCGTCGCTAGGGCTCGGAGAACGTACTGTGGGCGCCGTAACGATAGGCAGTGTCTTTTCTTGGGGCTTCCCTTGCTTGTCATTGCAGCAATCTCAACAGCTGCGATACTCTTGACCATTGACTCGGAATCCAACTTCAAGTTGAAAAGGCTGAATCGATGTCCAGTGTCGAGAAACGACGTTAGTTCGAACGAAGGAACCCACAGAGCTATTCCGTGTTGATTCCGTGGGTGGGGAAAGAGTCCCTCTTGACGACAAGCAAAAATACAGGAGAGAGAGACGCCACACCATGACGGTGCCTGAAAACCGGCAAACCGGCCATCAGGCAGTTCAACTCTTTGGAAGTTTAATTTAAAGTTCCCTTTTCGGTCAACGCGGGATCTGGTACGTACTTTACTTCCGGGTTGACCGCTCGTTTCTGCCGATAAACATCACATCAAAATATCTGTAGAGATACGTACAGTTCGGCCCTCCAGAGGGCGCTCCATTTTAAAATATGTACATACATGTACATGGACGCCGAAAGCCCGACGCTTGCCAGCCAGAATTTAGTTTACGAAGCCCATCTCCGCGTCGCGCTTCTCTTTATTCTGAGGACTGAATTGAATTGTGCTGCCAGAATCGGTGTCCGCTCGCGCTCGCGCAGGATTGGAGGCCAGACCGCCGTCGGTAGTGTTGAACACAATCTCCGTCATCCCGTTGAGGCTCTTGGGGTCGGTTCCGGATCCAGCTACATTGTGCCCGATTTGCGCGCGCGAGTTCAGGATCTTACATACCGCGTCAAGTGCCTCCAACCACAAGAGACATAATAATAAAAGACTGACCACCAATATGCTATTGGAATAGACTTTGGAGAGCCAGATGCATGCGCCCAGATGGTAGTTGTTTCCGTCGAATTTGACATATAAGAAGAGATCGAGGAGGGCCAGGAGGGCGCACGGTACGCCGGTTTCGATGGTGATCTGGAAATGGAATAATGATTTTTATAAGCAATGTACTACTGGTCGAAGGAGGTCAACACTGACCTTTATTATACGCGTCAGCATGGCGCGCGTGTGGCGGAATCCCGGCTGGCGGGCCTTCATCACGTAGAACACGGTGCCGGCGACGATGATAAGGTCAGACAGGGCGGTCGCGGCAAGCCAAACCTGTGTAATGCATATGATTTAAAACGTCTGCTGGAAGGAAGATTTAACTGACCACCGGAGGGCGCAAGGTACTGAAATTCAACCGCGAGAAATTTGCAACGCGGCCTATGTCTACGCCAGTCCATATCCCGGCTCCCAGCTGGACGGCGGTGACCTGTGCGCATGTGAGTACGCGCCGCATCTATCGAAGGAGAAACAATTCGCGTACGATGGCAATCATAGCGGGAATGACGAGAGCCCTATCTCCGATTATGTAGATCCGCCAGGCAAAGAATATCTGGCCTACGCTGGCAACTGGATGAAACACTTCAGTCGAGAAACTTCGGTTCATTGTTGGACTTCATACTTAGGGAACCCAAAATCGGGACGCTGAAGAACGACCAGCCGACTTCGTTGAGGATTTCATAGTCCCCCCATCCAGACCCAAAGACGCGAAGTGTATCATGGCTGTCCCCAAGCGTCTGCAAAATTTCCGCCACGACCACGAAAGCGACGAGACATTTGGAGATATTTCGGTCTTTGGGAAACGCTAGGAAGTAAATATCTGGGCGGAAGTCAATTTGAATATGATGCGTCTTGGACTGGGTTAATGGGTTAAAACGTACAGACTTGTACAGCGAGAGTCCCAAGGAGCGCCCAGTTCATAACAGTGCCGACAAACTGAATAGCGGGGTTAGAACGATGTTCTGAGCGAGACCAGAAAATTGCGCGCCAAAGGAATCGTCCTGCAACACCGTTCTCAACCATGTGAGAATAAACAAAAAGGCACACTCACAGCTGTCCTACTGGACCCACTGGACTCGGAAGCGACATGATGGAGGAAGGCGAAGTTGCAAACAGTAGCCAGCCGTCAGGTTCTTTATATGTAACGCATCTTTGCCAAAAATATGGAGGTCCCAACAGAAAAGTAAATGATCGCGATGAGCCGCCTCTTCGTAAGTTGGTTCTTTTTCTCACCAGTGACAATAAATGGGTCGATTCTCGAGCGAAGTGATCCGGATTCATCGACCAGCGAAGTGCACGATCAGAGTCTCCAGCGCAAAGTTAACCAGAACCAACCCAATGCTCTATCGTACGTTAGGAGCAGATAGCAGAGTCTAGTGATATCGAGGGTTTTTCTCGTCCATACCCGTTTGAGATCATCCTACGACACCCGCTGATATTGCGCCATGAATTAGAGGAGGATCTAATATATCCAAACTGTTCGTTGTCGACGGAGCAGGTGCCGTAAATCGAGGCAGTGGATGGAGTCAAACCTAGCGCTCCGAGGCTATCGCCCTTGCAGCGAACCAGACACAGCAGCCCAATGCCCAAGGATGCGCAGAGGTTGGGTTCCCGCCATTGTGAAACCATCGGAGGAGACTTCTGCTGTTCCTCCAGGAGTTCAGACACCATGTGCAAAAAAACAAAACCAGGCAGTGCCAGTGCAGTGCCATTGACCAAACATCGGCAATCCCCGGCCATCAAGGGCCAAGAGACGGAAGGCCCAGGCAAGCAGAACCAAAGGGTTGGACTTGCCTTCTTCTTTGGTCCTCACTTGGTTGTTGCTTGGGTCGCTCCAGCGCGCGCGGCGGTGGGTGCGCCATTCCGCAGCACGACTCTCCCGCTTCCTCGGTTGGAGTGTGCTAGTTGCGTCATTTCAAGTTCACCCAACCCCGATTGAGTCATTGACTGGAACAATGAAAACTGAACTTGAAGCGGGACAGCTCTATCCGGTGTAAGGCAGCAGATTGTTGGCGGGCCTGAGAATATAAATAGGTTCTAGCCCAGAATATTTAACGACTGGGCCCGTTGAACCAAAAGAACAAACCCAGCTTGCTCTGTACGTATTAGAACGGGAGGCAGCTCTTGTCTGAGGGGTTCCCTCGGATACCAATTGCTTTTCGTTGCAGCAATTTTGACAGCTGCAACAGCGACGAACTCTAGACCATTGACTCTCGAAATCCAACGTGAAAAGGCTGGATCGATGTCCAGTGCCGAGAAACGGCAGTAGGAAAGAATATTAGTTTGAGCGAAGGAACCTGTTGGAGCTATTCCGTGTTTATTTCGTGGGTGAGGTTGACGGTATGTACACGTGAAAGAGAGACACCACACCATGACGGTGGCTAACTGGCCATCACCGGCAGTTGAACTCTTTGCAAGTTTAAAGTTTCCCTTTTCCGATCGGTCAACGACGTGACCTGGTACGTACTTTTACTTCCGGGTTGGACCGCTCGTTTTTACCGATAAATATCACATCAAGATATCTTCAGAGATACATACAATTCGGCCCTCCGGAACAGGAGGAGGAGGTGATAATATTCCGGGGGGCGCTACATTTTAAAGATCGAATAATACGTGTTGTACGTGGACGCCGGAAACTCAACAGTCGCCAGCAAGAATTTAGTTTATAAAGCCCATCTCCGCGTCGCGCTTGTCTTCACCCTGAGGAATGTATTGAATTGTGCTGCTTCTCGAATCGGTGTCCGCTCGCACAGGGTTGGAGGCTAGACCACCGCCGGGAGTTCGAAACACAATCCCCGTCATCCCGCCGAGGCTCTTGGGCTCGGATCTGGATCCGGCTACATTGTGCCCGATTTGCGCACGCGAGTTCAGGATCTTCCATACCATATCAAATACCTCCAACCACAAGAGACATACTACAAGACTGACCACCAATATGTTATTGGAATAGACCTTGGAGAGCCAGATGCATGCGCCCAGATGGAAGTTGTTTCCGTCGAATTTGACGTACAAGAAAAGAATGAGGAGGGCCAGGAGAGCACATGGCACGCCGGTTTCGACGGTGATCTGAAAATGCAATAATCATTTTTATGAGCAATCTAGTTAACTAGCGGGTCGCAATGGGAGTCCGACGCTGACCTTGATTATGCGTGTCAGCACGGCGCGCATGTGGCGGAATCCTGGCTGGCGGGCCTTCATCACGTAGAACACGGTGCCGGCGACAATAATAAGGTCAGACAGGGCGGTCGCGGCAAGCCAAACCTGTGTGATGCATATGATTTCAACGTCTGCTGGAAGGAAGATTCAACTGACCACCGGAGGGCGCAATGTACTGAAATCCAACCGCGAGAATTTTGCAACGCGGCCCATGTCTACGCCAGTCCATATCCCGGCTCCAAGCTGGACGGCGGTGACCTGTGCATATGTGAGTACGTGCGGCAATTATTGAAGGAGAAAGAGTTCGCGTACAATGGCAATCATAACGGGAACGACGAGAGCCCTTTGTCCAATTATGTAGATCCGCCACGCAAAGAATATTTGGCCTACGCTGGCAACTGGATGAAACATTTCAGTAGTGAGTTCGGTTCATCGCTGGACATCATACTTAGGGAACCCAAGACCGGGACACTGAAGAACGACCAGCCGACTTCGTCAAGGATTTCATAGTTCCCCCATCCAGACCCAAAGACGCGAATTGTATCATGGCTGTCCCCAAGCGTCTGCAAAATTTCGGCCACGACAACGAAAGCGACGAGACATTTGGAGATATTTCGGTCTTTGGGAAACGCTAGGAAGTAGATATCTGGGCGGAAGTCAACTCGAATATAATGCCTCGTGGACTGGGTCGAAACGTACAGACTTGTACAGCGAGAGTCCCAAGGAGCGCCCAGTTCATTACAGTGCCGATAAACTGAATAGCGGGGTTAGAACGCCGTTCTGAGCGAGACCAGAAAATTGCGCGCCAAAGGAATCGTCCTGCGACACCGTTTTCAACCATGTGAGAGGAAACAGAAAAGCACACTCACAGCTGTCCTACTGGACCGACTGGACTCTGAAGCGACATTATGGAGGAAGGAGAAGTTGCACACAGATGCCAGCCGTCAGGTTCTTTATATGTAATGCCTCTTTGCCAAATATATGGAGGGCCCAACAGAACAGTAAATGATTGCGATGATCCGCCTCTTCGTAAGTAGGTTCTTTTCTCACCGGTGACAGTAAATGAGTCGATTCTCGAGCGAAGCGACCCGGATTCATCGACCAGCGAAGTGCACGATCAGAGTCTCCAGCGCAAAGTTAACCAGAACCAACCCAGTGCTCTACCGTGCGTTGGCAGAGTCTAGTGATATCGAGGGTTTTTCTCGTCCATACCCATGCTTGAGATCATCCTACGCCACGGTGCTGCGCCTCAGAGGAGAATCTAATATATCGAAACTGTTCGTTGTCGACGGAGAGCCCAGGTGCCGTAAATCGAGGCAGTGGATGGAGTCAGACCCGAGTATCGCCCTAGCAGCGAACCAGATTCAGATACAGCAGCCCAATGCCCAATAAAGCGCAGAAGTTGGGCTCTAGCCATTGGGAAACCATCGGCGGAGACTTCTGCTGTTCCTTGAGGAGTTCAGACACCATGCGCAAAAAAAAAAAACCAGGCAGTGGCACAGTGCATTGACGATGACGAAACATCGGCAATCCCCCGCGTGAGACAGAAGGTCCAGGCAAGCAGCACCAAAGTCTTGGCCTTGCCTTCCTCTCCGTTGGTTGTTCATTGGGTCGTTCCAGCGCGCGCGGTGGCGGGTGCGCCATGCCGCAGCACGACCCTTCCGCTTCCTTAGGACTCAGATCTCATTTGGAAGGCGCTGGTTTGGCGCTGGTTGCATCATTTCACCCAACCCCGACTGACTTGAAACCTGAACTCGAAGCGGGACAGCTCTATCCGATGTAAGGCAGCAGATTGTTGGCGGGCGTGAGAATAGAAAAATAGGTTCGAGCCCAGGATATTTAACGACTGGGCCAAGCCGCCCAAGCCCGACTGTTGAACAAAAAGAACAAACACAGCTTGCTCGTCATTAAGGCACTGGAATGTACTGTACCTACCGTAACGAGAGGCAGTTCTTTTCTTGGGGCTTCCCTGGTATACCAATTAATTTTCGCTGCAGCAATCTTGACAGCTGCGACAGCGACTAACTCTTGACCACTGACTCGGAATCCAACGTGAAAAGGCTGGATCGATGTTCAGTGTCGAGAGACGGTAGGAAAGCATATTAATTTGAACGAAGGAATCTTTACATTTCGGGTTGGACCGCTCATTTTTGCCGATTCTTATCACATCAAGATATCTACAGATACATACAATTCTACAAGTCCCGGCAAGATCGAATAATAATACGTGGTGTACGTGGACGCCGGAAGCCCGAGATTTGCCGGCCAGAATTTAGTTTACCAAGCCCATCTCCGCGTCACGCTTGCTTTCACCCTGAAGACTGTATTGAATTGTGCTGCAGCTCGAATCGGTGTCCGCGGGCGCTCGCTCAGGATTGGAGGCCAGATCACCGCCGGGAGTTTGGAACACAATCCCCGTCATCCCGCCGAGGCTCTTGGGCTCGGATCTGGATCCGGCTACATTGTGCCCGATTTGCGCACGCGAGTTCAGGATCTTACATACCACGTCAGGTTACCTCCAACCACAAGAGACATAATACAAGACTGACCACCAATATGCTATTAGAATAGACCTTGGAGAGCCAGATGCATGCGCCCAGATGGAAGTTGTTTCCGTCGAATTTGACGTATAAGATGAGAATGAGGAGGGCCAAGAGGGCGCACGGCACGCCGGTTTCGACGGTGATCTGGAAATGGAATATTAATTTTTATGAGCAATCTAGTTAACTAGCGGGTCGCAATGGGAGTCCGACGCTGACCTTGATTATGCGTGTCAGCACGGCGCGCATGTGGCGGAATCCTGGCTGGCGGGCCTTCATCACGTAGAACACGGTGCCGGCGACAATAATAAGGTCAGACAGGGCGGTCGCGGCAAGCCAAACCTGTGTAATGCATATGATTTCAACGTCTGCTGGAAGGAAGATTCAACTGACCACCGGAGGGCGCAATGTATTGAAATCCAACCGCGAGAAATTTGCAACGCGGCCTATGTCTACGCCAGTCCATATCCCGGCTCCCAGCTGGACGGCGGTGACCTGTGCACATGTGAGTACGCACGGCAGCTATTGAAGGAGAAACAATTCGCGTACGATGGTAATCACAGCGGGAACGACGAGAGCCCCTGCTCCAATTATGTAGATCCGCCAGGCAAAGAATAGCTGGCCTACGCTGGCAACTGGATGAAAAATTTCAGTAGTGAGTTCGGTTCATCGCTGGACATCATACTTAGGGAACCCAAGACCGGGACACTGAAGAACGACCAGCCGACTTCATCAAGAGTTTCATAGTTCCCCCACTCAGACCCGAAGATGCGAATTGTATCATGGGTGTCCCCAAGCGTCTGCAAAATTTCGGCAACGACCACGAAAGCGACGAGACATTTGGAGATATTTCGGTCTATGGGAAACGCTAGGAAGTAGATATCTAGGCGGAAGTCAATTTGAATATAATGCGTCGTGGACTGGGTTAATGGGTTAAAACGCACAGACTTGTACAGTGAGAGTCCCAAGGAGTGCCCAGTTCATTACAGTGCCGACAAACTGAATAGCGGGGTTAGAACGACATTCTGAGCGAGATCAGAAAATTGCGCGCCAAAGGAATCGTCCTGTACCAACGTTCTCAACCATGTGAGAGAATAAACGAAAAGGCACACTCACAGCTGCCCTGCTGGACCCACTGGACTCGGAAGCGACATGATGGAGGGAGGCAAAGCTGCACAGTGGCCAGCCGTCAGGTTCTTTATATGTAATGCCTCCTTGCCAGATATATAAAGGCCCCCACAGCCCAACAGTCAATGAAACGGCCCGCATCTTCGTTGGGTTGGATCTTTTCTCACCAACAATCATGAGTAGATTCTCGAGCGACGCGACGCGGATTCATTAACCACCAAAGTGCACGATCAAAATCTCCAGCGCAAAGTTTACTAGAAACAACCCAGTGATATATGATATATCGTGCGTTGGGAGTGGATAGCAGAGTCTAGTGAGCTCGAGGGCTTTTTCCGTCCGTATCCACGCTCGAGATCATCCTACTCCACTGTGCCGCGACTCCGAGGAGGATCTATTGTTCGTCGTCGGCGGAGAGCCTAGGTGCCGTAAATCGAGGCAGTGTGTTTTGAGTCAGAACCTTGCGCTCAGGCTATAATCTAGCAGCAAGCCAGATATTGTGGCAGAGAAATTATTGAGTCCAGCAGCTCAATGCCCAAGCGCATGAGTTGGGTTCTAGCCATTGTGAAACCATCGGCGGGGACTTCTACTGTTCCTAGGATCCTCGGGAATTTCAGACACCATGTGCGAAAAAAAGACCAGGCAGTGCCACTTCCATTGACCAAACGTCCGCAATCCCCGGCCATCAGAGGGAGTTTTTGAGACGGAAGGTCCGGACAAGCTGAACCAAAGTCTTTGGACTTGCCTTCCTTGGTCCCCACTTGACAATGATTGTTCCTTGGGCCATTCCAGCGCGCGCAGTGGCGGATGGCCATGCCGCAGCACGACTCTGCCGCCTCCTTAGGACTCGAGTCGTACTTCGGTTGGAATGCGCTGGTTGGTCTGGTCAACGTTGACAAGGCCGTACTTCACTCAGAAGGACTTGATGTGCGACAGCCTTTAGCGCGACAACTGTCGGCAAGTTGGCGCCTTATTTCCATGGCTTGTATGCATGCTCAGGCTCCGTCAGGGCTCCGTATCTTCTACCCTTGAATATCGAATCCGGTCCGACTGCTTCACTCCCACCTCACGTTTTCAACTCATCTGCGGATTGATGCATTAGGGTTCGCAAAAAATTTGCTGGGGCAGTAGTTGCATGAACCACTAGCAGCGTGTTCCACCGTTCAATCAAACGGCTTGACCTCACGGTTGAATTTGTTCAAGTATCCGCACATTTACAAAACCGCGACGGCTAGTCAACTTGAACGGTTCATGAACTTTTCAAGAAGAGCTGTTTCTTGCTCTATTTTCTGATTTGAACCAAATTTTCGAGTCGGATTAGGTTTACTTGCTCTGGAAAGCGGAGGAACACGTACCGTCAACTTGGCCTTCACCAAACTTATAGCTTTATTTCGCTTTTTTTCTGCCTCTTCTAGCTGGAGCTGACATGTCACAATGTCAGTGAGAGACTCCGGCTCCATGTATGTACGACGCACAATTAGAGTCCGGGCATCCATTGGCTCATCCTCGGAGTCCGATTGGGAACCCGGAGCGCGATGCGGTCTGGCCCTCTTAGCTTTCTTGTGACGAGAAGAACCGAATGCCGACTCCGAGTCCTCGTCTTCCTGTCCCGAGGCAAGCACGTTAGTAACTCCGGCTCCCGAGCCAATGTAGGACTTGCCCTTGAATTATGCAGGCGCCGTTTTGAGCGACCCAGGGATACAGTGAGTGTTTGGAACCTAAACTCCAAACAAACCCAAGGAGCTGCTTCCTCGTCGATCAAGTCAACTACAAAATGGCTGGTTGAGGGATCGTCGGATGGCTCCTTCTGCACTCCGCCTTTGAAGCGGCGAATTTCCAGCCGGATATAGCCTGAACATGGCGTAAGGGCAGGCAAACTGTAAGAAGTCACGAACTCCGCACCCCCTTGAGATGCCCGTAGCATACTATACTGCATGAATGGAAAATCTAACCCGTCCAAGAAGATCGTCAGCAGAGCTTTCACAATTGATACAGTGGTTTAAACAGACTCAATTTGTTCTTCGACGTGCCGCTTTGCGTTCGTCTCTTTTCCTCCTCCATATAGAAAAAAGTGGTTTTCTCTTCCCCTTTGTTAGAGAAGGGGACAAATAGTTCGCACTGAACATTCAATGGCTGGTCGGTAGAACGCCAACGAGCATAGAATCCCTTGCAACAGTGAATTGCGGATGTTCAGCTCCATCGAACTCACCATTTGATTTTCAACTTCTATGTTTGCGAAGATCTATATAGATCGATGAATATGGAGATATTGAAGACACAGAGGGCACTGAAGTCCTACTTTGCCAGTCTGGGCATCCTCTTCCGGATTCAAATGGGGGAGAATTCGTCCGGAACTGTCTTCCAAGAAGAATTCAATTCCTCCATTGGAAAGCATGGCAGTAGTCACTTGAAGGTGTTTATGGAAGTGGCCAAGTCGCGAGGAGATCAAAGGAGCAAACACTGTTGGAAACTGTGCTTCGTGAGAACATCCTCGTGACGGGTTGAAAATTCAACCGCTTGCAACTCAACTGGCAGAACTCCAATTCCGTGAAAGATTTGACTTTGTGATCTGGTTGGGTCACCTCCTTCCTTGACACCCCTCCAACGATCCTTCCCCTATCGGCGACATCAAATTCACATAAATTGGTGTAACTGAAACAGTCCCCGAGTGCGAGTCGCTGAAGCGAGATTGAAAATTACCAGAATTTGTAATACGACGCTCAAAAGACCACGAGTAGCGAAAAAGGTTTGACGCGCGGGAAAGGCTTTTATAGCGCGCTAAAGCAGGAATTCGATGTTTGTCCCAATCATCTAGTGAACCTGAATAATTTTGCTACTTCTGGCAATTTAACCCAGCCGGTGTCGACATTTATGGTATAAGATCATCGAGTGGCGCGAAGCCTGTCGAATCCCTTGTTTACCTAGTCGCCCCCACTATCCTTAATTTTTCTGCGCTGGCGGAGGCGCTTGGGAGCACCTGTCCAAGCATGAAATCAGTCTAGATGAGATGGAAACTGTCAGGTTGACCTATGTCGTCTCTTCCGAAGGGAACCAAAAAATAAGACGCGGCCTTCATCGCCGCTACATCGTCCGATGTCGGATATTCGACGCGCTCCGCGACCCTTATAGTAAAGCCGTCGTTTGACATCTCCATCGCGACGGCGAAAAAGGAAGGAGGCAGAAAGCACGAGTCATGAAAGTCCAGTGCCACGACCTTACCGCCTGGGAGCTCCTTGAAATTTTCGGGGTTTATAAAGCAAGGGCAAAGGTAGAGACCATCGCTGGCATCGGCCACTAAGTTAACCCGCCGAGGGTCACCCTTACACTTGAGGATCTACCACGGCCGTAAGTCATCTAAGTTGCTGGTAACTCTTGCTCCCCTACTCCGTTTACATGTTCATTCAGCTCATCGACCGTCTTGTACTTGAAAGGGGACGATTGGTTGACAAAGAAGCCGTGTACAACGGAACCTCCACCGACGTGTCCGGGAGCAGAGCTCGGCCCTCGGACGCTGATAAGCGTCTGAACGGCCCGTGCTAAAAGCTCGACGCTTTCCTTGGTGCAGTCTAGGGCGTTCACGTATTCCATAACGATAAATACGATGGGCCAGTTGAGGATTGTCTTGGGGGTGGTGATTGAAAAGGCATCGTAGACCCGAGGAGCCCGCACAGTGTCGTCTAGAGTGGATTCAAGACTCTTTGCGACCCAGTCTTGGGTTAGCGCCTCGTCTGAGGTGACGTTCGCGCCATACTTAACCCAGGCGATGGGCTTGCCAGACTGATTGTGCAGAGAGTTCCGTAGCTCAGTCCAGCCTTGCTGCATATGACTATGATGCCGTCGCGAGACGGTAGACCGTTGTTGGCAAGAAAGCCGAATTCAGATGGTGGCACGGTGACTATAACAGAAGGCATCAGTCATGGAACAGACTAAGGGAAACAGTCTGAGTCTCTTATAAACAGACGATACGGCAAATTTACTCATGCCTTGTATAGTGTAAGGCGTGAAGTCAAGCATCGTACTTTGAGCGATAAGGGGCAAGGATTCCACGAGGATTCAGTGTGGTTGCGGCAACGAGAAGGGTTATAGGGGCTGTCACGATTCGTCACATCATCAGCGTGTCGCGTGAAATCTCCACAAGCAGATGCAAATTGAAACCATCTTGCACCGCATTCTCGTGGTTTCTTTCTTCTCCTTCGTAAATCTGCATATCTTGACAAAAACGCGCCGGTGTATTGCTGCCATTTCTATCAACATATAGGCTTTCTCCCTTTGAAATCTTCCACCTTCGATACCTGCGGCCAAGAGAATGTCCTGCTACCTGGTCACTTCTCTTTCTCCCGGATGCAGCCTCCCTTACTGCTCAAATTGTCGAGCCAATCCGCGGAATACGCCTCCGTAAATGAGTATGGACTGTTACTCCCTCCGTAGCTTGACAAGGATCCTGGCTGCCCGATGCCGTAGATCTCTCCCAAATTCTCTCTGGAATCCACCTCAAGATACATTTGCGGCCGTCGCGACGCTTTCCTGCCCGATTGCTCATTCTGGATGCAATCAGTCATATCATTTGATGAAGCGGTCCCGCTTGTCTTGACTCACGGGCACACTATAAAAGCCCCAGGTCTCAAATATTCGTCCTCCAATTCCTTTCCTCTCCCTTCATGTCTGTCGCTGTGGCATATACCGCATTCGAGCACGAGCAGTCTGAGGCCTTGAAAAAACAGTTAGTCTTCGCCAAGCGTATTCTCAAGGACGCACTCGATATCGAGGTAAATTACCAACTTCCACCTAATCAACTGTGCTCATTAATTGTAGGTGGAGTCGCTCGAGCCCATCGCGCGCGGCTACAACAACAAGGTGTATCTCTTGAAGACCCTCCCCTCAAATCGCGCCTCAGATGCCACGTCCCGTCCGCTGCAGCCTGGCTGCCTACCCTTTCCTGCAACGACACCTGATGCTCTCATTTTCCGCACCGTCCGCAACAATTCGCAAACGCCGGCTGCTCGTAAGGTCTTGAATTCAGTCGCAGCGATGCAGCTTGTGCGTGAGAGTACCGACATCCCCATCGCGCCCCTGTATGCGTACGACGTGAGCGCCGAGGACGCTTGGATGGTCGAAGGGAAGCTGCCCGGCGTCCCGATGGATGAGGCGTGGCATACCGCCGACACAGACACGCGTCTACGCATGCTCGAATCCCTTGCGGAGGTCTTTGCTGTTCGTTCATCACTTCGGCCAGGAAACATGGACTGACCCACCCGAACAGAAACTTAAAGCCATGCCTAACCCCGGCGGTCCGGGATCACGCTTTGGCGGCCTCGGATATGACGCGGAGGGTAAGATCGTGCTTGGCCCAACTTGCCTGGCCTACGACGAGGGGCCATTTGCCACTGCGAAAGATCATTACAAGGCCTGGATCGGCGGGCAGTGGGAAGACGCCAAAAGGAACGCCCGCGCTGACGGGTGGAAGGTGGATGGGCTCCACGAGCGCATCGAGAAATTTGTGCGTGAGGGCTTAGATTCCGCTCTCCACTGCCTCGACGGCTGTGACCCCGTGTTTATTCACGCGGACTTTGGTCTGTCTCTTTGGCACCGTCGAACCTGGCTACATCTCATCCACGTCTTGCTAGGTCTCATGAACACGCTCGTCTCCGAGACCGATCCGCATGTAATCACTGGATTATTGGACTTCGAATGGAGCCATTTTGGACCTCAATCAGACGAATATTTCGTTCGTCTCGTCAATCGTTACAATGTTTTCTTTGCTTACGATGACTTTTAGCTTTCTAGCCCTGGACCTGGAATGATATATGGCGGACCACATGACCAGAAGCCCGACTCGCCGACAGGGAAAACGACGCTCAATGTAAGCCTTTCCTAACCCATCGAGTTTAGCGACGACTGAACCGCCGCAGCTTCTCTGCGGGACGATCCCAGCCAACCTGGATCCGAGTCTTGGGGCCGCCTTCCTTACGTACAAAATGGACGGCTTCCTGAAAGCGCGCAATGTGGGGACATTCTCTACTATCCCTAATTTTAAGGACATTGCGCGGCTGTATTGGTTTGGTGAATATATGGTACGTACTTGCACATCGCCAGTTTGCCGGCTCTTCTTTGGTGCACCGTGTGACTGACAGACACGATGTTCTACAGCGCCCGTGGTTCTTTCACGAGAATGTGAAGCTTCCAGAGGAAAAGATGCAGAAGACGAAGGCGAAGAGTGCGATTTGTTTCGATAAGGACCTGCAATTCTGGGGTTATTAGGGAGTGATTTTTGAAGCGTCAACTGCCGTGGCGAGACGATATCCTCCTCCTACCGTGCGTACCTAATGTGACTTTGATGGTGCCACGAAATTTGCCTTGACAATTAATTTTACGTCGAAAATTTGAGTCTCGGAGTGAGCCACGCCGATCCTCAAGATAGCATCAGTGCGCGGGGCCTATCCGACCAACTCCTGGAACGTCGGAGGTTTAGATACAGTAGAATCATGCAGCTGCCCCCTGCTGGCCCTTTCCTTTCATGTCGGGCGGAGCAAGCGATGTCAACTTCATGCGACACGGTTTTCTAGCAAGACAGCGCCGGCAACTGATCAAGACGGCGGTAATTCGGCCGCTAAAGTGTTCCGTCATCGGCGATGCGAACAGGATACATTGTTGGGTAGAAATACAGTGCGTAGATTAGGGGACAAATATGATACACGTATAGTACGGGAGACGGATGGCCGTGGTCTTCAGGTGATGATAGAACTGCGTGCATGTGCAGCTTCTTGCTCGATTTTCATCGCGTGGTCGCCTGGAAATCACGTCAAGCACAAGACAGAAGCGGCGGGAAAAAAAAACGCACCTGACAGCGGGAAAAAAGCGCTCAATGTCTTCATGGCGTTGAGGATAACCTCTAGCTCCTGCTCAATGACCGAGGTCGCGTACATCATCGTCGTTTCGATCTGCTGCCCTGCAATGCCCATCATGCGGACGTAGGTCCGTGCGGTAGTCGACCAGCATGCCTGGAGCCTTCAGGTAAGCATCGACGTTCTCAAGACGTGAGAACACCACGTACGGTGAGAATTGGGTCCAGATACTCGTAATCGCCGTCGTTCAGCTGCCGAATGAGTGCGAGGATCGAGTTCCCAGCGTGCAGGGTCTCGCCACCGAGGGCGTCTTTGTACAGATGCAGTGTTGCGACATGCATCATTGTGTGCACGGCAAACAGATCCACGTCGATCAATGGGGCCTGCGTGCGCCACGCCTCGTATCCCACAAAAGCCGGCAGGTAAAGCGCGAACCGCTGCAGTGCGAGCTCCGCGGAGTGGTGGTCCGCCCAGTACGCGTCGCTTTTCTTCGTCGCTGGAAAACGGAACAACGGTGAATTTCTACGCCGATACCGGATGGTGGGCCATGCGTACCGGAGGCGAGGCGGTACGTGCGCTCGTAAAGCGCTGCGGCCTTCGCGCGCAGCGCCGGCATAAACATCGCGTCCGTCTCGAGGCTGAGCATCGGCTGGTGCTCAAACAACCCGCTGATGGTGTTCGTATTAGGCCCGGAGAGGACGGGCTGCTTGAGTGTGCATTAGCACGATATTTTGGAATTATGGAATAGAAACGACGCACCCCATCGCGCTCCGAGTCCATCGTCGAGGTGGGCCATGGGGTCTTGATCCACACCTGGGGGCAGTCGCCATCTGGGAGAGCCACAGGAAGCCCACTCGCGACAGACCAGCACCGATCGACCATAAAGACCTGCCAGAATGCTGAGATGCGGCCCGCAACCTCCGCGCGATCGCGTGCAGGGGGGATGGGTATCGGAGTTATCTCCTCGCCGTACAAAAGCTGTGGGTCATCTCCCAGCTTTGGGGGGCGGATTTGGTGTAGGCCGAGCCCGACGGCGAGGCGGGCGGCGGAAAAGGAGTGGCAGTAACCCTCTAGCGCCCGGCAGTTGATGTAGAGGTACACCGCTAGGAGACACGACGCCTGAACGACGTCAACCAAACGGTCTGAGTTGTCGAGCGCGACGGTGATCTCGTGCAGCGCGCGCGTGAAGAAGACGGGCTCGATCTCGGAGCAGTAGTGCGAACGCGCGAAATGGCACGCGAGGAGGTAGATCGCGTTCATGAGTGCGGGATGTGGCTCGAAGCCGAATTGGGTGGTGTTGGATAAAGAGAACCGTTCCATTGGTCCGTCAAACCAACATTGGTGACGGTGCGCCATGAAGATGTCCAATCTGTGAGAAGAGTGAGTACTGCACGCCCCACGTCGGCGCTAAGACAAAACGTACAGGATCTTCTTGCTCTCGTACGGTAAAGGGTCTTTCGTATTCCACTGCGGCATGTAGGGATATTCAGACGATGAGGGGAGGTTGGAGAACGGGGACATCTCCAAAAAGGGATGCACAGTTTGGTCGGGGTCATCTGGGTCCCTCATCATGCTCCGGTCCAATTCCAAGCTGGGGGTGCCGAATCCGGACGCGCCGCCGTACAGCGAAGAGGAGGAGGAGGAATTGGACCATGTGTAGTTCTCGAACAAGTCTTCGAAATTACCGAGAAAGTCGGTGTCGATCAGAGGTATGCTGGAGGACGACGCGTATGTAGAGGCATTGTCGAGGAGCGAGGGCAGTGCGGTGATCTCGGGGGATGAATGCTGTGTGAGAGGGAGTCCGAGCGAACTTGAATCTGAGCTCGAAGGGGACGTTGCGCCGGCGCAATCGGACTCGAGCTCTCGCAGACGCTGCTCTAGAACGGAGAGTTTCTCCTTGAGTTTCTGGGTGCGGCTCTTCTGTTTCTTGTCGTCGTACTCGCACTCTTCGTCCCGGTTCATTTTGATGCACTGGTTGCATACTGGCCGCGTACCGTCGCATTTCTAACATAGTTGGTAAATCGACGAAAATTTATAAGCGCGATCCACACACAAGTTTACGCTTTCTGGGAACCGCATAAATATATTTCTCGAATGTAGCGGTGGGGAATACATACCGGCAGCACAAACAGGCCGAACCGCGTTGGAGGGGAGAGGCAGCAGAGGATTTTCGAGTCGGCATTGATGTCGAGAAGGGGGGTATAGAGGGGAAAGCTATGCCGCGAAAGCATCTGAGTGGATCTGGTTTTAAGGGTCCGGGATTTGCGTACACTCGTTTTGATCTCAACAATCACAACTCCATTGAGAAAAAAGTATCCATTCAGTTCACGATTCGAACATCAGACCATCCTATTATCTATTATCCTATCCAGGTACCGCCGTACGACCGCCGTAAAAAAGAATCTAAAAGTGAAAATGGGAACGGACCCACGCAGCTCACCCTCGCGGATACAATACTGAAAATCCCGGGCCGACCATGCGGGACTTATCTGCATCGTTTCAGCCTCCGACTACTAGGCGAGACACCAAGGAAACTTGTTGTACCATCTACATACATACAGTACTCATCTATTGTTTCCCGACGAATATCTTGCGGAGGTTGTCCCAGACGACCGTAGGAGATTGGGCAGCGTCGATGCCATGCCAAAGGCCCTTTCTCTTGTAGTACTCTACGACGGGGCCCGTTTGGGAATGGAACGAGCTCAACCGTTTCGTCAAGGTCTCTACATTATCATCCGACCGTTGAATAAGTGGTTCGCCGGTGACATCGTCCACCATCGACTTCTTTGGCGGACTTGGAGAAGGGTCAGCAGACACGTTCCACAGGGAGGAAGTGCGGCACGCACTGGAACTCGCGGTGGTATGTTCTCCCACTCGCAGGGTGAATGAGACGGCCCGTAATACGCGAAATGAGGAGCTGATCATCTATCTGCAATTGGACGACCGAATTCAGCGTTTCCTTGCGGGCCTCAAGCATGCCGTCCAGCTTCTGGGCTTGTGGTACGGTTCGGGGAAAGCCATCCAAAACGAACCTGGAACGCCACTCGCCGGTTAACCAACAAACCGACATGACACGTCAGCTGAAAACGGTAAAAACGCACCCATTCTTGCAGTCCTTGTTGTTTTCCAGCTGGTCCTTGATCATCCCGACCATAATATCATCCGAGACGAGGCCTCCCGCATCCATGATCTTTTTGGCGGCCACACCGAGCGGGGTTTTCTGGTTAACTTGCTCCCGGAGCATGTCTCCAGTAGCGAGGTGGCAGACGCAAAATTCATCCCTTATCCGGGGGGCCTGGGTACCCTTGCCTAGCCAGCCGAGAGCTCAACAAACGAAACGACTGGCGTCTCTGCGACCCACGTACCGGCGCCAGGGGGGCCCATTAAGATTGTGCGCAGTTGGACTGCAGGCGTCGGCGCGGCGGCCTTCGTCTTGGCCTCAAGAGCGGAGATTTTGTCAGAGAGCTTTGCGACGAGACCCTTTAGGTATTCTAGCTCTTCAGACGCGCCCATTGCTACGAGAGACGACGAGCACAAGATTTTCGGTGGCGGGCGAAAGCGGGATTGGGGCACGTGCTTACGCCGAGTCGGAGTTTAAATTTACCGTGGAGTTTGATTTCATTTCTAAGGAGTCAGCAACTTGAACTGGAAACCTATCTCTCCAGCTTTACCTTAAAAGCGGGTGGGCTGAGGATCTTCGTTGATTTGCCAACTCTAACAAGTCCGATCCGACAGTCCCCCGCCGAGATGCCGGGTAACGAGGAGCTCACCTCAGGTGTATATGGCATGTTGGAGATGTCGAAGCGTCGGATTCGAATGGTAAGTATGACCCCACGCTAGACTCATTTTTCTCCTGGCGGATAGCTGCTTCCCGACCACCGTATGCTCGGTCGCCGCAGACGAGATTCTCAGATTAACGACTAACGTCATGGTTGTGGACTTTTGGAACGTGGTAGTCAAGATTGTCTCGAGGCTGATCTGGAGCAATCCGGGGCATGTCATGTTCTGACGGAGCTACCTAATATATTTCGGCCTCGCTCGCATCAAATGACACCTCGCAAGTTTTCTATCCGGACCACCTGCTATGCTTCTCTGTTCTTGCCGTCCTCGCTCTGAAGAACTTCTGAAGATCCAGTTGATTTCACAACCGCTTTGCCGATTATCTGGTCGTTTTGTATTCCCCCGTCGCATTCTTTTCTCAAAATCCAAACTACCGCAGGATACGTATCTCCGTAAGGGGATTTAAACGCAACGTCGCAACTAGTACGTCGCAACTATATACTACAGCTAGAATGCATAGTTTCTCATGGAAATCCACGATGTCTCCGCCGTACATTCTTTCGGCAGATTGATGTGCGCAGTGGTACGCTCGAATGCGTGTCAAATTTTGCGAAAATTTACCATGCAATCGATGTCCTACGCACGCTTTTTTCTGCAAGGGCCTCGTTATATGCCGGTTATCGTCGTTCCCGATCCCGAGATCAGGATCTTCTCCGTGACAATGGTATGTAGTGCCACTGACAAGACAACTAAACCCCAGGAACGCCTGAGAAGCCGCTACAGTGCCGCTACCCCATCGAACTGCCGACGTCGCGCCGACTACCCCCAATCGCGCTTTTGTGCGCATTAGAACGCCGGCGCTGAGCGTTGTTACGCCCCGCGGAGCCGTCGCACCTTAAGTATCCCCGCGCGCCAGAAGCATAACGTCGCGTCGTTCGACCACGCGTTTCACAAGGGCCGCCGCATGGAACAACATATCTCGTCCTTCTCGAGTTAATCCAAAAATTGACACCACTTCCCTGTCAAAAGTTTCCTGGCGCGCGTTTCATGGACCGCCAAGGACCGCCATCCCCTCCTCAGATTTCGTCATTTCCCACCGCACTTACTTGTGAACAGGGCTAAGGCACTCTTAAAATTGCGAGCGGGGCCCGGATAGAGGCGCTCAAGGTACGCTGTGGTTGAAAGTCGCGTCACGATGATCGGCTGGGTTTCTGTGTCCGAGGACCCCACGCAAGCCAGGACTCCTGTTCCGCCACTTACACGCACACGCATGTAAATGACCTGCGGCCTGAGGTGCCTCTATGGTCACCATCGCATCGTACCCGAGGTGCCTACATCCTACCTCATTAATTCAACAAGACTAATTCAATTTCAACCACACGAGCAAATTGAACTCTGCCAACATTCGGACCGTTTCCCTTCGCATCAAGAACAAATATGTTTCCAAGGTCTTTCAATGGAGGACACTGGTATATCAGTGGCGGTGAGAACAACGATCACATCAGTTCAACTACCTGACTCTCTTTGACTCTGTTTACCTCGACCTCGACAGCGTCTTCTGACCGACATCGACCGTTGCTCGACATCCCCGTGAACTGTGAAGATACAGAGTGATCCTGATGCATCGTATTCAGTCATCCTTTCGTCCAATTTTTGTTGTATCCTGTAAAAGGTGGGTGCGGTGTTCATGCTTGTAGAATCTACTTTCTGTGGGTCCCAGGTGAACCTACATGCGCCTTCCAGTAAGAGTCAGCGATCTAGAACCGGCGAAGGCAAGTTGCGCGAACTGGGGCGACCGCTTTTTGGGAGAACTATTACCTTTGGGAGAGAGGACTCTACAGTGTTCCCTGGACTCTTCCGCATGGGGCCGAGAAATTCCAAGTCCTGTTAATTTCGAGACAGTCAACGATTGTGTCCCCCTCGACAAATGTCGTTATGTTTGATGTTCAAGGTGGCTGGTGTATGTCAACAAGGGACTCCGACGACATCTTCTATCATCCACAGAAACTTCGGAGTAAATGATTAGCTTTTTACCTTCACTCTTTTAGAGTACGTCCTAGGAATGGGCCTCTGATTCGCTAAAAAACGTGCGTTCATCTGAAAGGCAAAGAAAGGTATCGGTTTCCTGGGAACATAATTCACCATGCAGTTGGAGCAAATCTCTCCGCTGGGAGTTCTGAGTCATTAGTATAACAAGTACGCCTCCGAGGTGCATTTAGTATAAGCCCCCCCCCCTCATTCCTCCTAGAAAATTGGAAGTAAAACTGACAGTCGACACGACCTTTCAATGATTAATTAGAAGGGTGGAAAAACAAGTTTTCTTTGATAATGAGAATGTCGTTGGATTATCTGGCTGAAAAAGCTGGAAATCAGTGACTGACACGAGTGTAGGGATCAATATCAATCAATGATCGCGCCGCGGCCGAACATTTCCGCCGACCTTGACGGAAGGCTGTTATGCTACGTATCCCTCGACCTCATAAGCCTCGCCGACCCCTTCAATCCGGATATCCTGGTATTAAAGGTAAACCATAGGTTGTGCGACCCGAAAAGACTTTTGAAAGGACTTTAGGAATCGAATTGAGGCCGTCCCCGTTATACCGCCGTCGCGAGCCGTTTTGCTACCCCCTAACGTCTACTTTTGAAATACCATGGGAGACGAAGTGGAACCAACGTTGGCTAGACTTGAGGCCGAAATCTGGAATCAAGAGTCGACCAAAACTGCTCTCCTTGAGCAGCTTGCCTCATTAGAGTCCTCTCTGGCTCATTTGAGGGCGAAATATGGCATAATCAAAAACCGTACAGCCCTCATCGGAATCCTTCCAAACGAAATACTGGCGAAGATATTCGAGCTCGGCAGGGATTTAAATCGGCCGGGAGGCGATCACTTCGAAATCGTTGTGTCGCATGTCAGTCACTTGTGGAGGCAAGTGGCTATCAGAGCGCCGTCCCTGTGGAATATTCTCGAGATTGCACCTCATACGTCTGGCTCACTCGCAACTTACTTGGATCGCGCAAAAGTAAGTTCCACCTACCAGGCGCCGGCGCCCAGTTTCCCGTTCACTAGCACCATCCGTAGGCATGCAGTCTTGAGCTCCGTTTCAATTTCATAGAAGAAATATGGGTCCCAGATCAATCTGTTTGGGATTCAATTCTTCCCACTGTTGACCGGTGGCGCTCTTTGGTGATATCCACCGGTATTCATGATGCAGGGTTGTATACGACGCTGGCTCATCTGGAACCTTTTCGTGCATCTATTCTTGAAGAGATCACGATTAGTATCGTACTAAATGGTACCACGCGGGCCGTCTCAGCTCTTTCGAGATCCCACAATTATCCCCACTGTTTTCACGCAGGAGCCCCCATGCTCCGAACATTGCGCCTGGAGGGATCATATCTATCATCCAATTGGCCTCCTCTCACACATTTGTCGACACTTTTTCTCCATCAGCTTCGTAGATCCACGCGTCCAAGCTGGGGAAAATTTCGCGACCTCCTCCGATCGCCACTGCGGCTATCGCGGCTTTCTATCTATGGCGACGTCGTTTTTGGGAAACGACCCCAACATTTCGAAATCCAAATGCCACATCTACTATCCCTGCGGATTCGCGGGACCGCCCTATTGGGAAATCGCCTTTCGGATCTCCTGCTCGCCATATCGGCGCCGTACCTCACGTCCCTGACCTTACTCGACACCGTATACACCGATCTATAACCATTTCTATCCGGATTCCAACTCTTTCAGTCATTGACGTCGCTTACTCTCTACTGGCCGAATTTCCGAGCGAATACTTATCTCAAGCTATTCGAGACGATGCCCTCAATCACACGCATGACCGTGATGGACCGCAACCCAGAAAAACTTTTGCTGCTCCTCGGTGAGCAGATCACGGGGTCGTCGGAATTTCCGTGCGCCCAGCTTGTGGATTTAGCGCTGTACCCAGGAAATCTGCCCATAGCATGGATCGAGACCATGATAAGCAACCGCTCCGCACGTGCGCCGCTGCCGCTCTTGCGATTGGGCGACGGGGCACCCATACCAAATGTGCATGTACTACCGTTTGATTTTGCAGCGCCGTGGCCTACATGGGCTGAATAGTATTAGGCTTCATGTAGATCTATGTATCGAAGCGATACGTATGTATAACAAAATCGTTTATGTTCTATTCACCCTTGATACGCGGAAGCTCCCCAAGACTACCGTCCGGCGTTGCAGTAGGTTGCGTTTCGTTGCAACTGTTCGAAGTATCGGATTTCTCGGACTCCCCGCACAGCGATGGGGTCTCCGTTCTGCGGCGCTTTCCGAGTGACTGGGAAATCGAAACCTCCGATTCATGGCGGAGTTTGGCAGCGGTTGTGGCCAACACGTCGTAGAGGGCCCTATCGTATCCAACGCATTGCAAGGTATAGCACTGGACACTCCACTGCCCGGAATCGTAGCGCTGCCGTACATTGACCTGGCTGGCATACGAGGCGGTCTGTCCCCCCGGTAGCTTCTGGTTCGCTATACGATCGCAGAACGTCACCTTGACCTACATGAAAAGGGCGTCAAGAGGACATGCCAGGGACGACAATCTAGACGCGACCTGTTCTTCGAGCGAGATCCATTCAGACATTTTCATCTCGTGTCCTGGAAGTAAGCCGGTAACGTAGCGCCCGAAGTATACCCACTTGTGACGTGGTAAGATTTCTTGAGACGGTGGAATAGAACAGCGCATACCTTGTCGCGTTCAACCTCAGCGACCAGCTCGAATACAGTCCCAATGGGCGAAAGATTAAAAGGGTAAAACCAGTACCCGGACTGGCAAGGAGATGCGACACGCAGCGGCATGGACATTGGAGGACGGGGGAGGAAATAGAACCTAAAACACTAGGTCATTCCTGACGCGATAAATTCGACAATGCTCACTGCCATGTGCAAGTACTATCCTAGTGTGGGCATTAGCGAGGTTTGAAACAGGCGGTTAGAGGTATTACTCGTGGGAGCGCTCTGACAACTTGCTTGGGCGAACAAAATTCGATGCTAGTCGGAGTAAAATCGGGATCGAAGGAAGAGACGACTGGGTAGAGTTCAGAAATAACCAGCATACGCTGTCGATCCGCTTCAGCCGCTAAAGAGATGGCTTGCGAGTACGATGTTTGAATCTATGGAATACATGACTCGACCTGTCGGTGTCTTGGAAGCGGCAAACTCACTTGGTGGTACAATGACATGCGTTTGGTGTCCGAACGCCCTAGCTGGACGAGAAGCTGGTTCTTCTCCGCATTGCAGATATCCAGTTTCTGTAAAACCGACTTGTACTCGTTGCGCGTGGCCGTAATGACGTCTTGGAGGAATTTTTCGTTCGCTTCAAGACGCCGACCCGTATCGGCAGCCTCGGCCTTGAGGTGTTGTACCAACCTCTTCAATTCACCGTACGTTGGGACGCTGTCTTCCTGCCCCCCAGTTGTCTGAATGCATGTCGCTCCAAGGAAAATTCATAGAGAATAGGTGGGTGTACGGACCTTCAAATTATCCAGCTCTTGCTTGACCTCTTTGTATCTAAAACCCCAGAATTCAACCAGTTCCGCGGTCAGATCAGAATTCAACATGATTTCTGGCGTCGTCGTGGACATGGTGGTTAAGAAAAAAACTTGGATAATTGTTGGACAAGAATCGAGGGCGCTCCATCTTTTTTCATTCCCTGCCGGAAGCGAAGTGTAATTGATTCATGCAGCCCTTGAGAATGTAATCACAGATTTGATTTGATGAGCCTCGTGGCCGTCTAAACGGATTCAAAGCCCCCCGTATACTCCCTCTCCACCTTTGAAACCCGAACTTGGTACTGCATATACCACTCATTTTTACCCTTCTTCTGTGCGAGAAGATGGTCCAGGTTTGCTTTCCAGGCCATGATGCTGCTTTCGTCTTTCCAATATGAGATCGTGATGCCGGATCGTATCTGGATGGAGCTGCCAGCTTCAGCAGCCGCGTCTGTAGCCACAAAGTCTAAGACTTGATGCGTGTTTGAGTCCCAAAGAATCCTTGCCTTCGAGAACAGATGACTCGGAGACAGATTCAATGCCGAGAAATCCAGGTTGAGTTCGCGCCAGAGCGTCCATTTGGGCGGACGTTTCCTCATAACCGTCTCCTTCCTGTGCTCTCCTCCTGGAAGTGAAAATCACGGCGTAGTATGGTACTGCAGGCATGAATGAAGGAATGGTGGTTGCCTAAAGGATCGACTCGGACAGAAAGGTTTGATGAGTCACAGGAGCGGAGTCTGAACTTGCCTTCACGGTTGCGCGACGGGGAGAAAAATTATTGATATTGTAAATTCTACATTTTTACAAGAGTGTAGAGAGCTAGCTATCTGAAGCTGCTCGTCAGTCTCCCTCTTTATAAAATTGCGTTGTCCGAAGCCTTCAAACTCCGCCAGGAGATCACCGCGGTTTGGCGCCGGAGGACGTGGAACACGTAGACTGCCACGACGACGGCGACGAATCTAGGGGCTTCGCCACGTTGAAAAGCTTTTGAAATTAAAGGCGCGAACTCTAACCTTTAGCAATGGGACAAAAATAATTTGCCCATCTCTGGTGGCTCTCACTGAGTCTCTGTGGTTTCGTTTCGCAAGAGTCAGCGCACTGATCATGTTCAAGACTCGGGCTTCGCGCCCCCGGCGCGCTCTTGTAACACTCGAATCCAGCCCATGAGTCGTGTAAGCTCTATTCGGGTCCGACTTCCCACGTCACGACGCCCGACTTGACACGGATGACTGCGAGGGGTAATCAGGTGCAAGTAGAAGACGAAAGGACATACACTTGTACTGGATGACAGTGTTGGGCGGAAGCACCAGCGTGCCGACCAGACAGAGTTCTTGTTTGTAAGCGCGATAGCGGACGCAGGGGCCCAGGAGCATGGAACATAAGTGCAAGCTTGATTACTTCGCCAGAAACTGTTGATGCTGATTCGGCGAAGGTAACCATCGCGCCTGATGACGATCGAGCGACGGCGGTAGCACCGACCGGAGCTACAATAACGGCGCTGGTGCTGCTGGTAGTCGTTTGTGTGAGAGGAAGGGCCGTGGCAGGTGTCCAGTTGCCCATTTGCGAGATTGAGCCCGCGAGCTTGAGCACTTGTCCCTCGGAAGTACTTGCTGCTGGAGAGCTCCTGGCCGCAGAACTGCTCGATATGTAGTAATGCCACTACTCGACGCTTTCGAGATACTGGCAGACGAAACGAAGCACTGCTACCCAATGTCGCTATGAAACGATCTCATCAAAACATGGGCGCATTTCTGTAGAAATCGTCCCACCGAAACGATGGCCAGGGCATCATGGGCGGCGACAGAGGCGGAAACGTCCCTGCGGACGATACCGCATAAGACGGCCTGGTGCAGACAGTGGGATCCGCGATAGTCACATCGCAGTAGATTCCCTGCGGCAACGGCGTCTTCCACTGCGCGTTCGTCGAGGTGGACCCGTCGTTGTTGATGATCAAGAACCCGATCGCGCTCCGTCCGAACGCTGAGAACGTGTTGTATCAGAAGAGTGGATGTGGCATGGAGCAAGCGGATGCACGGATTTGTTGGGTTGGACGTATCCAAACCCAGCAGGACCAAGAAAGGAGGTGCACGGCAGCGACGCTGTCCCAGGACCATTCAAACAGCTGAGATCGGTTAGTTGCGAGCCGAACAACACAGTAATGCCGCACCTTGACAATGTGTGCTTTCGAAGGAGACAGTCTACCGTCAGTGACGGAAGCACAGACACTGTCAAGAGATGGAACACAAGGGTATAAAACAGGATAATCATCGTGGTAGGAGAGGAGAATGGACCTGTCTTTCGGGCTTAATACAGGAGCTCAAAAGTGGAAGGCTCGGACGGGCTGCATTTTTAGCGCGGGAGATGTGAATTCTTGCAATTCCGTCGAACTCAAGGCTGCTATCTGGAAGCGGAGGTAGAGCTGCCCGTCCCGTACAAATTAGGCCTCCATTCACTTCATTTCTTGGAGCTATTGAAGACAGGGAGGATTGCGAGAGACAGGAACATGAAACATTGGAAGAAGAGCTCAAAGATGACATAACCATCAATGTTGGTGCGCACAAACATTTCCTAAAAAGTTACAACTTCCTCGTACAAACTTTACAATAATACTTACACGGCCAAGACTTCCCCATGTTTTTCCCTTTCATCGTCAAAAACAGAGCCGATGGTGATCCTCCTCTCGGTGGTGACTCGCAAAGTCGGCGCGGAACTTTGGAACACAAGATCCGTCGTGTGGCTTGGGTTCCTGGAACCGGCTACAGCTTCGTGTCCGATGTATGCACGCGAGTTCAAGATCTATAAGAAGTTGAGCTATGTAGTATTCGATCAACGCGGGGTGAGAGAATTCACTGACCAACATGATGCTGTTGGAGTACACTTTGGACAGCCAGATGCAGACCCCCAGGTGGTAGTTATTTCCGTTGTATTTGATAAAGATGCTCAGATCGACGAGTGCGAACAGTGCACACGCCAGCCCAGTTTCAACGGTGACCTAGAATAACGGGTGTCAGTCTCGAGGTGTTTACGGTGCGACTCGCGTCGGACACCAACTTTAACTATCCGAGTAACCAAGGCGCGAGTATGGCGGAATCCGGGCTGCCTGGCCTTCATCACGTAGAACGCAGTGCCGGCGACGATAACCACGTCGGACAAAGCAGTCGCTGCGAGCCAAGCCTGGATAACGTAGGTTGAAATCTGCTGCGACCATCGATTCAAGTTGACAAACCACAGGTGGCCGCAGGTACTGAAATTCCAACGCGGAGAATCTCCCTGCCCGGCATATCAACACACCGGTCCATATGCCTGCACCCAACTGGATGGTGGTAATCTGCGTGGCATAATATAAGTAGGCTGTTCAATTTTGAAGAGGAACGATTTACAATTACGATCACGGCGGGGATGAACAGCGTCCTGTTTCCGAGTATGTAGATCCGCCACGCAAAGAATAGCTGACCGACAGCCGCAACTAAAGTGAAACATCAGGGAAAGGTCCGAAAGTTCAAGAAAGGAACTCCTTACTGAGGGAACCTAATATAGGTACCTGAAGGGAAACATATCAATTGAACGGCTGCCATGATCAGAAAAGTGCGTACACTGAACCACGCCCAGCCAACCTCGTCAAGGAGCGGGTCGTTTCCCCAGCCGGCCCCGAAAATACGCATCGTATCCCGGGAGTCGCCAAGTGTCTGTAAAATTTCGGCCACAACTATAAAAGCGACGAGAAATTTGGATGTTCGTCGGTCCTTCGGGAAAGCTAGGAAGTAAAGATCTGGCCGCCAGTGAATATGTAACACGCATGGGGGGAATTGAGTTTCAACCTACAGACTTGAACAGCAAGGGCTCCTAGAAGCGTCCAGTTCATAACAGTACCAACAAACTGAATGGCCGGTTAGGGCGTCAATCTGGGCAGGACAGAGAAAAATCACAGACGAGCGGAATCGTTCTGGAAAGCCCAACATCAATAGCTAGGTAAGAATGAACAGCACGGAAAACCTACAATTGGCCGACTTGGAAGGACATGGTGGACGATAGGATAGGATAGGATTACCGACGCAAGGTCCCGAATGAGAGACGTCGCATTTCATGGGAGCAGTCAGGTTCTTATCCTCAGGGGCGTTTCGCTTCGCTAAAGATACAGAGATACCGAGAAATTAGTGATCCGAACCATCAGATGATCACCGTTCGCTCAATCTTCTTGAGAAACGGCTCAGACGTCGACTTGACCAGACTTGATCCCTGAAGTCAGCTCCCTGGCCGCCCTGCCGTTTGGTACATCCGGAGGTTTTACAGCGTGTTGCATAAAACATGCAGTACATGTAAAAACGACAAAATCGTATTTTTGTCTGTAATCAAATGCGCGTGCCCAAGATCAGTTGCCGCCACCAGAGATCGGATGTTGCAAATCGTGAGGGAAAAACAGGTGCCTCGGTCACCGGAGCCGGAGGATAAGACTCACTGAGTCATCCTTCAGGATAAATTAAACCCATGCTGGGTTGTAGCCTTGGTTGTAGCTACTCATACATCTGGCCTTGATAATGTACTTTCACTACATCACTACACAACAAGCATGGATGAGCTAACCTCTCTCGACGAGGCCGTAGATCCCCGGCTATCGTGCAGCAGCAGATAATAAGAGAGCACTGTGGTATTGGATAATCTTTCTGCCAAAGCGGGAATCCGATCTTGTCCGACGTGCGTAGTACCCCGGAATCGATGCGGAAATTTTCCTACTTACGACAGCGACAGGGAACGTTTGTAGAAAACACTAGTTGAACAATCACATCAAATTGCGTGAAGATGTGCTGGGGCAGGCTGGCCTCGTGCTACTGGCGGATAAGAATGGATCATTGGATGTTCAATTATCGCCATCCTGATCTACTTCCGTCCGGTTGAATGTAGCAGTTGTCCAGCCATAGCAACGTTTGAGCCGAGCGCCGATCCTGATAGATTGTGAGTATACTTGGGAGCCGGCGAAATTTCAACCACTTACCATCTCAGCAGGATAGGTGTCAAGACGGAGTCGGGATGAGGCTTTGGGCCAGCAAGTATATCAGTAAACCAGAAGCAAAAATAAATTTCAATACTCACCTGGTGGAAAGTAATCGGGCGAGCAGTTTTCGCTGGTGGGTCGAACCGTACAGACGAACCGGCGGTTTGAGAAACGCCAAATCCAATTCGCTTCATAGCCTAGACAGGTACGTTTGAGTTGAGTACGAAAAATGTGGCTGATGCCTCCATAAGAAACGAACCCGTTCAAATTCCGCCCATCGTATTTGTCCCTTTCTGGGCGCTTGCACGGAGTCGTCATTCGTCTCGGCGGGAAAGTCGGGCGCCTCAAGAATACGATGGAAAACCTGAATCTCCGGTAAGCATGCCGTAGTGGAGAGTAGGGATTCCGGTACCTTCAGTAATTTTTTCCCGAGTTTGAAGTCTTTGGGAAGAAAGTCGGGGGAGATTCTCTCTTCTTCCTCCGAGTCCTCTTGATCATCAAATTTTCCGTCGTCTACTTTTTCAGAGACTGCGGCCCCCTTCGTTTTGACCTTCTCCTTTGGCCGAAGGTCCTTCGTCCCGGTTATATATGCGTGGCCAGATACGGCGGCGGTTAACCCCTGCCCTGGCGCAGCGGAGGGTATACTATGCTGCGTAGATGAGCCAGACGGTTTCCCAGCCCGCCCCGGTGCACTTGACAACCGCATGCGCTCGGTCATGTAAGCTCCACATTGCTTTAAAAGCGCGCGCATACAGCTAGGCCGTTCGGGGTCCGCAGGATCGAACAGCCCGAACTTCCTGGCCACAATCCCGAGGTCTCCTCTCCTATCGAGTGCCTTGGAGAATTCCCAGAGAGCCGTATCGATGAGACGCCAAACGCTATCAAAAATGAAGGGCAACTTCTCCCGTTGCTGGACTGGACGGCCAGGGAATGCAACGGATGAAGAAGTCCGCCATTGACATTCTGTTGGTAGTCGCCAGCCAAGTGTTACCCACCGAACGACTGATGTACGGGCATATGCCCAGTCGTTGCGTGTTTCGTCCAACCCACTGGATCTTGGATGGGTCAATGAAGGTCGTGGAGGGCAAGAAGGGTCGGGTCTTTCAGACATTGCGGATCTTGGCAGTAGCGTATTCCATCAGCCTTTGTCCAAAGGCTGAATCGTACATTTGGGCTTTGAATTCCTTGACTGCCGGGCTATTAGTGGAAACGCACCCGTGGTAAACAAAGTTGAATACCAATGGCGTTATCCCCCATCTCTTCGTATGCCTCGTTGCTGAATTTGTTGGCTTCAGCGGGGTTTTCATTCTGCACCTGAGTCAGGAACCTGACCTGGGAGCAAAGGCGCCACATACCAGACATTTCATCACATTGTCAAAAAAAGCGGAGTGGCCCGGGCTAATTGCATCGGTATCGATAGCCTCGATGATGACATTGTCCAAAAGAGTGGCGTAGCCCCCGCGCTGCTTGATATATGCGCGATTGATCTCCACCCGAGACGACCCGCCTAGTGTCTGTCCAGGAATCTTAGTTTTTTTTAAAAGATGGGCAGGTTAAGTTACCCTGTAGCGTTTGAAATACGGGCGGTAATATTCGCTCCAGCTCATGATCTCCGTAAACCGCTCCCAAAGATGGCCGGCGAGGTAGGAGATTTTACACAAGCATGCGACCAAGTTCCACATAAGCGCCGAGTCCTGCTTGTAGGCTCTTTCGATTGCAGACGTGGTAGTGAGACCGCGACGATCGAATTCCTCGAACAGGTCCACTGCGTGCCCC